>JAXQQM020081853.1:0-19735 GCA_034641835.2 Pinus albicaulis
TGAGCCATGATGGTCTCTTTCCTAGTGAAGGAGATGGATCAATAGGGTCCATTGGTCCTTCAATATCAGGCATTGTCTCATCCTGTGGTTCTTCTTGATTTCCAGGCCTTTCTTCATGATTTTCTTCAGATCTCGAAAGATCTACTACTTTCTTCAGGGAAGCATCTTCGTCAAAAGTGACATCATGGCATATCTCTACTTCCCTTTGACCAGGTACATAGACTCTATAGGCCTTAGAAGTTTCGCTGTAGCCCACAAATATTCCTTTCTTCCCAGAAGCATCTAACTTACTTCTCTTTTCTTTTGGCACATGAAAATAAACAGGACATCCAAAAACTCTAAAATGTGAGACGTCAAGTTTCTTACCAGTGAAAACCTCTTCGGGAGTTTTGGAGTCCAGAGCGGAATGAGGGCATCGGTTTTGAATGTATAAAACAGTATTCGCAGCTTCTCCCCACAGAAACTTCGGTAGACCCTGGTCACATAGCATGGCACGGGCAGCTTCCACAATGGTTCTGTTCTTTCGTTCAACAACGCCATTCTGCTCAGGAGTATAGGCAGTAGTGGTCTCCCTCTTAATGCCAGCTTCTTTGCAAAAAATCTTTGAACTCATTTGACTCATATTCAGTGCCATTGTCGGTCCTCAAAATCTTGATCTTCTTCCCTGTCATATTTTCCACCAAGGTTTTGAAGGTACGGAACCACATGAAAGCCTCATCCTTCTTCTTTAAGAAGTATATCCAGGTTTTGCGGGAGAAGTCATCAGTGAATGTCATATAGTAAGAACATCCTCCCAGGGATGTCACGGGTAGCATACCAGATGGATCAGAATGGACCAGTTGCAAAATATCAAATGTCTTTGTGACACTTGAGGGGAAAGGTCCCCTTGTATGCTTTCCTTCGGCACAACCCTTACATACACCTTCATGATTATTTCCAAATTCGGGCATCCCTGTCACCAGCTTCCTTGCTTCGGGAAGGGCCTTGTAATGAAGGTGTCCAAACCTCCGGTGCCACAGTTCAGTTTGTCGAATAGTATCACATGTCATAACTCCAAGTGGACTTCCTTCAACCTGGTAGAGTGTTCCAACTCTAAAACCAATCACGATAGCTTCCTTGAGATTATTCTTCCATATGCGCACCTTTCCATCAATGAATGCCACATTGAAACCTTTGTTTTCCATGGCTGATATAGACACAAGGTTCTTCTTCAATTTTGGTACATAGAGTACATCCTGCAAATGTAGGACTTGTCCTTGAGACAAGTGGAGGGTCACAGTCCCTGTCCTTTTCACGGGATATGTGGCATTATCTCCAAGGATAATTTCCAGATTAGTATCCTTCTCAACCATGTCAGAAAGTGCTTCCTTAAACCCAGTGATGTGTCTTGAGGCACCACTATCTATCAACCAGACATCCATAGTGTCGGGCGGGGATGCAGCAGAGAGGGAAAATACAAGAATGTATTCATTTCTTTTATCAACAACATTTGACTCCTCATACCTAGAGTTTCTAGACCTTTTGAAAGGTTGGTTGTTTCCGCTAGAGGGAGCCTTCCTCTTTCCTTTGGACTTGTTGTTTCTTTGATTTCCATTCCTTCGGTTGTTGTTGTTGTCATCACTATCGGGAGAATCCTTCTTGAAAGGACATTCTCTAGCATGATGACCTGGCCTATGACAAGTGAAACACTTGCCCTTCTTTCCTTGGGCCCCTACTCTTCCTTTGTTCTTTGAACCACCAGAGTTCTTCTTTCTAGAATGAGCAGCGTAGGCAGCATTTCTGTCATTTTCGTATTCCTTCATTCTTGTCTCTTCTTGCATGCATCTTGACAATAGCTCGTCAAAGTTAGGAATTGTGTTATTATTGAGAATGGTAGTGTTGAATACTTGCCATTCATATGGGAGCCCTCCAAGTGCGGTGAGTACCATCTCACGATCAGCGTTTGTCTCCCCAATAGCCAACAAATTGTTTCTGATCTCGGTCAGTTTCAGAAAGTATGGACAGATTCATCCCTGCCTTTCTTCAGATTCTTCAATTGATTCTTGAAGAATAGCACCTGGTTTGCATTGTTTACTTTGAACATTTGTATCAGCTTATCATACATTTCTTTGGATGTGCCTAGCTCAGATATGTAGGCAACCAGACTTTTATGTGTGGATTCCCTAATCATTAGCTTTGCTTTGATCTCCCCCTTCTTATACTTGGTTTTGGCAGTAGCAGTAGCAGTGGATGGAGGTTCTTGTATCTTACCCAGTACATAGTCCATGAGATCATGGTCTTCTAATTTGAGATCTAATATCATCTTCCAAGCATGGAAGTCATCCCTTCTAGTCAGCTTGTCATCCTCCTTGAAGCCATAACTTGTGGAACCCATTTTTCTCTTTTGGTGATTGCTATAAGTTAGGGCTTGTCTTCACCTCACCTCTGATACCATGTAAATTTATGTAGATGTTCTATGCTTGATGCAATTTTACTTTAATCAACAGCAATCACATGAATTTACAAGTAAAATGCAGATAGAACATGCTAGTGATCCTTTAGAAGACAAGTCAGAAACAAATAAAGGTGATGGTGCGTTACGACGGTCAACAGGATGCTTCAACCAACAAAGACTTCATGGTCAACCAACCCAGCATGTGTCACAATAGTCCTCAAAACAGTCACACGGTCAACTCAGAAGTCAACCTCAGAAAAGTCAATGCTGCCCAGAAAGTCAACGCAGGGCAGCAACACTAAAAGTCAACGCAGCTCAACTTCTGGTCAACCTTTGACCTCGATTTATGTGCCAAAGAGTACGGCCTCCTTAGATCGAAGTCTCCAAAATTCAACCCAATCGAACCATGCGTTGACCAAAGTCAACACTGGTCAAACTTCCCCAGAAACCCTAACTGCAGATTTTTGGCTGCAGTAAATTTCGTCCTTCTTGTTGCGGTAAACTTCGTCCTTCTTGCTGCGGTAAACTTCGTCCTTCTTTCCCACGTGTGAGATGAATCATCGTCTTAGATGCTCGTATAAGAGGAGGAGATGTGTGATGAGATGAGATGAAAAATGCTCCTACGTTGACCCTATAAACACCAATCATGAGAGGTGTGTGACACATCTGCTGGGGGTAAAAACCTTAAGGCCGACCTGCACTTAAATTTATTATAAATAATAAATTCAAAATAAATGTTCTGCTCATCAGATTAAAATCAATTTTAGATCAATTTTATACCTCTCTGAAAGAGGAATCCAATACAAATATTAGAATCTTCATCTGAGCATCACAAGACGGAGTTTGGACCTAGTTGTCCAAATTTAACACTTGGTTATCTGTTGTCAGGCCAAATATGACCCTGTGAAAAGAGCAGTGATGGCTTAGAATGGAGACATTCTGATCACCATCTCTGCTGAAACAATTAACCAGATGTTCTTAATCCCCTCATCAGACTCCCTCAGTCATTTTTCACCATTTGCACTTAATGATCTTTACCATAAGTTAACTTTCCCACAAAGAGCTCAAATATTTGAGATTTTCTTGCCCGAGGATGCTCAAATACCTAAAAAGAATCCACTTTACCCATCTTCCATATTTCCTGAAGCTTCCAAACATTGCATTTCTCTGCTTTCTTACCTGCTAGGATATCGAGATGATAAGACTATGGATGAACCTATCCTTGGCTTTCTTTCTATCTTCAACAAAGATCATCAGCCAACATTCATGTATAATTATAGCCAATTCCTGGCTGATAATATACATGAACAATTTATGAATCTTACTACACAGGGAGTGTTTAAGTACAATTTTGTACTTATTCATTTGTTTCTTTTTCAGGAAGGAGATAAATTTCCAATTCAACTCAGCAAGCAAGATGATCAAGGAGTGGATCAATCAGTGATCCGTTGGACAGAGATAGTCAGGGTCAGTTCAACCAAAACTTCATACACAAATTTTATAGTTTCATTTATACATCCAGTGGTACAACTTCTAAATAGTCAGGCAGAGCCAAGAATTGGAGATGAGTTAAAGAGGATTCTACATCTAAGTGAACAGACTAAAACTGGTGACTGGTATTTATACCAGAATTATATAGAGATAAGGGTATATGGTTGCGAGATTGCACCATATAAGTTGCCTAAATATGTTCCCATGAGAATCTTTTCTCTGGAATACATTAGTCAGATGATCAACATGGATGACCTGCACTTTGTGTTAGGCAAAAGGAAATCACAGTTTAAGATGAAATCAAAGATTGGGACATTCATTTGTGATACCAGATCAGCTGGTGTGGAGGCAGACACATTGTTAAAAAACATGAACTTCCAGCCTTCTTTCACATGGTCTTATGACCCTTTTGGGATTATCTCTACTCTAAGGGTTGAATTGAAAACAACACCTTATAATGACACTCCTAGACCAGAGATAGAGAAATTTATGAATCAAGAACAATGGGTTGATGGAACACTCCAGGAGGCAGAGGAACAAGTTCTACCTACATCAAATGTCCAGACTCCAGTTGCTCAGAGCAAGCAACAAAAAAGGGAAAGAGAGCAGTCTTCATCTGCTGTTGAAATTATGAAAGAATACATATTACAATAGAAAAAGCCTAAAATTGGTTTAACAATGTCTACAGAAGAAAGAATAACAGAGGTAATTGATCTTGGAGAAGAAGTTTCTACATCAACAGGAACCAGTGTTCCAAATACTCCTCCCATAGTTTCTCCTTCTAGGGAACCTCTGGAAATAATTCAGTCTACAGAAACCACTTCCATAGATGATCAGAACATTTTTTCCAAGTTACTTGAAATTAAACAAAAGAATGAGACTCTCAAGTCTAGTGTATATAGCCAGTTTTGGAAACAGACTTCAACCTCCCAACATAGACTACTTTCAGCATTTGACAGTGAAAAAGGGAGAATTCAAATGGCCTTTTTGCAAGCTCAGGTTCCATTTCCCAAGTCTCCATCAGACTATAAAAAGACCATATATTCATTTGACACCAATCAGATACATCCCATTGATCAAATGGTTATGCACAGACAGTCTAGTGAAATGTTGTTTTCCACCATGACTACTAAAGCAATGTCCCTCTCCAAGCTCAAGACTGCACTATCAAATGTTCAATCTCAGCTCAAGATTGAAAAGCTATCTTCATTAGCTAAAGACAACAAGTTGAAATCCTTCGAAGATCTTGTAGTCGAGATTAGATATGATCCAAAGGACTGCAAGGCAGTAGAAGAGATTCTCAAGAAGAAGAATGCAGATATAGCAGCTCTGCGAAAGCAATTGAAGCTGCTTTCTACTGAAGATCCACAGACCAAAGAGATTGAGGAGAGTTAACAGAATAAGGAAGAAATGCTCAAACTTATTATTGATCAAAACATACAGATAAAGAAAATGGAAGAACAAATTGAAGGGTTACTAAAGGAGAAGGAAGCAACACAAACAGCTATGGTTCCAGTCACAGCAGTTCCAATAGCAATTGCAGGTATAGAACCTTCATCATCATCAACAACAATTGAATCAACATCAACAGCAATTGATCAAGTTAAATTAGCATAAGAATTGGCTTTACAGAAGTAGCAAAATGACAAACTGTTGGAGAAGTTCCAGAATTTAGAGTTACAAAAGATCAAGAATGATACTTTGTATATGGAAGAAATGCAGAAGTCCCATAGATTGGGACTCAAGATTGCAAAATTGGAAAGTGAGTCCTTAATGGCTGATACCTTGGCCCAAGCCAAGGAAAATATCTGGACAGACATCAGCCAATCCATGATAGAAGTATGGCCATCCATAAAAATAATCTTTGAACAGCAAGAACTCATATCTAGATGTAGAGCACAAATTGAAGGACAAAAAGCAGCCTTGAAGACCAAGCCAGCAGAAGCCACATATATGATTAAAGTGTTAAATTCAAAAATCAAGGAAGAGCTGGAAGAAATAAATATTCCTGACAGAACAGCTACCATCTTAGAGATAAAGAAGGTCTTACAAAAGAAGAATTTGATCAACCATCTAGAGACAAAGTGTCAAAACTTGGACATTGTTGTCCAAAGGTTTCATTCCAAGTTTAATGTTTTAAATCAAAAAGGACTACCAGGATTGGTAGCCTTAAATGATAAATTGATCATATTAGAAGATTATTGTAAGAAATTGTATACTATTGCAATAGACAAAGCTAAATTTGCAGGGATCAAAGGACAAATTACAAGGAAGGCTTTTCTAGAAGCCTTAGAGTTCGACTTGACCATCAAGCATGAGATTAGGCATTTGTTTCTCAACAAGACCACTTTCAAGAGATACACAGAAGTGGATGAAGTATTTAGAAAGATGGTAAATTTGCAAATCCCAAGTGAAAGAAAGATGGGATAAGTTGTGTGATACTATTGAGTAATTTTGATCCTAACAGCATGACAATACAGCAACATTTCAAGGGCCAAGTCATCAACAACCTCCTTCAAAGCAGAGACACATCATCCAGCAGTTTCCTTCTTCCTATTATTTGATACTATTTTTGTAATCAGTTTGACATATTTTCTTAGTCTTAGAACTAGTATAAATAACTCTCATCACGAGTTATTAAGGGTTGCACCCTTAGATGAGCATTTTTGTAAACAGCAGTGTACAAGCTTTTGATCATTAATAATAAAAGAAGGATTCTAGATTTGTTTCATACAGCCTTGTTTCCTTGTGAGTTTTTCCTGTTTATTATTTCATATTGTTTTCTACATGTATTTAATTGTTATGAAGATAACTAGGTAAGATTGACTGAGTTTTAGTTGTCTTAAATTCCTCCTGAAGTTATTATCTATATCAGAGAATGATTTGGTGAGCTATCTGTTTATGTAAGTCCCTCTCATCAATAAATTATCAGTATCTTCATAATGTTAAATAAGTTTCATTAAACTTTTAGACATTGTTTGAAAGTTTTCACACTTATAATCATTTGAAATATTCTATTTGAATAATTAAATAATCATATCTTCTTACATATTTTGCTTAATCACCTGCAAAATCTAAATCAATGTGTGGAATAAAGCAACAACCCTTTGTCCTATTAATTAATACTATCTAAAAGTTTAGACTCAGTTGCTGCAAATTGTTTTATGCATTGGTCATCCAAAAATTCCAAACTTAAAACAAATCAAAACATTATAGATGCTCTGGCATAAATTATTGACCCCAATTATCTCAGAGGACAACATCAGACTGGCACCATTGTCAAGGAACAGAATTTGAATTGTTTTCCCTGGGACAACGATAAATCCTATTCCTTTAAGGGTGATTGAAGGTCTAGTTAGGTCAAAAAATTTCACCTCGCGACTTCACTGAACCCAAGCTGGCTCCTTCAAAGCATACCAGGTCTCATTCTGACTCTGAAATTGTCTTACCATTATTAGATCCAGAGAGACTGGTAAGACAAGCTTCTTCCAGAAGAAGACATCAAACCCCTTCTTTTGTTCCTCAATAGGAGAACACAACAATTCCTGATCCTTTCAGATCTAGACCTATTTCCTAGAATCAGAAGACATACCTCCTAGAGTGTAAGAATTAGTATCCAAAGGAGTGGATTTTCAATCTGCTTTGTTAGTTCACTCTTTGGAGTCTTATAAATTCCCTGAGAACCCTTCTGAATCTCCTACATCAGAACAGGACTTGGATCTACATTTACCTGGATTCAAAACTATTGATTTCATATCCCCTGTCACATACTCTGCGCCATCTACTTTTGCACAACCAGAAGATCTATTTTCTCTCTATTATAATCATTTATTTGAACACAAAGAAGGAGAAGAAGAGGTTCAAAAGTTGGTCATTCGAACACCCTTAAGATCCCTAAAGGACCTTCAACTCCACTTCATCCTCCACCTCCTTCTTCACCTCCTTCTTCCCCATCTTCATCTTCTACTTCTACTTCTTCTTCTACAACCACCACTTCTGAATATTCTACATCTACATCTTCAAGTATGGATGGTTTTAGACCCATTGTACAAGAAATATATGCTACCCTATTACCCCCACACCAACTCAATGATTTTCCTATTGGGTATCTGAAACATCTCCCCGGATTTAATGGAGAAACTGGTTTTTCAGCTGAAGATCATCTAACAAAATTTATAGACTTTGCTGATAACATGAACATAGAACATGAAAATGTTTATATGAGATTTTTTGTGCAATATTTAGAAGGAAATTTTAGGATTTGGTTTAGACAGCTACCAACTCAATCTATTAGATCTTGGGAGGAATTGACAACTATCTTTAAAAATCAATGGGGTGTGAAAAAAGATCCTGTTTATTTCTTAACCAAATTTGAAGAGCTTAAATGAAACTGTGGTGAACCAGTAGCTGATTTCATCAAAATATTTAATAAACTTTATCACAAGTTGTCTCCTGATTGTAAACCACTTGTAGCAGCAACAAAGGTTAGATTTTCCAAAACCTTTGAGGATGATTTTGCTGTCATGTTAAGAGAGAGAACAACTCGTACCTTATAAGACATGCAAAAAAAATGCTATAGAGGTTGAAGAAAATAGGTCTGCCTCAGCTAAGCTAAAGGCCAAACTTGAAAAAGCCCAAATAAAATTAAAATCAAATCAGGAAGCTTCTTCTTCCTCTAAATCTAAAAGTGAAGACTCAAAAACAGATGAAATCACATCACTTCTTAGAAACCTTTCAAATAGGATTTCTAATATTGAAACAAAACCTAGAACAGTCCAACAAATTATTGCTATACCCCAACATAGACTCAAGGTTAGTTCAAAAAGGCCAGTCAATTGCAAAATATTCAGAGACCAAACAATGATAAACAAGTACCTACACCATTGTTGATTGATGATCAACCACCTGATGATAATACTCTGTCAATCACTGAAGATATTAATAACATATACAACACATCTATTCAAAGAAAGTTGTCATTGTACTATCCCTCAGTGAAATATGCATGAGAAAGATCAAAGAGGGATTCTCCGTCTCTAAATATCGAGCCTTTTCTGAATTTTAATTTTAGAACTTAGTAGGAGATATGATTTACAGACCTAGAGTAGGTCTGTTACTGCTCTTAAAGCGCCATAATTGTTCTTCAAGTGAAATGCGCGAGAACACAAACTACTATTTGTAAACCCTGAATCGACCAAATGATACTACACAAGTTGATTAAATAGTTTTGTATGCATTTAATTTTTGAAAAAAACAATTAGAAAGAGTTAAAATTCTATTCACTGTAAACACTTTCTTAAATTACTTCACAAAATTCTTAACTTAAGATTGAAGATGTAGTTGAAACTCCTAAATTTGCTCAAACCAATATTTGGAAACTTTTCTTTGATGGGTCTTGTACCAAAGATGGAGCTGGAGTTGGTATAGTTTTAATTTCACCAGATAAAGAGAACATAACCTAATCATGCAAGCTATATTTTAAGGTTACAAATAATGTTGCAGAATATGAAGCTTTCCTCCTAGGCTTAGAGTTTGCTAGAAGCTTAAAGGTCCAAAATTTAATTGTTTTTAATGATTCTGAACTTATAGTAAGACAAGTTAGGAATATTTTTCAAAGAAAGAATTCTAGGCCCAGGTATTACATAAATGAAGTTTGGGATTCAATTGAAAATTCATTTAATGCTTTTAATATAACTTTTATCCCTAGAAATGAAAACATTCATGGAGACTCCTTAGCTCTTTCTGCCAGTTCTTTTAATATACCAGACCAAATGTTGGTACAATACCAAATTCAAGTCAAATATAGGCCATCCATTCAAGATAATTTAAAATATTGGGAAATATTTGAAGACGATGAATAACTGAAATCCTTTCTTCAAGTTATTGATGAGTTTTATGTCTAACAAATTGAAGAAGATAAATCAGATATGAATGAAGCTGCTAAAGAAAATGAAGATTCAAATTTAAATTGAAAAGTAGCTGATCATGAAATTATACAATTGTCACACAATTTCATTCCTAAGGGCCTTGTTCCTTTAGAAAAGGTATTTGATCAAAATGATGTCCCTAGAAATCCACTATCTATTTCACTAGAAGATGATATTGAAGAAACTAACATTGGAACTGATGAAGAGAATAAGAACATTAAAATTTGTGCATCTTGAACTCCTGAAGTTAAAACTGAATATATTAAACTTCTTAAAAATTACAAATATGTTTTTTGTTGGTCTTATGCTAATTTGAAAACTTATGACACATCTGTTATAGAGCATAAAATTCCACTAAAACCTGAAGCAAAACCTTACAAACAAAAACTAAGAAGAATTAATACATTTCTTCTTTCTACCATAGAAAAAGAACTTAAGAAGCTTCTAGATGCCTAAATAATTGTTCCCTTAAGACACTCTGATTGGGTAGCCAATTTAGTTCCCGTTAGAAAGAAAAATGGAGAAATTAGACTTTGTGTGGACTTCAAAAACCTTAACAAATCATATTTAAAATATAACTATCCACTGCAAAAGATGGATCAATTACTCCGAAAGGTTTCTGGTGCTAATAGGCTTTCAGTAAACGATGGATTTTCTGGTTATGACCCAGGATATTAAGGCAAAATCCGAAAATGGAGAAAATCACTACCTTTACCACCTTGGGGTATATTCATGTATCTGAGAATTCCTTTGAGTTATCAAATGCGGAGCAACATTCAAGAGCTATGGTTAGATTTTTTGGTAAAAGGTGAATAATTTGTTAATGTTTATAATTCAAATCAGAAGCATTTAAAACACTTGATGAAGGTTTTTGAAAAGTGTAGAAAGTTTGGAATATCTCTCAACCCTAAGAAATCTATGTTTTCCATCTAAGAAGGAAAGTTGTTGGGACACATCATTTCAAAGGAAGGAGTGGTGATAGATCCTAAAAGGGTATCTATTATTCAATCATTATCACTGCCAAGAAATAAGAAATAGATCCAAGCCTTTTTAGAAAAAATTAACTTCTTGAGAAGATTCATCCCTAACTATGTTGAAATAGTTAAATACATAACTGATATGCTTAAAAATAATCATGAAGTTAAATTGACTATTTCTGCTAGATATGATTTTCATCAAATCAAGAAGGCCATTTTTGAAGCTCCTACCTTGTCCAACCCCAATTATTCCTTACCTTTCAGTATATTTTCCTTTGCTTCTGAAACCACCCTTGGTGTTGTCCTTTTACAAAAAAATGAAAATTTCAATGATCAACCCATAGCATTTTTCAGTAAGGTTATGCGAGATACTGAAATCAAGTATGATATTATTGAAAAACAGGCTTATGCCCTAGTTCAAGCCTTAAAATATTTCAGAATGTATGTCCTTCTCTTATCCATTACTGCTTATGTCCCTAACAGTGCTGTAAAAAATGTTCTTACCCAAGCAGCCACTGATGGAATAATAGGAAGGTGGATCACCCAAATCCTTGAGTTTGACATCAGTATTAAAACCACTAAGTTAGTAAAGGGACAAGTTTTAGCTAAATTGTTAGCTGAATCCAATTGTGAAGTGTTAGGTATAAATTATGTTTTTTAAATCTCTGAGAATCATACACAAGAACCTTCTTCAAATTTAGATAGGGAGAATCCACAAGAACCTTCCTTAAATGCAGAAGGGGAGAAACCACAGGAATGTTCCCAAGATTCTCAAGGAAAGAACCCACAAGAGCCTTCTCCTTCAACTCAAGCAGTTCCTATTCACATTGATGAAATTTTTTTACTGTCAGATTGGTATGCAGATATTGCACATTTTCTGATCAATTTTTGAGTGTCCTACTTAATTTTGAGTCAGTGAAAACACTCAAGTTGAAATCTATCAAATACTGTATTATCAATGCCAACTTGTATTGGAAATATCCTATCAACATTCTGTTACTTTGTTTAACAGAAACCGAAATAGAAGGAATCATTGAGAAATTTCATACAGGTATATGTGGAGGACATTATGCTTGGAGAGCCACAACATGCAAGATACTAAGGGAAGGTTTCTATTGGCCTAATTTGTTTTCACAACTAGGATTAAAGGTCAGAGGCTGCATTCCATGTCAGAAGTTTGCTGGTAAGCAAAAACTAGCAGCTCTTCCATTAGTTCCAGTAGTTATTTCAACACCATTTCTTCAATGGGGACTATATTTTATAGGAGAAAGTCACCCAACTTCAAGTAATCAGCACAGGTGGATTTTGACTGCCACAGACTATTTCACCAAGTGGGTGGAAGCTATTCTTGTCAAAAATGCTATAGATACAGTAGTAATTAATTTATTGAAGAAAACATTCTCTCTAGATTTGTTTGCCATCAAAAAATAGTGACTCACAATGCCACAACATTTAGTAGTATAAAAATGATAGAATTATGCGAGAAATATCAGATTTTTTTACATCATTCAACTCCTTATTATCCTAAAGGAAATGGTCTTGCAGAATCATCCAACAAGAGCATGGTAAAGGTAATGAAAAATAATCTAGAAGACCATAAGAAGAATTGTGATAGTCATATTATCTATGCAGTTTGGGCAAACCAAATTTCTCCCAAAATGTCAACAGGTAAATCTCCATTCCAACTAGTCTATGGAAAAGAGGCCATTTTTCCAACCAATTTGGCTTTTCATATTCTTAAATTTTTACAAGAGTCTACAGACGAACCTGGTGATTTCTATATAAGAATAAATCAAATTATTGAATTGAATGAAAACAGAGATGAGATTCACTACAAATTAAGGAAATATCAAAATAAAATGAAGAGTATTTTTGACGGAAAGGCTAGGGAAAGAGACTTTAGAGAGGGAGATCTAGTAATAAGATGGGATGCCAGGAGGGAGGACAGAGGAAAACATGGTAAATTTGATAATCTATGGTTTTAACCTTTCAACATTTCCGAAGTCAAAGGCAACAATACATTCATTCTACATAATTTGGAGGTACATTTTTCTACATTGTCTATCAATGGAATATTTCGGAAACACTACATGTTGTACTGAATATTCTGAATAAGATCATCATTGTACATTACCATTTCCTTTTAAAAAAAATTCAAGTCCGTGTTTTTTTTTTATAGCAAAGACTCCATAGCCCAAGGTGAAGGCACTTGAATATGCTTTTTCTTTGCATCCCACAGGGAGAAACAGTCTCTAGTTGGAGTCGATGTTGTAACATTATTTGGTTTTGATAAGTTAGTATATTAGTCAAAAAAATAAATTCAAAATGCTAAGTTAGGATATGGATTGAAAAGAAAAAGAAAACAAAAAATGTTAGGACTATGGTTATTTTATAAATCCATATCAAATAAAATGTTAGTGGTTGATTTCCCTAAAGAATGAAGGCATACAAATGTTAGGAAAGAAAAAGAAAAATGTGCTTTGGATTAGAAAAATAAAAAAAATGAACGCAGCTTTTTAAAATGCACCATTAAATGCTTAATTTTCATTTGATTATGGTTAAAAAGCTTTCAAAAGGCCTTAATCATAGTTTTTGGTTGATCAAACATCAAATTTTATGTTAGGCGCATATAAATTTATCCTAAGTCTCTAAATGAAAAATATGTCTTTTCAGCTTTGATAAAAGGCACACATTTATCTACGGTTGATATGCCCTCCGCCCAGATGAATGGCGGAGGGAGAGTTCGCACCCCCCTCGGCCATGTCCCGTTAACGTGGGGCAAGGGGTGGGGTTTCGAAAAACAGTTTTAATGGAGGGCGCCAGAGGTATACGTGGGTCAATCCTATCACTTCGCAACCACCCCCCCCTCGCTCGAAACCGGAAACCATTCCTGCTCCCCTCCAAAATCTGACATGGTTTCATTTCTATTCATCAACGGTCATTCTTCCCTCGCGCCTTGACCGTTTACCCTTCGTATAATCATACACTGCCACCTGCCATACTCATTATCAAATAGTTATAGTCGTTGCCAGAATGTCATGTCCTTCACCTCCTATTCGCCCGTTAAGCCTCCTCTCCCAGGCTGTTAGCCTCCACATCATAGCCACACTCCAATCAACATTAAATCCGCTACAATCACCCGAAAACCATTAGCCAGACGCTGCAGTTATAATTAAACCCGAGCCATTATCTTTGTCAATTTTATCTAATTATCATTATTTCTTACAGGTTAACCATTCGTGCACAGTCCTCTGCACTACATACACCATTTACGGCCAACCTGCTCTTTGTTATCTAGTCAGCTACACATTTATCCTCTTATATACTCTTATGTCTGTCAGTATGGCCCCAAAGGGGAAATCTAAAAAGATAAACACAAAAGAAACCCCTGTTGCTACAGTTTTGGTCAATATTGACCATGTTCCCCTCATTGACTCCCTATTCAAAATTGCAGATGCTGAGTGTGAGTTCGTATTTAACGAACTACATTCTTGGCTAAAGCAAAAATACATTGACAAACAGGATCCCATTAGATTTTGGGAGTCATTGCTTCCTTTCTACCGCTTCCCAAAAACACATGAATTCCCAAACCTGGTTATCTGGTGTCAGGCCAAATATGACCCTGTAAAAAGAGCAGTGGTGGCTCAGAATGGAGCCATTCTAATCACCATCTCTGCTGAGACCATCAACCGCATGCTCTTAATCCTTTCATCAGATTCCCTCAACCATTTTTCACCATCTGCACTTATGGATCTATACCATAAGTTAACTTTTCCACAGAGAGCTCAAATATTTGAGATTTTTTTGCCTGAGGATGTTGAATTACCTAAAAAGAATCCACCTTACCCATCTTCTATATTTCATGAAGCTTCTAAACATTGCATCTCCCTGCTTTCTTACCTGCTGGGATATCCAGATGAAAATACTATGGATGAAACTATCCTTGTTTTTCTTTCTATCTTCAATAAAGATCACCAACCATCATTCATGTATAATTATAGCCAATTCCTGGCTGATAATATACATGAAAAATTCATGAATCTTACTACACAGGGAATGTTTAAGTAGGAGATCAATTTCCAATCCAAATCATAAAGCATCATGATCAAGGAGTGGATCAATCAATGATCCATTGGACAGTGATAGTTAGAGCCAGTTCAACCAAAACTTCATACACATATTTTATAGATTCATTTATACATCCAGTAGTACAACTTCTAAATAGTTAGACAGAGCCAAGGATTGGAGATGAGTTAAAGAGGATTCTACATCCAAGTGAATAGAATAAAATTGGTGATTGGTATTTATACCATAACTATGCAGAGATAAGGTGTATGGTTGTGACCTTGCACCATATAATTTGCCTAAATATGTTCCCATGAGAATATTTTCTTTGGAATATATGAGGAAGATGATCAACATGGATGACCTGCACTTTGTGTCAGGAAAAATGAAATCACATTTTAAGATAAAGTCAAATATTGGAACATTCATTTGCAACACCAGATCAGCTAGTGTGGAGGTAAACACGATGTTAAAAAACATGAACTTCTAGCCTTCTTTCACTTGGTCTTATGACCCTTTTGGGATTATGTCTGCTCTAAGGGTTGAATTGAAAAAAACACCTTATAATCACACTCCAAGACCAGAGATAGAGAAATTTATGAATCAAGAACAATAGGCTTATGGAACACTCCAGGAGGCAGAGGAACAAGTTTTAACTACATCAAATGTTCAAACTCAAATTTCTCAGATAAAGCAACAGAAAAGGGGAAGAGAACATACTTCATATGCTGTTGAAATTATGAAAGAATACCTTTTACAACAGAAGAAGCCTAAAATTGGTTTAACAATGTCCACATAAGAAAGAATAACATAGGTAATTTATCTTGGAGAATAAGTTTCTACATCAGATGGAACTAGTTTTCCAAATACTCCTCCCACAATTTCTCCTTCTAGGGAACCTCTGGAAATAATTCAGTATACATGCAATACTTCTATAGATGACCAAACATCTTTTCCAAGTTCCTTGAAATTAAACAAAAGAATGAGACTCTCAAGTCCATTGTATACAACCAGTTTTAGAAATATACTTCAACCTCCCAACATATATTGCTTTCAACTTTTGAAAGTGAAAAATGGAGAATGCATATGGCCTTTTTGCAAGCTTAGTTTCCATTTCCCAAATCTCCATCAGAGTATAAAAATACTTTATTTTCATTTTATACCAGTGAGATACATCCCATTGATCAAATGGATATGCATAGACAGTCTGGTGAAATGCTATTTTCCACCATGACTACTACAACAATGTCCCTCTCCAAGCCCAAGACTGCACTATCAAATGTTCAATCTCAAATCAAGATTTAAAAACTATCTTCATTAGCTAAAGATAACAAGCTGAAATATTTGGAAGATCTTTTATTCAATATTGGATATGATCCAAAGGGCTGCAAGGTAGTAGAAGAGATTCTCAAGAAGAAGAATGCAGATATTGCAGCTCTGCGAAAGAAGCTGAGGTTGTCTTCTACTGAAGATCCATAGACCAAAGAGATTGAGGAGAGTGAACAAAATGAGGAAGAGATGCTCAAACTTATTATTGATCAAAACATACAGATTAAGAAAATGGAAGAACAAATTGAAGGGCTACTAAAGGGGAAGGAAGCAACACATACAACTATGATTATAGTCACAATAGTTCCAATAGCAGTTGTAGGTACAAAACCTTCATCATCATCAACAACAATAGAATCAAAATTAACAACAACTGTTCCAGTTATATTAGCACAATAATTGGCTTTATAGAAGCAGCAAAATTACAAGCTGTTGGAGAAGTTCTATAATTTAGAGTTACAAAATATCAAGAATGACACTTTGTATATTGAAGAAATGCAGAAGTCCCATAGATTGGGACTCAAGATTGAAAAATTGGAAAGTGAGTCCTTAATGGCTGATACCTTCGCCCAAGCCAAGGAAAATATCTGGATAGACGTCATCCAATCCATGACAGAAGTATGACCATCCATAGAAATAATATTTTAACAACAAGAACTCATAACTAGATGCAGAGTAGTATTTGAAGTAAAGAAAGAAGCCTTCAAGACCAAGCCAACAGAAGCCACATATATGATTAAAGTGTTAAATTCAAAAGAAGAGAAGAGATGGAAGAAATAAATATTCCTGACACAATAGGTACCATCTTAGAGATAACGAAGGTCTTACAAAAGAAGAATTTGATCAACCATCTAGAGACAAAGTGTCAAAACTTGGACATTGTTGTCCAAAGGTTTCATTCCAAGTTTAATGTTTTAAATCAAAAAGGACTACCAGGATTGGTAGCCTTAAATGATAAATTGATCATATTAGAAGATTATTGTAAGAAATTGTATACTATTGCAATAGACAAAGCTAAATTTGCAGGGATCAAAGGACAAATTACAAGGAAGGCTTTTCTAGAAGCCTTAGAGTTCGACTTGACCATCAAGCATGAGATTAGGCATTTGTTTCTCAACAAGACCACTTTCAAGAGATACACAGAAGTGGATGAAGTATTTAGAAAGATGGTAAATTTGCAAATCCCAAGTGAAAGAAAGATGGGATAAGTTGTGTGATACTATTGAGTAATTTTGATCCTAACAGCATGACAATACAGCAACATTTCAAGGGCCAAGTCATCAACAACCTCCTTCAAAGCAGAGACACATCATCCAGCAGTTTCCTTCTTCCTATTATTTGATACTATTTTTGTAATCAGTTTGACATATTTTCTTAGTCTTAGAACTAGTATAAATAACTCTCATCACGAGTTATTAAGGGTTGCACCCTTAGATGAGCATTTTTGTAAACAGCAGTGTACAAGCTTTTGATCATTAATAATAAAAGAAGGATTCTAGATTTGTTTCATACAGCCTTGTTTCCTTGTGAGTTTTTCCTGTTTATTATTTCATATTGTTTTCTACATGTATTTAATTGTTATGAAGATAACTAGGTAAGATTGACTGAGTTTTAGTTGTCTTAAATTCCTCCTGAAGTTATTATCTATATCAGAGAATGATTTGGTGAGCTATCTGTTTATGTAAGTCCCTCTCATCAATAAATTATCAGTATCTTCATAATGTTAAATAAGTTTCATTAAACTTTTAGACATTGTTTGAAAGTTTTCACACTTATAATCATTTGAAATATTCTATTTGAATAATTAAATAATCATATCTTCTTACATATTTTGCTTAATCACCTGCAAAATCTAAATCAATGTGTGGAATAAAGCAACAACCCTTTGTCCTATTAATTAATACTATCTAAAAGTTTAGACTCAGTTGCTGCAAATTGTTTTATGCATTGGTCATCCAAAAATTCCAAACTTAAAACAAATCAAAACATTATAGATGCTCTGGCATAAATTATTGACCCCAATTATCTCAGAGGACAAAATTACTAATGGAGAAGGATTTAATTAAAATTATGTGTGTTCAGATCTTTGCTTTCAACAAGCTCCTATGGATCTTCAACTAGATCGGCTTTGATGCTGATCTAGATTGGATCTAACATATCTCCGGCTTAATGTTCACTGTTTCTGCAACTTGGTTCTTTGCAACTTTCACATCAGCCTTCATAAAGACTAAGACCTATCACCCATAGGCCTAGAATTTGATGAAATTATGCTACAACCAGGGATGATCTATCACTTTCTTCCCGAGTATGTTCACCAAGATGTTATCACTCCACCAGATCTCCGAAGGCTGAGAAGAAGACCAGCAAAGGTAACCACAGACCTCTTTGACCTAATATCTAACCCTACTAGGCAGAAGAGGGCTCTCTTGGCAATATCACAGTCAACTTTACTGGATAATGAATATTTTAGTCTAGGTATAGTAGGCTCTAGGGTTTTATTGATTGATTTTTGGTGTTGGATGATGAATTAAGTCTAAGAAAGACTAGGCCAGGGCACTGAAAATCAGACTTGTAGAGATGTGATGAGGCAAGGTAGGCATACACTTTATCACTTTCAGGTATATTTGTGAGTGTGAGAGACTGCTAGGATTTCAAAAAGAGCATGGAAATCATGAATTATTTTATATCAGAGGAAAGTGAAACACAACTGTGATAATTTCTCCAAAACAAAGCATCAAAATAATTAATTCTACTTATCTAACTTAGAAATAAATCACATTAAGATATGGACATGAATATGGAAGGCATAATACATTCAAACATATTAAAACATAAGAGGAAACACTACTAAAACACATACCACATGAATCAAACCACAATAGCTGCAACTCTATCTATTAGTTCCTGCCAAAAATGATTAATACACTAGTGTTCAAAGATCAATTACACAACATCCAACACTTGCAATGACAAAGGAAATGAAAGATATAGACCAAAAAAAACTTCTACCATTCTCAAGGGTCAAATTCATGACTTGTGGATTTGTTCCCCAAATTCCTCAACTGGAATCCTAATGACTAGGGAGGTCAACAAACTCATCCCTATCTTTGATGAAATTGTTTCACTTGACCCAAAATTACAATTTTACTTGATGTATCTACCTCTAGTAACTATAAAAGAAATAATTAAATTTTATTTTTAAATTTACATAAGTAAAATTCCATGGAATCCATCAATCAACTGAGAAAAAAAGAAATTTCAGAAGAAAATAGGAGAGTGGAAAAAGCATAGCATGTGTGCAAAAAAGTGTAGCGTTCCCTTGGGAAAAGCACAACAGAGCCTTCAAATTGACTTTTGAGTACCTTCTGAAGTCCAAATTGAGCCCAAGATAGCTCATTGGAAATATATTCCGTCTCTGCTGTCAAAAATTTCCTCAAGCACTAAAAATGATGGAGTCAAGCTCCTAAAAAATGAAATTTCCCAAGACTACTCAAAAAAACACAGCTATTGCG
>JAXQQM020072349.1:600000-900201 GCA_034641835.2 Pinus albicaulis
TGATTCTACATAGAAAACACATTTGTGTGGATTTAGCCTAATTCGATAATGCCGACATCTCATAAAGAGGGCTCGTAAATGAGTGAGATGGTCGGCCCTATGCAACGAATGAGCAGGTAAATCATCGAGATAAGGCTGCACAATGTGTTTAATGTCATGAAATGCATAATACATTTCCCGTTGAAAAGTTGCTCCAGCGTTCTTTAATCCAAAAGGTAGTTTGCAATAAGCAAACGTCCCCCATGGACAAATAAAAGTTGTTTTCGGTTGATCAGCAGGGAGTATGTTTATTTGATTGTAGCCCGAAAAGCCATCCATAAAAGAAAACATTTCACTGCCAGCACAATCATCAATTATTTGATCGATATAGGGGGTTGGATAATTGTCTTTAGGACAAGCTCGATTAATATCCCTATAATCGATACATACTCTTATTGTTCCTTGTTTTTTAGTCACAGGAACAATATTCGATACCCAATCCGTTAAAGGGATTGGATAAATGAATCCTGCACGAAGTAATTTTTCAACTTCTGCTTTGATAGTAGCAGCTTTTCTAGGATGAATTTGACGTAAACATTGACGAACAGGTTTAGCATCTGGGTAAGTCTTAATTTCATGTATAACGATTGACGGATCAATTCCTAGAATTTCTTCATAGGACCAGGAAAACACATCACGAAATTCTTGAAATAGGGCTTTATAAGCTTTAATTTCATCTTTAGTACAGCAAGCACCTATATGAATGTTTTCAATTATTCCTGGTTTTACTGAAATGTCAATGGGAACCGTTCGAGATATATTTTCCAAATTTAACTCAGAATCAGGATTTTGCAAAGGATTCTGTGGTTCTTTAACATATTCAGCAGTAAAAATTGAAGCGAAATCATCTTCAAAATGATCTAGCTCAGGTAAAAACGAAGATCGGTGATGTAGATCTTCCCATGGTAAATCGTCAACAGACAAAAACTCACAAATTTGCTCATCAGTATGAACAAGTTCAGGAAATGTCGTTGTGGCTGAACTAGATATAGAAAGTGATTCCTCATGGATCCCATTCATTGGATCAGTTTCGGTTGAAGAGGGGTTGGAAAGTGACTGTACAGCCTGATACGCAATTTCAAATGGACTCAAAGGCATCATGCCATCAAATGAATCTAACTCGGAGTCAGAAGGTACGATCCAAGGATCATCAAACGTAACAGTGTCTGATGAAATCATGTGAATATTTGCAATAGAAGGCGATACGTTAGGAGGAGGAAAGGAAAAAGTTCCTAGTAAACCAGAATCTTTAATCAATCCTACTCCAACATCCTTATAAGGGATAGCCGCTTTACCAACGTGCTGGATTGTTTCTGTAGAGGCTGGGTCGGAAGAGAAATAAGTTAACTAATCTATTGTAACGATCTTTCCTTGATATGGAAATTTTATGAGTCAAAAGACCGAAGAAACAACAGCAGTCATAGCATAAGACCAACTGCGACCTAGGAGAAGGTTGTAATCTAGAGGGGCATCAACCACTTCCACATCTAGATTTACTATTTTACCTTCGACCCCTATGGGTAAATCCTGCAAAATACCAAAAGGGTGGAAACCTCGACCATCAAAAGCCTTAAGAATCGTCGGAGATTGGTTAAGTGTAGGAGAACCAAGTGATTTCCAACACTGAATCGACATAATACACGTTGAAGCTCCCTCATCAATCACAGTCCGAAAAATGGGTCTGTTTTTGACTAACACTGGAATCTGGAAAGCCATTTGGTGAGGTAGACGAGGTGTACTATTTTCTAAATCGAAGATTATAAGATTGGAATCCTGAATATTAAAAGCTCCTATAGTGGACAAAAGCAATTTACGTTGTGTTGGGCATGATTGTAGCACTTCCAAAGCTGACATTGCTGAAGGAGAAATAGCTAAGTCTTCAACAATGTTGTAATTCTGAGCAGCTCTCGCATGTGGATTGAAAGCTGATTTACGAAGAACACCTTTAGCAGGCGGTTTGATTATTAAGTCTGGATTTTGTTTCTCGATCTGTAGCGAACCAGAAACAGGAGGAGGTGTAGTTGATTCATTTGCATTAGAAGATTCTGCTTCTTTACCATCAATAGGATTATTACTACCGTAATCTTGCGATCGCGTCGCAATCCTTACATGAGACATCATCATAATAGGTTCTTCAAAAGTAGTTGAGGTAGAACCAACCATCTTACTATCTTGAATTGGAAAAGGATCCTTCAAGACAACAGGTTGTTTCGATCCTTTAACGAATTTCGTAACTTCGGCTCGATATGGACATTCTTTCGTGAAATGATCCTCTTCACAAATGAAACAAGGATAGCAAGGTTTACGTTTTTCGTCATTGGATTCATTTTTATCAGTTTTCTCTTTCGAATTATTTTTGTTTTTATTCTTCCCTTTCTTTTTACCACCGAGTTTAGATTTGGTCGTAGATGTCTCTACGACGTGAATATCGGCAGAAACTTCAGGGGAAGATTCTCCTTTCGGGGAATCAGGTAAAGTTATAATAGGAGAAGAATTCTTCGAAGATTTCTTCTTGCTTTTAGAATTGACCATACCAATCATACCGTTAGCGGCATGAGACCCTGAAGGAGCAGCAGCTATTTGACCTTGTTTTGGAAGGTCTGGGATTTTTTCATGTAAAGTACCTGACTGCGTATAAACGAGGTCAAGGTACTGAGCTTGAGCAATTACTTGCTCTTAAGTAACAACACCAGCCTTAGCTACATCTTCAGTAATCTTGGGTAACAATGATTTAACAAACCATTCCGCCAAAATTTGATCCGGAATATAAAATTTCACCAAACGTCTCCTGGATCACAAATTCAAGTATCTCCTTATCAAGCCAATATTGTAATGTGTTTTACATCGGATGCCACAACATTAACTCTCCATAAAAATTATCCCAATCCCAACAACAAAATCATTTGTTGGCTTGTGGGGTCTTAACCTAGGTTCGGAGTTATCGCGTAGCCAACAAAGCCATCCAACTATTGGCAATTTTGGCAATGACCTTCTTGTGCAGATCAAAGTCTCATACAAAGTAGTATGGGGGGGTGATAGAACTAGGTTTCCGCACCCTGAGGAAGTTTTGATGTAGTTTCCCTAAACATACTTAATGAAGTTAATATAACAGATGTGCGCATAAATAGATCAAACCATTAGAAGATTAACAAAGAATACTTCAATATATACATTTTTGCATAGTAATCAAGTATACTTAAATCAAATCTATTGATCTAACATAAACTGATATTCGCACACAAATTCAGTTGACCATTAACAAAAGTAAATACACAATAACTGAGCAGATTCAGAACCGAAAGAAAATAACAAATAATCAACACAGTGAATCTCATAAAAGTCTAGGTTCGCCAAAGTAGTCTTCTTTATTAAGATATCTATAAATTCCAGTACATTCAGTCCTTCAATACAATCTATCCTTCCGTGCACACAGCCAGTGGAGTTTGCACACAGCCATGACTTATGTCTCCGCGCACACACCTAGCAAGAGCCTTTCCACCCAAAAACCTAGACTTAGATCAAAACCTTAACAAACATTCATATTTAATCAATTCGTTTTTTGTACTTGCCTTCTATCCATCAGAATTGCACTTGAAGATAGATGTAAGACCACCTTTGTGACAGAATGGGGATCCTCTCAGTATGTAGTCATGCCATTTGGTATGAAGAATGCACAAACTATCTTCTTGTGTGTAGTATTATCTACATTCAAGGAATACATCCACAAGTTATTAGAAGTCTACTTTGATGATTGGACTATCTTTGTCTTGTTGAAAAATCATGTATAAAGTCTGCGCTTGATGCTAGATACTTGTCGGAAGTATCAGATCTCACTTAATCTGAAGAAGCGCATATTGTGCATGTCGTTCAGGATCTTGCTCAGTGATATTGTTTGTCAGCAAGGATTGATGGTGGATCCAGCCAAGATCACAACTATTGTTAACCTGGAAGTTCCTACAAATGTTAAACAATTGCGCTCAATTTTGGGGAATACATGATATTACCAGAAGTTCATCCAAGGTTACACAATGATCACTGAACCCATGGAGAAATTATTAAAGAAGGATGCCTCATTTTTTTGGGATGAATAATTTCAGAAGAGATTTGAATTTCTGAAGGAGAAGATGGTTACTACGCCCATATTAGTCTTTCCAGACTAGTCGAAGGTATTCCATGTACATGTTGATTCCTCCTGCATTGTGTTGGGAGATATTTTAGCGCAGCTAGGAGATGGGGTGATTCACCACCCTATTTCCTTTGCAGGTAGGAAGCTATCAAAAGTGGAGCATAATTATTCAACTATAGAACGTGAATGATTGGCTATGGTCTATGCACTACAGAAATTCCACCATTATCTATTGGAGGACATGATTGATAAAGTGTGAAGTGATCTGCTAGAGGTCACTGTCCCTGCATCAGTCGCACTAGAAATGAAATCAAAAGATATTTTCCATTGCACTAAAGGCGTTACACACAGAAGTAAAGACCATCTAGGCTGAGTTTGAGCAACAGATCGTGAAGGTGCAGATGAAGCTTCAACCTAAAACACTACCATAGGTTAGAGTGAAATGCACAACAGAAGTAAAGGCAACTACAAACAATACAATAGTTGCAATGGAATACATTAGCTTATTATTTTATGAAGCCATGTGTGTCTGCACTTATGTTCAAACTGACCTGATCGTACAATAGCTAGGAAATGAATTGTGCATCAAGAAACAACAATTCACTTAAATCAAAAAGGCGACAATGACATTGGTAACAGCGCGAAGAATTGCCCACTTGAATGAATGAAAGGTTATTGAGACAAAAATAGAAGACCTGTGTCGCCAAGAGAAAAATTTAGAGACAAGGATGCAACCTTGACCTGAGGAAGCCCTGCATTTGCAATAGACTCTAGATGGTGCCCTGAAAAGGCTGCAAAAAACACAACAGAGTATCAATTTGGTAGCTAAGGGGCCGACGATAGAAAAGTTAGTTTATGAAGTGAAGAGTGGTGTTGCACAGAACGTCAAATTTATCTTGTTGCTTAAGAGATCTGTCAAAGAAATAAAATCAAAGATGAAGGAGAGCACCCCGTAGTGACTCGAGATGAGTCACGATTTTGTGTCAGGAGCTTGTTGAAGTGGGGTCCCCTGGGGTACATTTTTGGGCTAATTTTTATCTATATTTTTTTGTGTACGCTGCACGAAAGAGTCAAAGGGGCATTGGGGCAGGTCAAAGTCCCTTAATCATTGTAATGGGGTAAAATGGAAAACCATGACTCTCAAACCATGGTTTGCGACCATGGTATATGCGCGTCTAGATAGTATAAATATGCAAAGGTCGAGTTGAGAAAGGATATTTGATCATGCGATGTTTTGATTAATGTTCTGAGCTAAGTCTAGGTTTTTTTGGGTAGAAAGGCTCCTGCTACCTGTGTGTGCAAATACCTAAGTCCTGGCTGTGTGGAGACTCAGCTAGCTATGTGCACGGAAGGATAGATTGTATTGAAGGATTGAATGTACTAGAATTGTTAAATCTCTTAATAAAGAATATTGTTTTGGCAAACTTGGACTTTCATGTGATTTCTGTATTGATTATATATTAATTTTGTTAATATCTAAATTTATTCTGTTATTGCGTATTTACTTCTGTTAATGGTTAAATTCATATGCGCGAATATCAATTGATGTTAAATGAATAGATCTAGATAAAGTATACTTGATTATCGTGCGCAAATATATATTGAAGTATTCTCTGATAATCTGTGAAAGGTTTGATCTGTTGATACATGCATATGTTATATGACCTTTTGTAAGTCTGTTTAGGGAAACTACATCAAAACTTCCTCAAGGTGTGGAAACCTGGTTCCAACACCCCTCTATACTGCTTCGGGTGATACTTTGGTCCGCACAAGTAGATCATTACCGAAAGGGCTAATATTTGGAGGGATTTGTTGGCTGTGCGATAACTCTGAACCTCGGTTAGGACCCCTCAAGCCAAGACTTTCTCATACATCGGTTGAGCTATATTTTTGGATGGATTCAAAGCTGATTGGGGTGTATCTATGAAATGAAAAAACACATGGCCTATTGGTCCCTTAACCAAACTGTGGATCATGGTAAATCAAATTGGTCTAGTAACCCCTGAACCAGACTGTGGGTTACGATAAAGCCAAATTATGTGCCTTGATGAGATTAGGAATCCTTTCTGATGAATGGTGGGATATACGGTAAAGCCAAGAGGTTGATTGATCTCTATTGGGCCTAGTAATCCCTAGATGGGATGCATGGTAAATCCTGGAGAGTGGGTCTCGGTGTAGGTCCTAGTGATACCTATATCGGATTGTGGATTACGATAAAGCATGAGAGACAAGGTGACACTCAAATTATTCACGGTGTAGGTGGAGAACTTCGGTAAAATTCATGCTTGTTTGGTTATTTTTGGTTGGTTATGAGTCCCACATTCATGCTTGGAATATGGCACAGGGGTTATTGGCTGAAGAGATATTTGGCTGAATTAATCTATGGTCGGGTGGAACGTGGAAGTCCTATCTTCGATTGGCTCTTAAATTAATTAATTAGAAGCTCATTCCTTTGGTATTTGATGTATAAATTCACTAGTTTATATGTGTATTTTATTTTTGTTGTATCCAATTTATTTCCGTTGTTATTATGCTCGTTATAAACATGTATGTTGAGAGTGGCGATATATGGCTCTCTCCACGATTTTACTTATAAATGAATGCACAATGTATATATTGTCAAATAGATTGTATGACAACTAATTATGTATGGGAGAAATGATTCTTAGTGATTCTCAGATAATTATGACACCCATTTGCTCTGTTCTATTTTTTATATCTTTAGCTTTCATTTTTGTGACATGTTTGACAAAATTATTGGCATGGCTAGGAGGGGTCCAGATGAGTTCTTATTGATGTGATTCATTTCATTTCATTGTCTTTTTGTTATTTATCATCTATGAACTTTTCATGAAGTTCTGGGTAGAGCACTAGGTTCTAGGCCTGAAAAGGTGGCTCAAAACCTAGGGACGCTGGCACAAACTGAGTATTTGGGGCCTTGGCCATTGGCATGAAATGTTATGCCTTCCACTATAGCCTCCTAGACTCATGCATGCAAGCTTGTGCCTACGACTAGGTTCAAAGAGCTTAAAAGGTCAATGTCACCCAGGGGTAAGAGGCCTCAATGGTTGGGTTACCTCTTGGAGGTGTTGTTGTTGTTTTACAAGGTGTGTAGTTTATGTTTCCATCGGCTCCACTTTGTTAAGGTCACCTAGGAGGTTGAATCTAATTATAGTAGCCTCTTGTCGCATATTTACCCTGGTTGTCCGGTTACTTGGGTAGATGTTGGACGGAGGTGTTACAGAGTGGTATTAGAGCCAAGTTTAACCCTTGGACTGGATGGGAGGTATGTTGTTCATGCATTCATGTTGTTTTAAAATGTGTTTTCATATTTATGGTGTATGTGTGCGTGTTTCATTTGCACGATGTTGATCATGGTTGTAGTGATGTCTTCATGTGAAGGTTGATAGTGTTGTTGTGGGATGTGTCGTCATGAGTGTATGAATGGTTATGTGTTGCTCATGCTTGTGTATTGTCCGTGCACATTGGCTTATATATTGTTACATATTGTACATGAATTTCTTTCTTATGCTAGGGTTACACATTGGTCATGCTTCAGTGTTATCTGTGTATGCTTGCTTTGTGTGATGTCATAAGTTGAACATGCATTTTTCATTCATGATTGGTTATACATGTCAAGTGGGTGCATGTGGTCAAGTTTGCATTGGTTTGTTTGAGGTTGTTGTGCATAAGGTCATTGCATGCAATAAGGTCATCATGATGATATTGGTATGTTATGATGCTAATTTATTGGTTGATATAGTTTAGGAGATGAAACTCATTAAAGTGACGTTGCAATAATGGACTTTGGGTTTAGAGAAAACCGTCATAAAATTTTGTATGCTTTTCATGTGTTTATGTGATTCATTGTTGTTGTAAGCATTAAGGTTACTTATATGCTTGTCATTATATTATTATTATGGTTACATATGTGATAAATGCTAGTTTACTAGTGTAGCCATACACATTATGGTTATGCATATGTATATCATTCTATTGATTTTATGGTTACATACATGATAGATTTTAGTGAATTAGTGTGATCACATGTACATGAGTTGGTTAGGTAAGCTTGATTACTATGTTATATGTTGTTGATGAATATGTTATATGTTAGATTGTAGTTAGCTTGATGATTATGTTATATGTTGTTGATGAGCATGTTATATGTTAACGTATTGTTGTTATATGTTAGTTAACTTGATGATTATGGTTATAACTTTAATATCTTGTTGTTATAGGTATCATGCTAAATTGGATTTGCCTATGCAGTTGGTTAGGGATATGACATTCAAGTATAAGTCGACCCAATTATGATAGCGTGTTTTACTAATCTAGACTAACTGTGCACATGTGAGTGTTATGCATGAATGGAAATTTTCTTTGAGTTTATAATGCAAACATGTTTGCTAGTTACTGTTATAATTATGATGACATTATTTATTTTGAGTTGAGGTGTTCTAAATTTATATTGTGCTAATCTAGAATTACTGTTCACAAAATATAGTCTCCCTTGAGATACATTGAGGTATGGGTTTTCTTATGTCGTATACTTGGTGCTTTATTATTTTGAGTGTTTAATTATGTCATCTAGTTGATCTATTTAACATGGTATGTTTGCAAGTTATTTTAATATTTTATTAATTGCATGATATGAGTATATGTGTCTATAAGTTTGCATGAAGGAATGATCTTTTTTCAAGAAGGCTGTGTTAACACATATGTGCCAAGATAGACGGTATATTCTTGAGTGTAAGTAGGTGATATTTGTAGCACTATGTATTATGAATAATCAATGTGAGTTGATTATTGATTATGACATGGTTATTATATTTGGTAAGTGTTGATTTCAAATTAATAAATATGTTGTCTTGATCTTTGGAATATATGGATGACATGTGTGTTCAGTTACAGGTCATCGTGCTAAGCAGAACAAGGTAAGGTAACTAGCATGTTGCTATGATTATTTATGCACTATAGATATGTGTTTATGGCAGTATGATGTAGGGGGTTACATGGAAAGATACTGCCATGGAATATTGGAGAAGGATCAGGTCATTAGGGGAAATTTGAGGTCTAAAATGGGCCTCCTAAGGAAATTATAATATAATAGTGGAAATAATGAAACAATATTAAATTATGTCATCAAATTTTAGAGGGAAAAAATAAAAAAACTATTTTTTCAACTTGTATTTTCAACTTATCTCCCTATGGTTTTCCTCAAATTTCAATTGGGAACACTCATTAGATGCAAAATTTGATTTCTCATCCAAGGAGTACCCATGTTGCATACTTTCCATGGAACCTTATACAATAAAAATGAGAAATACATGAAAATCATGATTGCGATCACATTTTTTCATGTATTTCTCATTTTTTCATGTAGTAGGTTCCTTCGAAAGTATGCAACATCGATACTCCTTGGATGAAGAACTAAATTTTTAATCCAATGAGTACTCTAGCTTGAAATTTGAGTAAAACCTTAGGGAGATAAGTTGAAAATACAAGTTGAAAAAGTAGTTTTATTATTTTATTATTTTTTAATCTTTTTAGTTTTTTACCCCAAAAATGGTGAATCATCCACCATGGTTGATATAATCATCTTGAATCCTATTGGTTCTTATAAATTTTATTTTTGGTTGTACATTTTTTTTAGGAGGCCCATTTTAGACCTCAAAATTTCTATAATGTGAGTATCCTTTGGAATGCATGGGGATTGAATCATGGTGTATCTTTCCAGTCTTGTGATTTTGGTCTTTTGTGGTTAGTGCGCTTGTTTTGTAGATTTGTTTATGTCTACTGTATGGCCATACCACTTTTTTACAGTGTTGTATTTATTTTTATTTATAATGGTCTTCTTCTTATTTGTTCTTGTTCTTGACTTTTATGTTTTGAGAGTCTTGGGATTTGGTTGGGAAAGAGGAAAGTTTATGGAGCTCTGGGAGATCTATGTGGTACCCAACATGTAATGAAATACTTGGATGAATCTTGGTGCATGTATAAGGGCAGCTAAAGGTAAGAATATAGCAAACAATTTGATTGGTTGTTTCCATTGAGGTAAACGGATAATGGCAGAACAATAGCAAGAAATGTAACAAGAAAGGTAAAGTAAATGGAGATGCGGTTTTAGATGCATTGGCTATGATGGGAACTATTTTTCTCCATGTTTTCCATGTTGTGCAAGAATAAAGGGAGTTGTCTTAACCTAAACTTTATGATATTTGGTAATTATGGTGTGATCATGATTATGCTGAATTTTTTATATGTATACATGTTTGTATGTATGTATAGCGTTATTTGAAATGTTTATGAATTTTTTATGCTAATAATTATATATATGTATGTAGGTATGTATCTATGTCACTGTATAACCGAGTTTTAAATGATCATTCTTGTGGAGGAATGATTGCTTATGCAAGTGAATGGCATGAAGAGATTCCTGCTCTTATGGGGAATCAAGTGGGAATAATAGACTGAAGAGATCTACAAGGTTAGTATCATGTGGATATGAATTGATATTATATTCATGTACTATGCCTAAGGTTATGTTATGGACATGTAATGTTGAGGGGTACATCAGTGAAATGAAAGAAGTGTGCTTGTGGTATGCTAGAATAAGCATGGATAGTGGAAAGGCACTAGAAGAACGGTTGCTTGTGGGGTCAGTGTGTGGTCTATGGATGTGCAATACTATTGTTGTGTATATGTTTCGCATGTTTTATATTCAGTGATTGTACCTATGGTGATGTGTACATGTAACATAAGTATTATTGTGTACATATGATGTTGTATGCATGTTGTATATATGGTGTTGTGTGTATATTGCATATGTAGTGCTAGATATAGATGGTGCTATGTACATAGTGGATATGTGGTGTTCTGTACCTACCATACTATGTGCATGTTTGATATGTGGTATTGTGTCCATATGGTGCTATGCAAATTTTGTATATTTGGTGCTGTGTATGTATGGTGCTATGTACCAGTGTTGCGAACATCTCAATAACATCCCGATTTTATCTTGAAATCAAGATTTTTTGGCCTAGTCGATGTTTGCCAATTTTTAAAGATATTTTTATGGTATCTTAATTTTGCCGATGTTTGCTGATTTTTTGCCTGCTATGTACATATTTTATATGAAATGCTATGTACATATGGTGCTGTGTTTGTGTTGTGTATATGGTGCAATGTACATATCGTGGTGAGTGCATGATTGTACATGTGGTGTTGTGTGCATGTGGTGTTGTGCACATATTGTACATATGGTGTTGTGTGCAGGTGGTGCCACATACATGTCGTCCATGTGGCATTGTGTACATGTGGTGTCGTGTACATGTCATGCATGTGGCACTATGTACATGTCGTATTATGTACAAATTGTATAGGTGGTGCAGTGTAAATTTGGCGTTGTGTACATGTTGCATTGGTGGTGTTGTGTACATGTGATGTTGTGAACATGTTGTGCAGGTAGTGTTGTGTACATGTGGTAATGTTTAGATCTTGTGCATATGGTACTAGTATACATGTTTGATTGTGAGGATGTCATACATGTCATGTTGTAGGCATGCGGTATTATGTATGTACATCGTGTAGTCGTGATATCATGACATGTGTATTCATTGTGTTTTAATCTGTGTATGTATATGTATTGTGTGGTGTTGTGCACTGGATATAGGTGTGTGTGTTGTGTAGTATTGTACACCAGATGTAGGTGTATGTGTTGTATGCCGGTGTAGGCATATGTATTGTGTTGTGTTGTACATCGGGTGTCAGTGTATATGTCGTATGTCGGTGTGGGTGCATGTATTATATGGTTTTGTATGTTGTATGTGGGTATATGTGTTGTAATGTACACTATGTGTATGTGTATGTTATTGAAGAGAATAAAAGGCATTGGGTGCTTACCGAGTATGGAAACCAATCCGGTGTGTGTATAGAAGGAACACATGCAGAAGTAAAGACCGATGAAGGATAAGTATTAATATTTTATTTTTTTCTTGTTATGCATTGATATATGATTATGACTTATGATGGTTACATATGAATTATTATTATGGTGTATGATGATTTCATGTGATTCATGATTTTAATTTATGATTATTGTGTTTTAAGCTAATGAGATGTGATATGTTTATACATGATGATTTGATCAAACAACTGGTTTGACTTCTTGTGACATGAAGTGAAAATAATTTCAAGTGTAGCTTATTAGCGAGCTACCAATGAGGTATGATGTGAATTTATTTCAATTTATTTTGATCTAATGGTAGGTATGTGCTTGGTACAGGAAGCACGAAAATTTCTGGTTTGGATGGTTAAAAATGAATGCAATAATTAGTAGTGTCAATAAAAGGAATTGAAACATGAAGCATTATGTTGGTAAAGAACTCGAGGAGAAAGGCCATTGTGGGACACTGGTACCCAATAGTTTCCATTCATCTATATGAGCATTCTATGACCGATATTATGGTTTGAGTCAAGTATATACCTTGGTTGTTTGACCTTCCGATGCGAGGAAGCCTTGCTAAGTGATGGACTTCTCGGGATGGGGGTGCCAAAGGAAATTGGAAGGTATGTGACTGCATGGAAGGGTGTGACCAGATTTCCCAAGGGAACATGTAGCAGAGAAGGGAAGGCCAAGATGGGTTTTCATTTTTCATTAGTATTTCCAGAAGGAATTAGATGCACATTGGTAGTGTACCCTGAAACAATGAGTCGGTAAATATTCACTAAGGGTGCAATAGTGCAGGATTGTAGCGCTAGAAATTGGACTTAGAGTTTGAAAATGATAGTCGATTCTGGACTTCCTAGGAAGGAAGTGAATCTTGGTACTACTTTTGAGGGTGGAGTTGTTAGCCTCTGGATTCCCTTGTTGATTTATACAAGCATCGTGTCCTTCTATTTGCTGGTCGAGAAAATGTGTATATGTGTATATGTGTATATTATTATAAATACCACATCAAGCTGGATTTATAAATCTCCATAGACAATATAATTATTTTTTGGTTGAATAAAATGTGGTGGTTATTGTAAATAATGTAATGAGATATGTTATAAAGCTCCAATAAACAATATGTTTGTCATGTTTCAACATTGGTCACTCTAAATATTGCAACGAAATATATTATAAAGCTCCATATGCAGTATGTTTTATTCCAGTGGTTTTCTAGTTTGTAGGTGTCACTAAACACTGAGGATGGTGTTCCCCCAAGAGGGAGGGTTCCGTAATAGCCCTGGTGAAGATTCCATGTAATAAAGTTAAAATAATAACCACAATTGATGGGACACATATTCAAAGTTGAATGTTGGGAAAAACATCCGAGATGGTGTTGATTTCGATTATTATGGCTAAAGGAATTTGGAAAAGGAAATGGAAAAGGATTTTGAAAGGCATGAGGAATTAATTGAAATTTTATTTATGAAAATAATGGAAATTACGAGAAAATGGAGATGAAAGGTCATTGGTTGCATGTGAGGAGGAAAATGAGGGAAAATATTGGAAAATGAAGAAAATAGAGGCCTCATTAACAAAAGGGCTTCTAAGGATCAGTTGGAAAGATTTTTTCTCACTCTAATTTCTCTCATTCTATTCTATCTCTCTCATACTCTTTGACACTTAAAGTTTCTTGGATAATTTTGGCATTGGACCAAGAAAGGCAAGAAATCAAGAAGAAGGAGGAAGAAAGCAAGGAGGAGCATGAATCAAGAAACTGCAACATGATTCTTATTAGGTATCAATTTGCATGTGTTTTTTCCTTGCTAGATCTAGCATTCATGGTATTGCATGTGGTTATTTATTATCATGGTGTGTTTTTTACCATGTGTTATAGTGTTTTTCAGCTTAGCATTTCCATTTCTGTATAACTTTGATGAGATGGGATTTTGATACTTCAGTTGAGATGGATTGTTGGATGGATTTGAAGTTGAGCGGGGTGGATATACGAAATTAAAAACACATGATCTAGTGGTCCCTGAACCAGAACGTGGATCATGGTAAAGCCACTAGCCTAGTAACCCTTGAACCAGACCGTGGGTTGGGGTAAAGGCAGATTGTGTGCCTCTATGGGCCTAGGAATCCTTGTTGATAAATGGTGGGATATAAGGTAAAGCCAAGAGGTGTATTGATCTCTGTTGGCCGTAGTAGTCCCAGGATGGGATGTACGATAAAGCCTAGGGAGTGGGTCATGGTGTAGGGCCTAGTGATACATGGATGAGACTGTGGATTATGGTAAAGCCTAAGAGACTAAGAGGCACTCAAATCCCTCACAATGTAGGTAGAGAACTCTGGTGGCATTCATGCTTGTTAGGTTCTTTTTGATTGGTTATGAGTCCCACATTCATGCTTGGAATATGGCATATGGGTGATTGGCGGAAGAGAGATTTGGATAAGCCAAGCCATGCACAAGTGGAACATGGAAGTCCCATCTCCAGTTGGTTCTTAAATTCATTGAATGAATTGTTTTATATGTGGATTTTATTACTATTGTATCCACTATGTTTTTGTTGTTATTATTCCAGTTATAAAAATGTATGCTGACAGTGATGATATATGGCTCTCTCCATATTTTTACTTGTAAATTAATGCACAATGTATCTATGGTAAAATAGATTGTATGGTAGCTAATGATGTATGGGAGAAATGATTCTTAGTGATTATTAGATAAGTATGAGACCCCTTTTCTCTATTATGTTGTTTATCCTTGTAGCTTTCATTTTTGTGACATGTTTTACAAAATTCATGTAATGGATAGGAGGGGTCTAGATGAGTTCTTATTGATGTGATTGCTTTTGTATCATTGTCATGTTGTTATTTAAAATCTCTAAATTTTTCATGAAGTCTTGGGAATATAACTTGGTTTTGGGCTTGAAACGATGGCTCAAAACCTGGGGACACTAGCACAAACTTGAGTACTCAGGGCCCTCACTACTGGCATGCAGTTTTATTCCTGTGGATAAAACATCCTGGATAGAGACATGCAAGCTTGTTCCTATGGATATGGCTCAAAGAGGTCAAAATTTCAGTTTAATTTAGGGGTAAGAGGCCTGACTGGTTGGGTTACCTATTGCTAGGTGTTTTTGTTGTTGTACAAGTTATATATGTTATGTTTCTGTCAGTTCCACTTCCTTAAGGTAACCTAGGAGGTTGAATCTCATTATATTAGACTCTCGTCACATATTTACCCCAACTGGTTGGTTGCTTGAGTAGAGCCAAGTTCAACCCTTGGACTAGATGGGAGGTATGTTCATGATGAATTCATGTTGCTTTCACATGTTTTTTCATCCTTGTCATCTAAGTGTTCTCGTTCTATTTTCATTTTGTTAATCATGGTTGTAGTGATGTCGTCATGTGAAGGTTGATGGTGTTGTTGTGGGATGTATCATCATGAGTGTATGAATGGTTATGTGTTTTTCATTCTTTTGTATTGTTCATGCATGCTTGCTTACATATTGTTACATACTTTACATGCAATTATTGCTTATAATAGGGTTACATATTGGTAATGCTTTGGTGTTATCCATGTATGCTTTCTTGTGTGATTTCATATGTTGAACATGCATTGGTCGTTCATGATTGGTTATACATTTCAAGTGGGCGTATGTGGTCAAGTTTTCATTGGTTTGATTGAGGTTGTTGTGCATAAGTTCATTGTATAAAAGTAGGCCATCATGATGATATTTGTATGTTATGATGCTAATGTGTTGGTTTAGATAGAGTAGGAGATGAAAATCATTAAAGTGACATTGCATTATTGGACTTTGGGGTAACACCAGACTTTCATACAAGTTTTTCTGCTTGGCATGCAATTGTGTGATTCATGGTTGTTGTAAGAATTAGGGTTACTTATATGTTTGTCATTATATTATTATTATGGTTATGGGTATGTATTTCATCTATTGATTTTATGCTTACATACATGATAGATTTTAGTTAATGAGTGTGACAATATCTACATGCATTGGTTAGCCAAGCTTGATGACTGTGTTATATGTTGTTGACGAATATGTTATATGTTAACTTGTAGTTAGCTCAATGATTATGTTATATGTTGTTGATGAGCATGTTATATGTTAATTTATTGCTGTTATATGTTAGTTAACTTGATGATTATGCTTATAGCATAAATATTTTTTTTTATATGTATCATGCTAAATTGGATTGGCCTATGAAGTGGATTAGGGTTATGAAATTCAGGTATGATTCGACCCAATTATGATAGTGTGTTGTACTAATCCAGACTAATTGTGCATATGTGAGTGTTATGCATGAATGACAATTGTTTATGAGTTTATGATGCGAACATGTTCACTAGTTACTGTTATGGATATCATGACCTTATTTATGTTGAGTTGAGGTGTTGTGAAGTTACATTGTGCTAATATAGAATGATTGTGTGGACAATCTAGCCTCCCCTAAGATACGTTGAGGTACAAGTTTTCTTATGTCGTATACTTGGTGCTAGAATGTTTTGAGTGTTTGATTATGTTATCTATTTGATATATTTAGCATGGTATGTTTGAAATTTGTTTGAATGTTTGAGTAATTGCATGATATGAGTATATGTGTCTGTAATATTGCATGAAGGAATGATCTTGTTTTAAGGTGGTTGTGCTAACACATATGTGCCGAGATAACCGATATATACTTGAGTGTAAGTAGGTGATAGTTGTAGAATTATGTATTATGACTGATGAATGTGAGTTAATTATTGATTATGAAATGGTTGTTATATTTGGAAAATATTGATTTCAAATTAATAGATATGTTGTCTCGATCTTTCGAATATATGGCTGACGTGGGTGTTCATTTATAAGTTAGCGTGCTTGGCTCAACAAGGTAAGGTAATTAGCATGTTTCTGTGGTTATTTATGCACTGAAAGATATGTGTTAGTGGTAATATGATGTAGGGGATTGCATAGCAAGAGACTGCCATGAAATTTTTGGGAAGGATCAAGTTTATTATCCTTTGGAAGCACTAGGGACCCATGGGCATTGAGTCATGGTGTATGTTTCTAGTCTTGTGCTTTTGATATTTTTTAGTTTTTATGCTTGATTTGTCACTTTGTTTATGTCTAGTGTATGGCCATACCACTTTGTTACGGTGTCATATTGATTTTTGTTTGTCATGATCTTCTTCTTGTGTGTTCTTGTTCTTGACTTTTAAGTATTCTAAGTATTGGTATTTGGATGGGAAAGAGGAAATTTGATGGAGCTCGGGGGGATATGTGTGGTACCCAACATGTAATGAAAGAATTGGATGAAGCTCAAAGCATGTATAAGGGTAGTTGAAGGTAATAATATGATAACCAGTTGGATTGGTTGGGTCCATTGAGGTAAATGGACAATGACTGAATAGTCACAAGACAAGTAACATGAAAGGTAAAGTGAATGGTGTTGAGGTGTTAGATGCATTGGATATGTTGGAAACTATTGTTCTCCATGTTGTGCATGTTGTGCATGAATAAAAGGAGTTTTCTTAATCTAGAACTTATGATATTTGGTAATTATATTATGATCATGATTATGCTAATGTTTATATATGTATACATGTATTTATGTATGTATGTATATATGTCATTTTATCACATGATTATGATAGTTTTATGCTAATGATTATATATATCTTTGTATTTATGTATGTATGTATATATGCCACTATATGACATGGTTTTCAAAGATCATTCTTGTGGAGGAATGATTGCCTATGCAAGTGAATGGCATGAAGAGATTCCTGGTTTTATGGGGAATCAAGTGGGAAGAGTAGCCATAACAGATCTACATGGTCAATATCATGCCAATATGAATTGATATTATATGCTTATACTATGGTTATTTTTATGTTATGGAAGGTAATGCTGAGGGGTACATCAGTGAAATGAAAGCAGTGTGCTTTACGGCATGCTAGGATAAGCATGGATAGTGGAAAGGAACTAGAAGCAAGGTTTCGTGTGGGTTCAGTGTGTGGTCTATGGATGTGTAGTACTACTATTGTGTATATGTTGCACATGTTTTATATTGAGTGAATATACCTATGGTGTTGTGTACATGTAACATATGTAGTATTGTGTAGATATGATGTTGTATGCATGTTGTATATATGGTGTTGTGTGTATATTGCATATGCAGTGCTACGTATATATGGTGTTATATACATGTTGGATATGCGGTGTTGTGTACCTACCATACTATGTGCATGTTGGATATGAAATATTGTGTGCATATGGTGTTGTGCGCATGTTGGATATGTGATGTTGTGTACATATGGTGCTATGTACATGTTGTATATGTAGCGATATGTACATATGTAGTACTTATGTACATGTGTCGGTTAGTCAAGAATGGTATTAACTTGATGATTATGTTAAATGTCATTGATGAATAGTTAACTTTTAGTTCACTCAATGAATATGTTATACATTGTTGATGAGCGTGTTATATGTTAATTTATTGTTGTGGTATGCTAGTTAGCTTGATGATTAGGTTACATGTTGTTGATGAGCGTGATATAAAGCTTGTTGTTGGTATATGCTAATAACTTGACCATTAGGGTTATTTCATTAAGATATTGATGCTATATGTATCATATTGCCTTAGATTGGCTTATGCTAATGGTTAGGGTTATTAGGTTCATGTCAGAATTGATATTATTGTGATATTTTATTGTACTAATTTAGGCTAACTATGCATATGTGATTGTTATGTATGAATGAAAATTGATTATCATTTTATGATGTGAACATGTTAGTTGGTTAATTTTATGGATATCTTGACCTTATTTATGTTGAGTTTAGGTGTTGTGAAGTTATATTGTGCTAATCTAGATTGATTGTCTAGATAAGATATCCTCCCCTGAGATACATTGAGGTATGAGTCTTCTTATGTCGTATACTTGGTGCTTCACTGTTTTGAGTTCTTGATTATGTCATCTAGTTGATCTATTTAACATGGTATGTTTGCCATTTGTTTGAATGTTTGATTAATTGCATGATATGAGTTTGTATCTATAATATTGCATGAAGGAATGATCTTGATTTAATATGGTTGTGCTAACACATGTGCTGAGATAACCAGTATATACTTGAGTGTAAGTAGGTGATAGTTATGTATTTTGACTGATGAATGTGAGTTGATCATTTTTTATGACATGCTTGTTAGTCTAGGTAAAATTTGACTTCGAATTGATAGATATGTTGTCTTGATTTTTGGTACATATGGATGTGTTTTCAGTTACAGGTCAGCATGCTTGGCACAAAAAGCTAAGGTAAATAGCATGTTGTATGTTTATTTATGCATTGAAATTTATGTGCTTATGGTATTATAATGCAGGGAATACATGGCAAGAGAGACTATTATGAAATCTTGAATAAGGCTCAGGATGAGCTTTCCTTGGGAACCATGGAGATTGAGTCATGGTGTTTGTTCCTAGCCTTGTTCTATTGGTCCTTTGTGATTTTATTGTGCTTGATTTGCAATTTTTCTTATGTCTGGTGCAAGGCCATTACACTTTGTTTTGGTGTCATATTTATTTTGGTTTTCATGGATTTATTCTTGCTTGTTTCTTTTCCTTGCCTTTTGTTTGAGATTCTTGGGGATCGTTTGGGAAAGAGGAAAATCGATGGAGCTCTGGGAGAGCTATGTGGTACCCAACAGGTAATGGAATGCTTGGATGAACCTTGGTGCATGAGTAAGTGCAACAGAAGGTAAGTGTATGATAGTCAGTTGGACTGGTTGGGTCCATTCCAGTAAATGGATGGTGGCAATACATACATGAGAAAGGAAACGGAAAAGGTAAAATGAATGAGGTGTTATATGCCTTGGCTATGTTGGGAATTATTGTTCTCAACATTTTGCATGGTGTGCACATATAAAGGAAGTTATCTTAACCTATACCTCAGGATATCTAGCAATTGTGTTGTGATCATGATTGTGTTGATGTTTATATATGTATACATGTATGTATGTATGTCATGTTTAACAAGGTCATCATGAATCATGAATGTTTAATGCTTATGTTTATATGTATATATGTGTGTATGTATGTCATTGTGTGAAAAGATCATGATTTTTTTATGATATCTATATATCTATATATATATATATATATATATATGTCACTACATGACACGCTCTTCAAGGATCATTATTGTGGAGGAATGATGGCTTATGTAGGTGAATGGAATGAAGAGGTTCATGGCTATGAGGAATTCGGTGGAAAAGTAGTCTTGATAGATATATGAGGTCAGTATCATGTGGATATGATTTAATGTTATATGCTTGTGATATTCCTATTTTTATGTTATGGACATGCAATGTTGAGGGGTACATCAGCGAAGTGAAAGTAGTGTGAGGTACGACATGCTAGGATAAGTATGGATAGTGGAAATACAATAGAAGCAAGGTTTCTTATGGGGTTATTGTGTGGTATAGGGATGTGGGATACTATTTTTATGTATATGTTGTATATGTTGAACATGCTGCACCTATGATGTTGTGTGTATGCATTGTTGTCTATATTTTGTATGTGTACACATTGTTCATGCAATGTTAGGTACAAGATGGTACAAATGGTGATGTAATGTTGTTGTATATATGGTGTTGTGTGTATATTTCATATGAAATTCTAGGTATAGATGGTGCTATGTACATATCGTACTATGCGCGTGTTGGATATGCGGTGTTGTGTGCATATGGTGTTGTGCGCATATTGGATATGCCCTCTTCTGTATGTATAGTGATATGTACATGTTGAATAATGCAATGCTATGTACATCTCCTGCTGTGTGCATGATGTATTTATGGTGCTATGTACATATGTTTTGGTGTGCATGATTGTACGCATGGTGTTTTGTGCATGTGGTGTTGTGTAAATGTTGTACGCTTGGTGTTGTGTCCAGGTGGTGTCATGTACATGTCATGCATGTGGCGTTGTGTACATGTGGTGTTGTGTATATGTCGTGCATGTGGTGTTGTGTACATATGGTATTGTGTACACATGGTACAGGTGGTACGATGTACATTTGACGTTGCATACACGCTATGCAGGTGGTGTTGTGTACATGTGATTTTGTGCACACGTTGTGCCGGTAGTGTTGTGTACATATGGTACTATTTACATGTTGTGCATATGGTACTAGTATACATGTGGTATTGTGTGCATTTCATGTGTGTTGTGTTGCGGGAATGCAGTTCTATGTATGTGCATGATGTAGTCGTGCTATCGTGACATGTGTATGTGTTTTGTTGTACTCTATATATGTATGTGTATTGTGCACTAGGTGCAGGTGTATGTGTTGTATGTCAGTGTAGGTGTATGTATTGTGATGTATTGAACACCAAGTGTAGGTGTATGTGTTGTGGGTTGATGTGGGTGCATGTATTGTATTGTGTTTTATGTTGGTATAGGTGTATGTACTATGTTGTGCTGTAACCTAGATGTATGTCTATGTATATGTATTGTGTTGTGCACTAGGTATAGGTGTATGTATTTTGTTGTGTTGTACACAGGGTGTAGGTGTATGCATTGTGTGGTGTTGTATGCATTATGTGGATGCATGTGTTGTGATGTACATGGTGTGTACATGTACATGAGTAAAGAGAAGCAAGGGCACTAGGTGCTTGCCGGGTGTGGCTATCAATCCAGTTTGTGTACAAAAGAAGAAAGGCAGAAGTAAGGACCGATGAATGATAAGTATCAGTATTTTATTTCAATTGTATTATGCATGTGATCTATGATTATGACTTATGATGGTTACATGTGATTCATGATCATGGTTTATGGTGATTTCATGTGACTCATGATTTCAATTTATGATGGTTTTGTTTTTAGCTAACTAGGGGTGATATGTTTATACATGATGATTGATCAAACAACTAGTTTGACTTGTGTGATAGGAAGTAAACAGAATTGAAAGTGCACCTTATTGACAAGCTACTAATGAGGTGTGCTTTGAGTTTATTTCAATTTGTTTTGAGTCTAATGGGAGTTATGTGCTTGGTACAGGAATTCATGAACATGCCTAGTTGGGTGGTTGAAATTGATTACAAGCATTAGCAACAACAACAAATGGAATTATAAATACAATAGTATGCTAGTAAAGCACTTTAGGCGTATGGTTTCATGGGACACTGGTACCCAACAGTGTCCATTTATTGCCATGAGCATGATATGACCGATATGATGGTTTTGAGGTAGGCATATGCCTTGGTTTTTGTATATTTCGATGCGAGGAAGCCTTACGAAGGGATGGATTGCTCGGGATAAGGGATGTCATGGTACTTGGAAGGTTAGTGACTGCACTGAAGGGGATTACCATATTTCTCGAGGGACTGCATAGAGGAGAAGGAAAGGACGAGGTGGATTTGTTTTGGAAATCATAATTTCGAGATGAAATCAAATGCACATTGGGAGTGTTCCCTGGAACAATGAGCCAGAAAATGTTCACTCAAAGTATATTAGCATAGGATTGTAGCGCTGGACATTGGATGCAGATTTTGACTATAACAGTGGATTCTAGACTTCCTTGGAAGGAAGTGAATCCTAGTACTACTTTGAGGGTGTGTTGAAGCCCTGAAATTCGATTGCAACAACATGGGGGATAACCACCTAGTTCAAACCTTGGAAGCAAAACCTTTTTCATTTGGTATAGTGGCTCCGACTGGGGATAATGTGACCAGTTTCCCAGCAAGGAATGATATGATGATGATGTTGGTTTTGTGTAGGGTATAATGGAAAATGATTTTAACTAAAAGAAATTATCTATTTAAACAATAAACACATGCATCTATTTATCTTAATATATACCCGAGAATAACTTAAATCATGCAATCTACAAAGATATCTTAGAGCAACCGGTAATAAAGGCAATTCAATTTCTATAAGAGATGAAATTATTAACAATAAATATTTTGACTGCATAGTTAGGAAAAATAATTGTGAAAACTATATTGCATATATCGATTTCTCATTACTCAATAGGGAATTACAGCCCTATATTACTAGTATAGTCCCTTATTGTTGTTAGTGTAACCCCCTTATTGTTATTATTGTACCCTTTTAATCCCCATTTTGTTATTATTGTGCCCTTAAATTATTATAGTTAGGTCGGCTAGGATTACATTGTGGCCCACTAGAGATCGGATTATGGCCCCATGGACTCTTATATATAGAAAGGAGGTTTTATGCATTGGCCATCATCCGAAATTGTTCATTTTATGTAATGTATTGGAGGTTCCCCCCTCCAAGTGGCTTATTTCTAAGGCGTTGATATCTCTTTTCTTCTATTTTGGAGTGGTTACACAACATTTGGTATCAGAGCTTTGGATTCTAGGGTTTTGCTGCTCCAAATAGGTCATCGTGGAATTTTCGCTATAAATTTTTTTCTACGAAGCTTCAGAAGCTAAAAATTTTAAAGTGCGAAGAAGAAATCCTGGGGAACATCGTCAAAAAATTTCAGAGTTTGGTTCACAATATTTTTGGAGATATGATCTGTGGAAGTTAGGTATTTTTTTCAGGCTCCTAAATAGGTGATCGTGGAATTTGCGCTATAAATTTTTTTCTACGAAGGTTCAGAATCTGAAATTTTTAGGGTGTGAAGCCGAAATCCTGAGGAATCTCGTCAAAAAATTTAAAATCTTGGTTTGCAATATTTTCGGATATATGATCTGTGTAATGTAGTACTTTTTCAGGATTTAGAATTTCATACGAAAGTGATCTTGGGGAAAATCATGTCTCTCTCTGGGCATCGGATTGGAGTGCCGTAAAAATTGGTCGCAAGAAAACAGATTTTAGTTTCTTGGCTATCAATTTCACAAACAAAGGATGAAATAATGACACGTGGCAAGTCGTACAAGTTCGCTCTACTGAACCAGTCCATAATTAGGTCATTGTGGGAGATTGAACACAAATTTGTCTTGGAACACGACTTTGTCTTGGTGAATCAAATTAAATTCGGATATGTGGCATTAAGTATAATTTCCAGGGCTATGTTGAACAAGAATTAAAATATTAGTGAGCCAATCACAGAGATAATCCAATTTCAATTTTGAGCTCCTCAAAATCAAGAAAAATGTGTGTATTTTTTTCCGAATTGCATAAGTCTTGTTTAAAGAATCAATTTGAATTGATTCCAAGGGCATATTGTAGAATAGATATCACTATTGGGTTCTAAAAAATGTCCCGTAGAAATAATTCAACACCCATTAAGCCTTCAGAAGGCTCTACTATGACTCATGAAGATGAAGAATTGCAACATGATCTATCAAAATTACAAGAGCAAGTGCAACAAATTTCACTCTCGCAAAGAGCAACAAAAAATGAAATGGAAGTTTTAAAGAAAGGCATGGAAGTGAAGATGGATGGTTTGAAGAAAGGCGTGGAAGCTAATATGGATGGCATGGAAGCTGGAATGGAAGCTAAGATGGATGACATGAAAGAAAACATGGAAAACAACATGGAAAACATGAAGAATGATCTAAAAGAAGACATCAAAGGTTTGACAAAGTTGATACAAGAAATGTTTCCAAATGGTGAAAAGATAGTAGAAGAACCTCATGATGAGAAAAAAAAAATTGTTAATCGTGATTTCATAAACTCTAATGCTGGTGGGAAGAACCACCATATTCCAAAAATGGATATGAGGAAGTTTGATGGAAAGGATCCTGTAACATGGATACTACAGATGGAGCAATATTTTGATCTCCATAACGTGCAAAACACACAAAAGGTACGCATTGCAACTTTACATTTAGAACAAAATACATTTGTATGATATCGATGGCTTTGCTCCCGTAAAAAAATTGTCACTTGGTCAATTTTTACGGAGGAAATGATAGCACATTATGAGGATACAAAGAGCAACACCTTCTTTACCCAATTGATAAATCTCAAACAAAAGGGTTTAGTGGGGCAGCACATTGAGGACTTCCAAAAATTGAACATAAGGGTAACTGATCTTACAGAGGAACACAGGATTGATCTCTTCCTAGGCACTTTAAAGGATAACATCCAACATGAAGTTCGCGTTTTGGAACCTGATTCATTGGAGAAGGCATTCAGGTTGGCAAGAAAAGTTGAATGTAAAATTATGGCGACAAGGAACCTACCACTCAATTCTATAAAGAAGGAAGTGTTGCTACGCCTAGATTTCCACAACCTACAAGGTTGACACCACAACAATTGGAAGAAAAAAGAGCAAAAGGGCTTTGCTACAGTTGTGATAGCAAATACACTAAAGGTCATAAGTGTGCTGAGAAGAAATTATTTTACATAGATTGTGAAGAGGAAGAAAATGAACAAGAAGAGGATATACACCAAGAACCAACCCTAGAAGAGGAAGAAATGAGTCCGACCATATCGTGTAATGCATTGGCAGGAATTACCACTCCTCAAACTCTCAAGATAGAAGGACATATCAAGAAGAAAAAGGTAATAGTATTGATTGATTCAGGTAGCACCCATAATTTTATTCATTGTAAGGTAGCCAAGGAATTAAATTGTTTCCTATACCCAGCACCAGAATGTCAATTGATGGTTGCAAATGGAGGAACTATAAATTGCTCTGGAAAATGCCATAATATCAAGCTAACCATGGGGGAATATGTATTGACTAGTCCAATGCTTTCCATTCCTATGGGAGGTGTTGATGTTGTACTAGGAGTACAATGGTTACAATCTTTGGGGACGGTAGCTTTTAATTTCCAAGAACTTTTCTTGAAATTTTTTTCAGAAGGAAAGGAAGTCGAATTACGGGGTATTGAAGGGAAGCCGGGAAGGATAATAAGCTCTAATGTCATGACAAAGCTTCAAAAGAAAGAACAACGAGGCGTAATTGCACAATTATGCTCACTAGAAGTTCCGACATCAAAATCATCTATTTCTGCAGATCTCCAACAAGTCTTGGACAATCATTCCAGGGTGTTTGAAACTCCCAAAGGACTCCCACCTATTCGTGATCATGATCATGCTATTCATTTGATTCCAGGAAGTGTTCCTCCAAACATCAGGCCTTATAGATATGCCACTCCAAAATGAAATTTAGACATGTGTTAGAAATATTGAAGCCAGACATGTTGGCTAGTCAAAGCTCTTTTTCTACCCACTCTGTAGTATTGGTACAAGAGAAGGATGGATCATGGCGAATGCGTCCGAATTATAGGGAGCTCAATAAGCTCACCATCAAAGATAAATTTCCCATTCCTGTGATTGATGAATTATTGGATGAATTACATGGAGCAATTTATTTTACCAAGTTGGATCTTCGTTAGGATATCATCAAATTAGAATGAAGACTGAAGATATTCCAAAAACAGCATTTCGAACTCATGATGGTCATTATGAATTTTTGGTCATGCCTTTTGGCCTTACCAATGCATATTCTACATTTCAAGGGTTGATGAATTCCATTTTTCAAACCCTTCCTTAGAAAATTTGTGCTAGTATTTTTTGATGATATACTAATCTACAGCAGGTCTTGGAAGGATCATGTTGAACATGTTGACAGGGTGCTCAAACTATTTCAGGAGAAACAATTATATGCAAAAAAGTCCAAATGTTTCTTTGGAGTACAAGAGGTGGAATATCTGGGTCATATTGTATCTCACGAGGGTGTTAAATTAGACCCTAACAAAATTAAAGCCATTAAGGAATGGAAAGTTCCCACAACCATAAAGCAGTTGCGAGGATTTCTCGGGTTAACAGGGTATTATCACAAGTTTGTTAGGAATTATGGGAGAATAGCAGCACCTCTAACAACATTATTGAAGAAAGATGCATTTTCATGGACTCCTGAAGCAACTAAGGCCTTTCAACATCTTAAAGAGGCAATATGCCTAGCACCGGTCTTAGCTACGCCAGACTTCAAAAAAACCTTTATTGTGGAATGTGATGCCTCAGGAAATGGAATTGGTGCAGTTTTAATGCGGGAAGGAAGACCCATTGCTTTTGAAAGTCGTCCAATCAAAGGAAAGTATTTACAGAAACCTATTTATGAGAAGGAAATGTTAGCAATACTACATGCACTAAAGAAATGGCGAACTTACCTAATGGGAAGACACTTCAAGGTAAAAAATGATCATGATAGTCTTAAACACTTTTTGGAACAAAGACTATCGTCAGAAGAACAGCAAAAATGGGTCACAAAGATGTTGGGTTACGACTTTGAAATAATCTACAAAAAAGGAAAGCTGAATGTTGTTGCAGATGCATTCTCAAGAAAGAATGAAGAGGTGGAAGCATTGCTTTGTGCCATTTCTATTATCCAACCAGATTGGATAACTGAAGCAAGAGATGAATGGAAGAAGGACAAAGATGTACGGACACTCATTCAAAAGTTGCAGCAAGATCCTAGTACATCTGATACATTTAGTTGGAAAAATGATTCCTTATGGTACAAAGATCGCTTATATCTTTGTAAGAATTCCCAACTAAAACAAAAGATTCTTCTGGAATTGCACACTTCTCCTTTAGGAGGACACTCAGGATTTTTTAAAACTTACCACAGGGTGAAGAAAGAATTTTTTTAGGATGGCCTTAAATCTGATATTCAAAAGTTTGTGGCGGAATGTTTGGTTTGCCAGCAGAATAAAGTGGAGACAATTAAGACCCCGGGACTTCTACAACCTTTATCCATTTCAAGTCAACGTTGGGAGGAGATTTCAATGGATTTTATCACAGGTTTACCTAAGTCCGAAGGAAAGAATGTCATCATGGTGGTAGTTGATAGACTTACCAAATATGCACACTTTTGTGCATTATCTCATCCATTTAAAGCAAGTACAGTTGCTACTACATTTATGGACAGAATTCAAAAGCTACATGGAATCCCAAGGGTTATTGTGAGCGACAGAGATCCCATTTTTACTGGAAATTTTTGGACGGAGTTATTTTCTTGTTTGGGTACTCAATTAGCTCATAGCTCATCTTATCATCCTCAATCTGATGGTCAAACTGAGATCGTAAATAATTTTTTGGAAGGATATCTTCGTTGTTTTGTATCTGATAAACAAACACAATGGGTCAAGTGGCTACCTCTTGCTGAATGGTGGTATAACACTTCCTTCCATACTACAGCAAAAATGACCCCATTTATGGCACTTTATGGATATCATCCACCATCCATCACATCATATTTAAGGGAAAATTCGAAGGTTCAAGCAGTGGAAGATCACATCGAGCATCAATAAGAAGTTCTCCAACTCTTAAAGGATAACTTGAATTTGGCACAAAATCGAATGAAACAACAGGCAGATCAACATCGCAGCGAGAGAAGTTTTGATGTAGGAGATTGGGTATTTTTACGGCTACAACCATACAAACAAATGTCCCTCAAGCAAGCTAAGAAGGATAATAAATTATAGCCAAAGTACTATGGTCCTTACAAGGTGTTGCAAAAGATTGGTACTATGGCATACAAATTGGAGCTTCCTGCTTCTTCACGAGTGCATCCAGTTTTCCATGTTTCATGCTTAAAGAAGGTTATAGGTGAAAATATTTCAGTTCAAACAATATTTCCAGAACTTGATGAGGAAGGAAAAATCATATTGGAACCTGAAGCAGTCATGGAAACAAGAACTCGACAACTACGGAATCGATCAATTTCAGAGTATCTCATCAAGTGGAAGAACTTACCCACTGAAGATTCTACATGGGAGGATGAGAATTTTATAAAGAAGCACCCAGAGCTACTCAAGCGTTGAGGACAACACTTTTTTGAAGGAGAGGGGCATGTTAGGTCCCTATATTACTAGTATAGTCCCTTATTTTTGTTAGTGTAACCCCCATTTTGTTATTATTGTGCCCTTAAATTATTATTGTTAGGTCGGCTAGGATTACATTGTGGCCCACTAGGATTACATTATGGCCCCATGGACTCCTATATATAGAAAAGAGGTTTTGTAAATTGTATCATCCAAGAATTGTTCATTTATGTAATGTATTGGAGGTTTCCCCCTCGAAGTGGCTTATTTCTAAGGCGTTGATATCTCTTTTCTTCTATTTTTGGAGCTAGTTACACAACAACTTCCTTGGAAGGAAGTGAATCCTAGTACTAATTTGAGGGTGTGTTGAAGCCCTGAAATTCCATTGCAACAACATGGGGGATAACCACCTAGTTCAGACCTTGGAAGCAACACCTTTTTCATTTGGTATAGTGGCTCCGATTGGGGATAATGTGACCAGTTTCTCAGCAAGGAATGATATGATGATGATGTTGGTTTTGTGTAGGGTATAATGGGAAATGATTTTAACTAAAATAAATTATCTATTTAAACAATAAACACATGCATCTATTTATCTTAATATATACTCGAGAATAACTTAAATCATGCAATCTATAAATATATCTTAGAGCAACCGGTAATAAAGGCAATTCAATTTCTATAAGAGATGAAATTATTAACGATAACTATTTTGACTACATAGTTAGGCAAAATAATTGTGAAAACTATATTGCATATATCGATTTCTCTATTTATAATAATTTTAGCTGAAAAAATTATACAAAATTTCTTTAATGAAAAAACGTAACTTAGATTTCATACATAATACAATATAAGAAATATTCTTTGCTAATTCATAGACAAACTCAATCACAGATAGAAGTACCCCGGATATGAAAAGTCATGCTCATGAAATCAACAATGTTGATATGCTTATTTTCAACTAAATATACTCTAAGAGTAAAAAAATGAGTCGGTAGAGTATGCTTCAATTTTCCAAGAAATCAAGATTTTTTTCCAAGTATCTCATCCAAAACGATCACAAATTCTGATGCAAGCTTTTTTCAAAGTGTTTTTGATAAAATTATGGACCCCTCTCTAAATGCATGAGAGAGTTTTAAATAATACAACATATGTAGAAATAGATTATTTCCATAAAAATATGAGGAGGTTCAAACAATACTTCTCATAATAGAAAAAAATAAAAAAAAATATAGAAAATGAAATGATGACGTGCTTCCCTCAGTTGAACGGTCCTTGTTAGCAATTGAGTCTTTGAGCTCACGGTGTTGTCATTGATTTCACTTGGGGCGGATAGCCAATTTTATATCTTAATTGTCCCGTAAACACAACATAAAGTGGTGGCACCATTTTTTGTATGGAATTTGTTAGACGGTCTGAGAGCCATCCATTGAATATATGGTTTCACCGAAGGCTTACTAATGAGATTTCAGAGTCCAAGTTTAGGCAAGCCATTTGACGCCTCAATTTGAGTTTCGGTGGTCTCACTCTAACTTTGTTTCTCTAAGCATTTTGATATGGGAGAAATCTTAGCACGCATTCTTTGATAATATTGATATTGTGAAGTTTTCGTTAACAATTACAATTATATTGTTTCATTGTACTAAGCGCTTTGGTTGTTTCTTTTCTGCGTGATTTAATTGTATGTCCCGATCTATGAATAAATATCCTTATGGGATTCCCTGCGATCTTTAGCGGAGTTGGATTTTCTGCCTTCATCGAGGATTCTTACCAAGAAATAAAATCTAAAATATTTTTATCATCTTCATATTCAATCTCTTATCAACCATTTGATTAACAATGCATTACCTATTTCACGGTATGGTTTGATCCAACGTATTTTTTGGCAGAATATTTCTTGTTTCTTGACAAGTGAGTGTTTAATTCAAGTGTCTCTTTAATGAATTTCTCTGTTGAGGTGATATCCCGGGATTTATCCATTTCATTTTATGTCTGTTGAATCTTTGGGTATTCACGTCTTGATCTTGTAATCTCATTTTCTTTGCTATTTTTGAAATTATTGCCATTTACCTCATCTTCCTTTTTGGTACTACGTTTTTATTTTCAATTGTTGTTCCAAAAATGAACTCTTTCTTGTTTTCTTTAAGCAAAAGATGAACTTCTCTTTGCCTTATCCATTTTTTCGATTTCGCAAGCGCACATAGCGTGATAGCCTTGTAATATTTTACGATGTAGGATCGTGGAGATTGTCTTTCCATACTACCTCCATTGATTTGTTTCTGATTCTGTTGTTGATGCATAAAATTTCCTTTTCTTCCTTTTCTCCTTACTACTACTTTATGTGTTAGTGTAGAATATATCCGTAGGGGTATCTCACAATTTTAAAAAAAAATCTAAAGTTGGGTAGGCGGGATAATTTTCAATATCTTGAGTAGTTGTAACTCCTTGTATTTTTGTTTATGCATTTATAACATGTTGGATACTTTTAGGGGTCTAAAATCAGAAGTTTTCTTAGTACTCTCTTTGTGTGTCATTTGGATTTTTTTTCTAAATTTCCCATTCTTCATCCAGAATGTTATTGTGATCTTTTCAGTTTGAACCTATGTGGAGACAATCTCCATGTCTTCCTGAGTTGACCTTATTTTGGTCGTTTCTCCGGCATTATCCTCTATGCTCTTCTCAAAGATATTTCTTGGGGCTTTCTCCATTATTCGGGATTTGATGTTCGAAGGTTACGAACAGAGAGCTGACTTTATGGGGTCTTCACAGTGTGATTGGAACTTCCCCTCTGACTTACACTAGGAGTGGGTTCTCTTATTTCTTCAATTTGTAACAGGTCCGAAGGACCTTTGTGATGTTATTTTATGTGTGGAATCGGTTGGGATTGATTGGCTCAATTTTATTGAAACAATGTAAATCTGTGGAAATGTCTAACCATTTTCAAAGAGATCGTCAAATTCATCTTTCTCAAAATGAATTGTCTAATTTTGACCATAGCGATGAACTCTTGGGAGACCTTGTCGGGGTCATATTGTACGCACGGCATAGTAGCTATACTAATGGATGTAATTTTCTTAATCTATTTTATTGCGTGCCCAGAATATGTAATGCAAAAGCACCACATTGCCTTTGGAAGATTGTGGATACTGGATTTTTTCATCTCTTTGAGGGTTTAAGTAATGCCATCCCCCATTTTTTGATGAAATATATTGCCAATAGCCCCATGAGGAACATAATATGGAAGAACAATGTGTAAGATTAAACACTCCCAAAAATTTCATATAAGTAAATGAAGTTCCTCACCAAACCATCATGTCATCGTAAGTGTATTTTTCTTCCTTTGATGTCACAGGGCTTTCCCTCAAAATGATTTGGTAAATTGGCAACGTAATGCTTTGATTTTTTGTAAAAATGGGGTGGCTATGATTCCCCAAAAAAAATTATGATAAACATGGATGGGAGTAGAATTATTTTATAGTCCATTTCAGCCCATTTTGGAAATTTTGAACAAAACTTATGGAATCCATTACATATGCACTAATATAAAAGGGAGGGATAACATGAGTGGAGACAAATTTTTTTTATGCCTATATTGTCTAATGGCCATAGCCAAATTTCGACAAAATATTACTCAGTTCATAATTCTATAATTAATAGCCGAATCAATCAATGGAATCCATTCAATGAAAAATTTGGTACTACCAACCTTTCCGAGATAGCCTACACATCATTGTTTTGCAAAAATATGTGGGACGATAGAGTTGCAATTGGGTACATATCATATTTCTATCGCTTGAACTTGTTGCAGGCCAGACCTCCAAGTCTGCATGGCGTCCATCGAGTCTTCATTTTCTTTCTCAAAATGATAAATGAAGGCTTTATCATAGATCATGTGGTTATGGGAGGTAGTACATTCTATGTAAAGCTGTCTCGAGGTAGGCCCCATGACTTCATGTGCATGGAATTCTGAATGCTCTATCTGAAATGTCCACATTGTCAATAATCCACCTTACCATATATGTGTATGGAAATATTTTGGGCCTTGCGGCTATCTGTATACGGGGAAAGAACATGTTGTTTCAAAATAAGAATCTCGAATGAATCTTTCGCATCAACACCTTTTGTTTGCGGTTCGCTTGGGTTTTCCATCCTCCAATTAAATTATACATTTCTCCCATGAAGTAGTCCCACCATCTTTGACCCCATGTTGTATCGGTGAAAGAGTGGATGCATGTACGAACTATAAACTATGATAGCCTCCACGGTCTTCTTCCATTTCTTAGTCATTACGAGTGATGTTTCCTTAAAAATTTCTTGAAATTTAGACAATGGAAAAATAGAATGAAGCATAGAGTGGAGTGAAAGGGGAAATAAAATAACATATTAAATTATAAAAGAACATAACGATGAAGCTTTTTTATTGAAAACACCGAGTAAAAAAGATATGAATCTCCTTGAGCCTTTAAAAAAGTAATCTTGTTTGAACCTTATTCATGATGTATTAAGGCTATGTGTGATTCCTTCATCTAATGAAAAATATCGCATCGAAAGTTTATAAATGATATTCAAATTTAATTGAATGTTAAGTGTGATGCGATATTGCGATTTAGGTAAATCTCAATATCAGAAATGCTCAATATCTCAATATCGGAAAGTCATTGATATCCTTAATATAGCAAGATCAAAAAGAGAAATCGCAATATCGCATAGTCACTATATCACAATATCAACGATGGTGAGAATGGGCCAATTCAAAATAGTTTATGGTTTGCTATGTGTGATGAGGCGAATACTTATTTGGCCACTGTACACTTTTCATTAAGTGTAATGTTATTCCCATCGAGATAGATTTTTTTTTTTTTTTTTTTTGATAAAAATACTTTTAAAGCCTTTAATTTTTAAAAAAGTTTTAAAAATTACGTTCGGTTTTTCTAAAGGGGTTTCTCTTATCGCATTTCATGGATTCAAACTTACGAATAATCTCTGCTGCACCCCAGTTCTACAATTAGTGATAAAGAGAATTATTGGTCCTAAGTGACTTGGATCGATATCTTAAGATTATCCAAGTTTTAGAGAAAACTCTTATTTGCTAAGTCTTTTTGAAATAATTTTTAAAGGGTCCTAATTTATTATTACAATATTAACTATTATATAAAATGGGGGGGTTGTTGAATTGTACAAAAAATTTGAGATTCAACTTTGGAAGAACCAGTTATCTCTAAGTAATTTGAAATTTCTAAAAATTTCAAAATAAAAATAATTCCAAAAAATATAAATTGAATGAAATTTAAGATAGTTAATATTATGAATAAAAAAACAAACTCACTGATTACAATTCATTTAGAAGTATCCTCTTAAAGATGAAAATACCTTTGTCTATATCATTCATTACTTAATTTAAAGATAAAGTAGCGGGATTTTGTAGATCAACTTTGAATGTACTCATTTATCACGAAGGTGGGGAGCCTTTGTTGCTAGCGAGGCATCCATAGCCTTGACAATGCTACCTTTTAACCAACAATGATTTTGTGTCCACTCCATATAAGAGTGTAGTTTTTAGAGGTAAATCCAAAATCATATACTTATTCTCTTTTTCTAAAATAGTTATTTTTTAACAAAAAAAATATTTTTATTGCTTAAAATTCATTTTCTTGGTTTAAGCATTGGCCAAATAGTGATAGTAAATTCAATGGTTATAATTTTATTGAACAATGCGGCTCATGATGAGACCCCTTGTCTTTTGATTAAAATAATCTCAAGTCATTACCTGTTTTGGTATGTAGATGTCAGTCTTATTATTTCCCTGAATATGGTAAAGAAGGCTCTTGATGGACCTCTTATCTTTCAAGTTTTTTTTTTTTAGTATATTATTTAAATTACACTCTAAAAAGAGAAAATTTTCTTTTGGATGGGGAGAATCATTGCCTCCTCCAAAGTTCTTGATGAAAATTATAGAGTTAAATATGCTTATACGCAAAGAGTCTTTTACTTGGTTCAAGATATCTTTCTTGACTGATAGTAGAACAAAAGTTCTTATATAGTTGGCTTTCCTCAAAGAATAAATAATTTTGGTAGAAAAAAGAAAAATTGAGAGAGAAGAACCCACTTAATTTTTCAAATGTCATAATTATTTCCTTAACAATCTCTATTTATAAAAGAAAACGAAAAAATAAAAATGCCAAAATATTTTATTGCAAGGCCAACAGTTATATTATTTAACTTTTATTCTCTAGGAAACATAAAGGTGATAAAGTACGAGGATAGAAGAATTTGTCTCCTATGAAAAATATTTTCAAATTTAGCCCATTCTGAGAAAGAGCATCTTTCTTTCATGATGAATATTGCAATATAAACAACGATTGGTCGATTTGTTGGCGAAATGGTCCAATCCACATTCTTTGGAATTCGGTATGCTTACCTTTTTACTCATGTGCGTTATCCCATTTCAATACAAGGTCTTGAGTTGAAATGATTTTATGATAACAAAATTTGCATCAAAGGAAGGTAACTAATTGTTGATGATGGGAATGTGTGATTTTGGGTTTCTCTCTCTTCTTCGAGTTCAGATTTGTAATTGCCTTAGTTGCAAAGAAGAAGAAGGAGTTTCTTGATAAATTGAACCGAGGCTAAAGAGGCAATAGCTATATTTGTAGGAAGGTCAAATTATTTCCCATAGAACAAATTAAATGGAGAAGTGTCTATTGAGGTATATGTGTTATCGATGTTCTCACGGAAAATGTCAAAGATTTATGTAATTATTTGAATCGATCAATATTTTGTTTAATGATCATAATGCGGTTTTTATTAGTTCATCTAAAGCCATTTCCTTGGGGATAATATTTAGTGAAATATTTTAGTTTGAAACCTCTTTTTGAGAGAAAATTTTGTCATAGCATTGCACCTTGTGAAATAATATGCATTGTCAAACATCAAAGCTGAGTTGAGTAGAAAAAAAATATGGTAATGATAGATTGATCAATAAATTCAATAATGTTCTCGGGAGTGGTTACTTTTAGTGAATTTCTTCCACCCATTTGATAAATGTCAGTTGTTGTAAGGATGTATCTATGTTTCTTTGAAGATTGAGGAACAATCTCACATATTATGTCCGATCCCAATTGCTCAAATGGTTTGAGTATTGAGCGTTGTAATGGAAATGCAAGTTTTCCTTGGTCTTCCGAGTAGTAGTTTAATGATTTTCACTTCCTTACATATTCGTGTGCATCTTTAAACAAGGTTGACGTGTACTTAAGCATGAAAGGTACATGTGTTATATGTCCCCTTCAAAATATCCACCAACTAGTCCATCATGGAGTTCTTGAGAAACCTTTTCTACCTCAAATTTTCCAAGACACCTTAGAAAAATAGGGTCATAATTTTTCCTAAATAAAACATCATTGACGATTTGGTATTTCTTTGCTTTCAATCTCAACGCTCTTTTTCTTTTGTAACTAAGGCGTATAGGGGTATATCCATTTTAATAAAAATTGAGTTCAACATATTGAGATTCGGTGTCGTTGGGCTTACTTGATATATTTGTATATCATCACCTAAATTTTCTTACCAGTAGAGACTGGATGATGCAGCTAACATTCGAAAAAATATTAAGCCCTAAATTTTTTAGGCAGTTTAATTGCGACATCTTATTCTTGCGGTGCGATTTGATTGGCCCTCTTTTATCCTACTTCCCTTTGCAACGAGTAATTTCCTTATTGCGAGAATGGAACTATGATTTTGGTGTGAGTTTTAAGGAGGAAATGATGAAATGCTTTATTGATTTAAATACAACAAATAATTGTTTTCAGTGGAGTAATTTAATTTTGCACCTTGTATATTTTAACTAAAGAATGATATATGGAGTGCTTCTATCTGTTGATTATTGGTACATTGTCAAAATGGCAACATATGATGATGTTTTACGACGCAAATGTGTATAAAACAAAATGATTGGAAAAATTAGGAGTTGTCGGGATGGAGGCGTTGATAATAGCTTGTTTGATTAGATCAAATGCTTCTCTTTTATTGTGACCTCATTGAAATCTAGTTTTCTTAATCATAGATTGTAAAGGTAAAAATATTTGTGAAAATCGAGGACAAATCTCTTTACAAAATTTATTTGACCAAGGAAAATTTGCATTGATTTATTATTATGGGGATAAGGTAATTTCTCAATTTCATTTTATCCTCTCTGGATCAATATAAATACCCTTTTTTGATGATGCCACAAATCCTAAAATTTTACCTTCTATTAAGGAAAAATAAATTTTTTGGATTGAGGTAGATCCATATTTCACATCGTTCAAGATGCGCTTAAGGTCATTTAAATGGGTACCTTATTTTCTTGGAATAGAAAATTATATCATCGGTAATAACAAGCTGATTTGATGACGAGTCCTTTGATGGCTATATCCATAGACCTTTGGAATGTGCCATTTTGCATTAATCAAACCCAGAATTTTTAATAAGCATATGTTCCCCATTTGGTTATGAATGGTTTTCAATCTATCATATGGATGGACTAGGATTTGGTTATATCTCGAAATCCATCAAGAAAGACATGAGCTTAGAACCAATCACAAGGCGACGAACTTGTTCCATAGTTGGCAATGGAAAGTTGTCTTTATGACATGCTTTATTTAAATATCTAAAATATATACATATACGAATGTCACCATTATTTTTTCTAATAGGCACTAAATTGGACACCCATTTTGAATGCCTAATAGGAAATGGGATTTGTCCTTAGGGATTTTATTCAGCTCAAATTTGATTTTATTCTTGAGGTATAGGTGAATTTTCCTTAGTTTCTTAACGCTGTTTTATCATTAGAAATCATACGTGGTGTGATGTATCGCAAGGTATCATAAGTTTTGAGATCATAATAATCCAAAGAAAAGGAAATATACCTTTGTATTTCTTTAATAACCGAATAAATGATAATATTTCACGGTAATTCAAATTCAAATTCAAGGTTCACCTAATTCAAATTCGAGGTTGAGGTTTGGATTTGGCATTAGTTACCTTTTAAATTTGTCTTTGAGATCATAAAGATGTTCTAATTTGACTACGGATTTGGGTATTGTATTTTCATCAATGTTCTATTTTAATTGAATGTCATGCTCATTTTCATCTGTGATTTGGTCATCACATGACCCTTCCTAATGTTAGAAAATCAAAATATCATAATAATCGTTGAGAAGACTTTCCAATTAGTGACATTTTCGGGAATCGGATAGTCTAAAAATTAATTCAATGGAAAATCCATCGGGACTAAAATCCTTAGATGGTATGAGTTTTGATGCGACATTAGCTAACGAGATCAACGCTAGAATTTTCTTGATCTAGGTACAAATATTAAATGCAAAAATGAGATGTAAGATATTGGAATAATTATTGATAATGTTTAAGATGTCTAGAAAGGCGATGAATAGTGTTTCTTTTCCTATTTAATGATAATTTTTAGCCTCCAAAAACACATATATATTTGATTTTGAGGTCAATTTCTTTGTATAAACCTTGTACCAATATAAGTATTACGCGGTATTATTTGTGAATTCGAATTCTAATATGCAAGCTAACATGGTATTTTTTTTCTCCTTAAATTTTACGATTAAAATGCAACGACTCCTGCTATCGCTGAATTTAGACCATCAAAGTACAAGGTCAAAAATAAAAGTCTTAACTCTTGGTTTATTTAAAAAAAAAATTACACTTGGAAGCATGTGTTTAAGAAATTTTCAATCTATGAGATGAAAAAAATTATCCGAAGAAGGAGAATTTTGTGCATTAAGTTCCCTAAAAAATATTCGGCTAAATAATTCCCAATAATGTTATTATTGAATGCTCTTGACTTGTTATCACCTTCAAATTCGGTCATTGTATTTTCGAGGTGTTTCTCTCGGTCAACTTGAATTTGATTTGGCTTCCCATTGTAGGGGAGCCACATATGAACCCGGTCTGTAGCGAAATATCCATGTAGTTTCTTAGACCCGATCTCTACTTAGGAGTGGAACCCATTAGGAATTCGGGAATATGAATGACGTATAGTTATTATTTGATAGAATTTGGGATTTGATGAAATTCGGATGTTAATTGATTTTATTTCTTTAAGACCTCTACTTGGTTTTTTTAGGTTATGTATGTATGAATGAAAAACTTTTTAAGATGAAGCGTTTAACTTATGCTGTTTGTTATTGGCATTATATTAGAAGAGGCTCATTTGAGTCAATCAAACAATTAGCAAGAGTTTTTATTGAAAATTTCATAAGTTAGGAAAGGAAGGCGTGTGTGAATTAGACCGTCCATAGGTTGGGCAAATCTGTGGGGTCTACATTGTTTGAAGAAGTTGGGGGTTTTACCCATGCCTTTAGTAACTTCGGCTACAATAGCGATGAGTAAGGGTGAAACGGGGAACAACATTTAGTTCTCTAAGAAATATTTTATGTTATTGCTTCAATTTGCAAAGTTCATATAATGAAATATTGGCCCTATGTTTATTCATATCTTCCACAATATTATACTCCATGGTATCAGTAACTACCGGTGTCTTTGATGTAGATGGAAGATTTTTGGAGATGAATTTGGCTTTGGAGTCTTAGGAGAGGGACTTTTACTAATTTATTTTTTCCTTAGCAATGAAGTTGGAGTTTTTACGCTTTGGTTGTTTGAGTTGTATCATCGTGTCCTTTCTTCGGTGCTACTTAGGGAAAATATTCTTGTTCTTCTTCACTTTGAAGGATAAAGTCCCATATCCCATTTGGTTCGATGGTTTATTCTTCTCCATTTTCTTCATATTCATTTTCTTCTTTCTCTCCTTCTAATTCGGACTCAACATTTGATATGGTATTTGGTGGTGAGAACTGAAAATTTGGTTCCTCTTAAAATATACGAAAGGTTTTTAGTAGGAGAGGATTCAAAAACTTGTTTGTTCATTTCAACCATTTCGTTAGACACGGTTTTTAGTACTTTACGAGGCCTTCAAGATCAAAGGATATTTTGGGACTTTATTTTTAGAGTCATCTTTGAAAGTGACTTTCTTCGTTCTGTCTTCATGAGAGCCTTCATTTTGGAGAGAAATTATGTGTTTCTCTACGGATAAGACTTCCTTCATGTTATGTTGCGTGGAAACCCAGCTCTATCTAAAAAAAATGGCTATATTGGATGAGAGAATATATGTACCACTCAATTTGAAATCAGCACCGGGAGACTACTTATGGATTGAAATTTATTGAGTAGTTTTTTTGATCTAGAGTTGAAATATTTAATTTTTTCTCATTTTAGCCTTTAGATTGAAAAATTCATTGATGAGTGATGGAATGGTTCTATCATCTCCAAACTTGCTAAGAATTTTTGTTTTTGAAGATATCCCGGTTAGTTTATGGGTAGAGGGGGTAATAGAAAAGTATCACGATCTCTGAATCCTATGAAATATATAGAATAATGCGACTACAGAGGCTTCTTGATAGAATTCCTTTAAATTTGGCCAGCATATAGTTATGGAGATGTTCTTATGCGTAGGCCATCATCGGGATTAAATTTGGAAACCATCTTTCATAATATTTTAGGAATAGGGTGAAGGTTGGCATTGCTACAACAATAGGATTGTTATGGTTATGTGTGATCAGTGTGATTTTCCTTCCATTATATTTTGAGTGGATGATATGATAGGAGTATGAGTTGAAGAAGAGTTGGATGGGTTCTTTTACTAGAAGAACAAGTACCAATAGTTGAAATTAGTGGAGGTAATGAATGGGTTTGAGGTGGATAATTGGATAAAACCTTGCTAGTAGATGTCCATGATTTAGATTTCTTGGTATTATTTCGGAAAAGAAGTAATGGGAAATTCAAAGGAGGAATTCAATATTATCGCTGAGAATAAAGTCAGGGTCAGTCTTGGTTGGCAGAGCAGAGGAAAAAGTTCCTTTGAATGGTGACTATTTGAGTTTTCCAATGAAATAGATATTTCTCTAACTATACATCAAATTTTGAACTTGTTGATTCGGGATTGTAATTTGAAGAAAGTATTCTCTAAGATTTTCTAAGAGATTTAGGAGAGAGGTTTGTTCAGAGTCGATCATTAAGAGTGTAGTTATAGATGGGGATCTAGAAGTTGGAGGGGAGATCTAGCGGGAGAATGACTATTGGGATGCCTTTTTCATTTTACGATAATTTCTCTTTGCCATTTGGATGTTCAAGCCCTCTTTCTAGCACCAAAATTTTGAAGCCCCATAATTCCGTTGCAAAAAATGGGGGATAACCACTTGGTCAGGACATTGACAGCTCCTTTTCTGTCGGTATAGTGGCTTAGGAAGACTAGGGATAATGGGACCAATTTCCCAACAATGTTGATATGATGATGGTGATGGTTTGGTGTAGGGTATAATGTAAAATGATTTCAACTAAAATAAATTATCTTTTTAGACAATAAAAACATGCATCTATTTATCTTAATATATACACAGGAATATGCATCATGCAATCTACAAAAATATCATAGAGAAGCAGTGTAAGATAATTCGATTCTTTATAAGAGGGTAAATTGTAAATGGTATTTTGACTAAACGACTGAGCCAAAATAATTGTGAAAATATATCACATATATCGATTTATCATGTGTACTCAATAAGGAATTATAGTTGAAACTGACTGTAAAAGTGCTTTAATGAAAATTTGTAACTTAGATTTCATACATAATACAATATAAAATACTACGCTAATTCATAAAAAAAAACTCAATCGCAAATAGAATTACCCATTATGAAAAGTCCTACTCATGAAATAAAAAAATGTTGATCTTCTTCTTTTCAACTAAATATACTCTAAGAGTAAAAAATGCAAATGCGATAGATTATACTTCAATTTCTGGAATATCAGATCTTGTTCCAAGTAGCTCATCAAAGCAGTCACAAAAATACGAAATGCAAGATTTTTCAAAGTGTTTTTGATAAAATTCTTGACCCCTTTCTAAATGCAAGAGAGGGTTCAAATAATACAACATATGTATCAAAAATAGATTATTACATAAAAGGTTGAGTAGGTTTCAAACAAACTTCCTTAGAATATGAAAAAATAAAAGATAGAAAAATGAAATGATGATGTGCTTCCTCGAGTTAGACTGTCTTCTTCAGCCATTGAGTCTTTGAGTTCACAAATATCTATCATTGATTTCACCTAGAATTGTTGGCCAATTTTAGATCTTAATTGTCCCATAAACACAACATCAGAAAGTGGTGGCACCATATTTTGTGTGGAATTGTTTAGACAACGTAGGCCATCCATTGAATGTATGGTTTCACCGAAGCGTAGTAAGTTTCTTTGGTCAAGTTTGAAACAGGTTAATACATTGCCTCAATTTTAGTTTCGGTAGTCTCTTTCCACTTTTTCTCCTGCTTGTTTGATGTACGGGAAAATCTTGTACTGCATTCTTTGATAATATTGATATTTTGAAGGTTGTTTTTAACAGCTTCAATTATATTGTTTGTTGTACTAGGCCCCATGCAGTTGTGCTCTTTCTTCTATACGTTCTTGTATGTCCCAATCCATGAATAAAATATCCTTGTGGGATTCCTCGATCTTTGGTAGGTCGTCTTTTTTACCTTCATCGATTCTTGCCCGAGAAATAAACTACGATATTTTTATAGACCTCTTCATATTCTAATCTACGATCAATAATTTGATTGGCTAATGCATTACTTGTTTCATAGTATGGTTTGATCAACGATATTTTTTGGCATAATATTTCTTGTTACTTTGAAAAGTGAGTGTTTAATTCAAGTTTCTCTTTAATGAATTCCTGTTTTGTTTGAGGGTGATCTCGACTTTATCCATTTTATTTTGTATCTTCTGAATCTGTGAGTCCTTCTCCATGATGTCTTTACGATCTTTGTAATATAATTTTCTCAAACACTTTTTGAGGAAATTGTGCCCTTTTGCACACTACTTGCTTGTTGGTACTCTATTTTTCTTGTTCAAAGTTGTTGTTCCAACAACCTGCTCTTTCTTCTTTTTCTTTAAGCAAAGACGGCCTTCTACTACCTTATCCATTGTTGCGATTCCATAAGCACACATAGCTGTGATAGCCTTGTAAGGTTTTCTAATGGATCAATGGGGGTGTCTTTCCATACTACCTCCATTGATTCATTTTTTAGGTCTTTGCTATTGATGCATCGAGATTTATTTTATTCCTTTGCTTCATACCTCTTGCTTTATATGTTAAATAGTATCATATATACAACGGGGGATCTCATCAAATTTTAAAATTTCTGAAGTTTGGTAGGCGACGATAGTTCAATATGTTGAGTAGTTATAACTCCTTGTATTGTTGTTTCTATATTTATATATTGTTGAGTCTGTTTAGAAATTCGAAATCCGAATTTTCTTCAAGGTCTGTCTTTGTCTTCTCCATTTGGATATTTTTAATAAATTTCTCCCATTCTTCATTCGGATCGTTGATTGTGATCTTTTTTCTGTTTGAACCTATGTGGAGGCAGTCATGTGTTCTGGAGTTGAGGCCCTTTTTTCATTTCTCCGACATTTTCCACTCTATATTTTTCTACGAATTATTTCTTGGGGATTTCTCAAACACTGGAATTGATGTTCAAAATGTTCTAAACCTTGGTGACTTCTCTATGAATTCTTCACCAAAATTGTGATTGGAACTTCCCTCTGACTTACGCGTGAGTGTGTTCTCTTGTTTCTTCAATTTGTAATAGTTCCAAAAGGGCCTTTGTCGGTATTTGTTATGTAATAGTAGCGATGGATTTGAAATTCATTCAGATAATTTGTGAAGTGTAATATCCGAAAATGGAATAATGCATTGATACACAAACAAAATGTTGCCAACACAATAAATGTACATAAAGATTATGATAAACACAGATACAGATAGAATAGATGAACCATTTTATTCCATAAGAGATGATTCATTTACAAGAGTGCTTAAGAAATATAAGGTAATCTAGCCAAAGGGTAACATAATGACCTCAAGCATGCTAAAAATAGCAACTGGCAGTAACTAGAGAGTTGCGGGAAGCAATACTACGTTGTCCTTCAGAAGATAATGAACATGTGACTGCGGCTAAAAGGAAATTCAAATCTGTAGACTCGGATCTGCGATGATGCCAATATTCGATATTTTCCAATGCAATGGAAATCCAAGATAACCCGAAGAAAATTCCGGATCTATGAGATTGGAAATTCACCCTCTTAGGGTTTGATCCTCGTCTCTTTGGGTTATGCGGATCTGAAGCTAGATATGATAATATGATGGCTACATTATGATGTACAACCATATCTAAAGATTTGAGGTACGACACCTCAACCAGATCTCCAATCACAGAATCTTGAGATCTTGTCTCTTCTTCCTCCTCCTCAATCTGACAGCGAAGATGCGGTGCTAGAGCTGTGTTGTCGAGAGAGAGACTCATTTCCTATTGAAATGTGCTACAATAAAATCCGGTGATGGAAAACGGTGATGGAATGGAAAGGTGAGGATGATCCCTCACAATATTCCTAGCTAAAATGCTAAACTTCCTTCCTCCTCCGGATCTACGATGATGGATTACCTGATCCTTGATGGGACTACTGAGTAAATTAGGTAATATTTGGCTTGATGCCGGATCTATAATGACTCCGGGAATCTTGATATTAAAGCCAAAGGTGATAGGAAAAATCCTTCACCAGTCCTTCAGCTCAAATATTGAAGACAACACTTCTCCTCCCAAGCCAGTCTTCGGGAAATAACGCAATTTCTGAATATGGATGATACGTAGAGTAAGAACACTATGGAACCAATGCACGATGATGAATGGTAGCTCAAAATAACCTTCCTAGAGTAGGCACACAAGTCCCCCATGAGTAGGTGGGATTCTGCAGGAACACCATGCTAAGCAACACTATGAGACTTGTCTAAACGACATAAGAGTGAATGGAATGTCAAAAGAAAAATCAATCTAAACAAATCATCAAATCACAAACTAAATCCCTGTAATTTTCCTTCATCTTCATTATATATTTTATGAGCCTTCCCATGCCTTGGCCCACATCTTAAACTACGTTGTGCATGTGGACATAATCCTCCATGTTTGACTATGTTGTCTGTCCGAGTCCTCATCATGTGTTTACATGAAATGTGCCTCTCATCGTATGTGCATTAAATTGCCTTCCTTCACATCGCCATTATGAATTCTCTATGATCTTACATGATATTCCCTCCATGATCTCGGTTAATTGCTTCAGCCTCCATGATCTATCTCATTAATGAGACATGACCACCACTCCTTTCATTAGTAGTTGCTCCACTACTCCATTATGTAGATCTATGTTTAATTAATCCACATTCACACATAAAATTGGATCATATTCATCCTTGTGGATTATGGGCCCCTCCACCCTTTTATTTGCTTAGTTAATTAAGAACTCTAATATTCCAAATATCATGTGAAAATTTAGGAATATTACGGTCACTCCTAACAAAATGTTGCTTGTCCTCAATGTTGCAAAAATAGATGCAAAATACATATATCCCCTCCAAATGGCATCCACATAAGGAAGGCCTCCTCCATTTTCTGCAATTTTTTATGCATGCTTGGTTTCCCAAGGTTTTCTCTTAAAATGCATAGAATGACATCCAACTATGTAGTTAGATGTCCTCCTTTCTCCGAAGAAGTAGTAAGTGACAACCATAATCGCAACATCATCACTGATATACATGAGATATATAATATGGCAGCTCTTTCCACAAAGGAAAAGCTCCATCTCTAATACATCTCTTCATCCCATGCTATGAATTATATTGAGTATTGACATGCCTGTCATCCTTAGCCACATTGGAATTGTTGGATCAACATCGTTCCAAATTATGCAAAAGAAGAAATAAATACATATGGGTAGACAAAGATGTCAAACCATTTTTCTCCCAATAGTAACCACCATAGTAGGGCCTCTTCTTCATGCATCCTCCATCTCCACCATGCAATATGGACAAGCCAAACTCCCCCAAAAGCAACAAAACAAGAGAGATCTTACTTCACTACACCTCCTTATGTGAATCATGGAGTAAGAAAGCTGTATTGATAGACATTTGGGATGTCACATTGGCAGAATACAAGAAAACACCATGTTAGAAATCATGAGAGTACCATGCCAAGTTATACATAATAAAAAACACATAGACATAGGATATGTCATGTGATGTAAAACTCTCTCAAGGAAAACCAAATAGCTTATGCCTTCTTTCGCTACATTTTTCATTGATAAACAAGGCATGAATCAAATGAATATGAGCTACTGGGTGGTAACCATACTCACCCAGAGAAGACAACGTGGCCATGCCTCCTTCTTCATTACATGAGTGTTATTCAAGGCATGGATCAAAGAAATATGAGCCTTTGGGTAGTAACCAAACTCATAGAAAGAGCAACCGGCAGCAAGCTTCTCTTTCTCACCCGTGTCATATACATGAGGTAATTCGTACAGCCTTTCTTATCACTCTCACCCACTCATCCCAATGTCGATGATGAATGTTGTTATGCATAAAAATGGTATCCTCACTGTAGAATACCATCCCATTAAGCGATGAAGAAATTTTCACTCGTCGATATGTTGAAGTGCACCTCAAGTAGTATCTCTCCACGAGACCTTCTTCTCATCAATGGCCCTCCGCTTACCAATAAGGTTCTCGATCTCTTTTGTAGGTAAGTTTCTCTTTGAACTATAAGATGCTCATTGAGAAAAGAATCATCTTGAAAGGAAAAATATTTCCATCTCCAAGATGTCTACAATCCCTATCATCTTCTTCTCCATTCTTCATGAATGAAGAAATTTTGCTGCATTTGATTTCTCCCATAAGGAATGGGTCCTCTTCTTCTCCTTGTTTCTCATTAAAAACGATGTAGATATACAAGGTAAAACATGTGTTGTCTCAAATAAAGGCACAATGTTGAACTCATAGCTAGCCATTTTCTGAAGGATCATACTCATCCCATCTTACGGGAAACTATACATTTCAACTCAAAGGGTTGAATGTAGTCCATGAATGACAAACTAGGATGCTTCTTCCTTCTTTCCTTGATTAGATCAAGGGTCCTCTGTGGAGTGATATGATCTTGCTCAAAATTAGCGTGTTGTTATAAACCTTGGTCATGCATTAGCGATGGCATACATAAGTTTCAATAAGAATGTAGAAACAATATGAGATGAAACTTGTTTTCATGCCTTGGATAACTAATGTATAGGAACATCTGCAGACCCTGAGAGTTACTTCCGTGGAACAATGGTGTCTCCAACTCTTTAGATAGTGATGGCTCCATATATACAACTATCTGATCTTGAGTATCATCTCCTTCCTCATCATGCATGGGGCTCCAAATTTCTGTAGACTCAAGACCATATTGCAAATATGCAAGTGATCCTCCTCTTGATGTAAAATCATCTTGTAAATTTGGTAGTGATGGAAGTTCCTCCTCCTAAGTGATAATGAGGGACATCTTCTTTGATCTCTTCATGTACTACCTCCTTGATGATAGAGAAAGATCTCTCTTGTTTCTTCCCACCATAATTCTTCTTCGGTATTTGAATAAAATCTTCCATAGCAGACACTTTCATATGGGACAAGTGACTGAACCACCAATCTCTTGCTTCACCTTCTAGGTGCGGTCTTTAACGAAATCCACATCCTTTCTTTATGATATAGGATATTTCCGGAAAGGGTAGCCAATTGACCTACCTCCAAGCCCTCAATGTGCTTGTGGAAGATCATCAAATGTAGGAAAGAAGAATCTATCCCTTTTTATTCTATTCTTCCTTCTAGATCTCCTCTCCTCTTTGAGTTGCGAAACTATTAGAGAGAAGAATCTCCTTCAATTCTCTTGGTTGTGACTTTTGTATTCAAACATATATTTACTTAGGGTCTCATGCCCCAAGTATTTATCATATTCGGACCAACCCACTCTTTCCCCATAAAATAAAAGTGGATCTAGTGGAATAATTTTAAGCTCTTGGCTTCTCCGGTCTTCTTTGCTGCTGAAAAGAAGTGCGGGACCTTCTTCATCTTGAAACCTTTTGAGGTTTTCTCTTTTCCTTTGTCTTCTTGTTTCATTGATCTGTTTGGGGAGATCCTTCATAGCTCTAAATAAACATGAGGAAAAATTAATCCCTCCATTATAGTAGATATCTACTATATACTTTCTTATATTGTCAATAATGTCCACAAGTTGGGCCAAGGTCATGCTGCGATACCATTGTAATATCCCAAAATAGAATAATGCATTGATACACAAACTGTGTTGTAACACCGTAAATGTTATAAATAACCTGGAACACCAAGATATACAAATGAAATGGGCCACAGCCATTTTGTTCTCCCTTAGAGATAACCTGATTAATGGTACATAATTGAGCAATCTAGCGAAGAGATGTGGGAATGACACACAGAAGGCTGCTGCTGACAGCCTTGCGTATTTGGAACCTCACGAGGAAGAAGCATTGCTTCTCCCTTCAATAGTTGTAACAGCACACTGCAGTGAAAAGCAGATATAGGAAGTTTGGGAGCTACGGTACAATTGGTGGCTTCAATGTGATGCAGAAGCCAAGAGGGCTGAGGAATTTCTGGAATGGCTGGAGCAAATTCTACCTCTTTATTGAACAGTCCTGATCGATGGGTTATGTAGATCTAAATATTGATGCGATCATATGATGGCTACGATGTGTTGTACAACTAGATCTAAACTTTGAGGGTTGATCCTCCTTCGGATCTGAAAGCTAGAAGCTTGAGATCTTATCCTCTTCTTCCTCCTCCTCCAAAATGTATGGCCCGGGAATGCGAAATTTGTTGGGAAAAATTCTTTGTCCGAAGGGAGAGACTCAATTCTGCTGAAATTTGATGCAATAAGCTCCGATCTTATGGAAATAGTGATGGCAAGGTGAAGGGGGATGATCCCTCCTGGGGATTCCTAGTGAAATGCTAGAAAATTCCTTTCTCCTCCGGATCTACAATGATGGATTAGCAATATTTGATGGGACTAGCCTTTGTAGGTAGATATTTGGCCCTAATTCCAAATCTGTAATGAAGCTACGGGAATGTTGATCTTGGAGCCCAAGGTGATAGAGATAATCCTTCTCCCAAATTGATCTTGAGAAATAATGCAATTTCTGAATATATATGTTTTGTGGAGGTAAGAACACTATGGCACCAATGCATGATGATGAATGGTAGCTCGGAATAACCTTCCCGAGTAGGCACACAAGTTTGCCATGTTTAGGGTGGGACTCCCCGCTCGGTAACACCATGTGCTAGAAAGCAACCTTGCGGACTTAGCTAAACATCATAAAAGTGTATGGAATGTCTCAAAGACAACTCCGGATCTAAACGGATCATCGGAAATAATAAACTAAAACATGCCTCCAATTTTCCTTCATATTCATTATAGTTTATGATCACTTCCCATGCCTTGGCCCACCTCTTAAAGTTTGCATTGTGCATGTGGACATAATCCTCCATGTTTGACTGTCTTTAAATGTCTCCAAGTCCTCCATCATGTCTACATGCAATGTGCACCTCTCCATCATTTGTGCATTAAATGCACTACTTCTTCCATCACTTCATCATGAATGCTCTATGATATTACATTAGATTCCCTCACGCAGTCTATCTCATTAATGAAACATGACCACACCACTCTTTCACATTAGTAGTTGCTTCACTACTACATTATGTAGATCTATGTTGAATTAATCCACATTGACACATCAAAAGTTGATCTTATTCATCCTTGAGGAATTATGGGTCCCTCCACCCATTTATTTACTTAGTTAATTAAGAAAAATTAAGAACTCTAATGTTCCAAATATCATGTGAAAATTTAGGAATATTACATGAACCTAAATATAGGCTTTTTTGTGAAAATGTCTTGCTTTCAAAGTGATTGTCAAATTCCTATTTCTCATGAATGAACCCAGCTAGGATTTTGACCATGAAGTGAAGTCTTGGGTGACCTTCTTAGGGTGATATTATTACGCACAGCATACTAGCGATTCGGGGATGTAATGTTATTAATCTCTTACTACATACTTAAAATCATGTAATGCGAAATCACCACATTGCACGGGTTTTGGTAATACCCATCGCCCACTATTTGATAGGTAGTCTCTCTTGCCAATAGCTTATAAAGGGAACATAATATGGAAGAACATGTGGAGCTACAACACTCCCAAAAACTTAGATATAAGTAAATGATTCCATAATAGAAACCATCTTGCCACCGGCTCTTCTTGCTTCCTCATTAGCCTGAGGGCTTTCACCTGAAAATAGTTTGGTAAATTGGCAACATAATTCTGCGACAAATTTTAAAAATAGAGCGAAACTTTGATTCCTATAAAATTTTATGATAAACATGGATGGGAGTAGGTTATTTTATAGTCCATTTTCAGCCCATGTTTGGAAAAATTTGAACAAAAACATGTAGCATACATTACATATGCACTCGTGTAAATGATTAAATGTTTTGCGGGAAGCATAGCAGAATACACATATAGCCATAGACACAAAGATTCGGTGGAAATAATGCTTCATTTTATTAATAAATCAAAGAATGAAATAAATATCTAGGGGCATTGGTGAAAGTGATATCTCTAAGAAGAGATGGGCGGCTACGAGCCTACGGCTTGTGCTACGGGCGAGAGTTGTTTACGGACGGAGATAGGGGGAAATAAACGGATAGGAGAGTATTTGGTAATTTATCTTTGAGAAAGAGAGATGTGGCGGCACTATGAGCATATAGTGTGTTACAAAAAAAGCCCGGCTAAGAAACATGCTTATGAGAGCATGGAAATGGATGAGCCTAGGGCATTGGTAGTGTATCCTAAGAAGAGATGTGATGGCTACCAACCCTAGGAGAGCGTGTTACGGAACTAAATTTTACGGATAGAATGGAAAAAAACGGCTAGGAAGTCTTGTGGGCTTATCTCTAAGAAGATATGTGGTGGCGACGAAGCCTATGAACTATGTTACAAAACAAGCAAGTAGAAACATACTTATAGAAACCAATAGAAATGGACGAGCTAGGGCAGTGGCGTATCCTTGAGAAGAGATGTGATGGCTACCAACCCACTGAATTGTCTTACAATGAGGCTTGAAGGCCTATTTATTGTTGATAAATGATGTAAAATATGAAACGATCGAAGACCTAACCCTAGGAAATAGTAGCCAAAACTATAGGTTCCATTTGGGTAAATTGGTGTTCCAACTACATAGATGACATTAACTTTGGCATCCAATCTCCATTTGATGCGCTCAATAGCTTGTTAGAAATATCTATTTGAGGAATAGAATTTTTGAGTGAGAAACATCGGTATATGACCTATGTTGCTCACGGTTCCCCAAAAAGCGTTGTTTAGGGCCTCAAAATGGCTACGAAAGTTTAGGACCCGAAAAAAATGCTATAAATAGTAAGTTATGTGAAAATTAAAAGCTGAAATAAATGATGGTGGGGAGTTCAAATGGACTTGGTGGGTGGCCACCAATATCCCACTGGATCGTGGGGTCCCCAAAATGAGCTCCGAGTGCGAGGGCCCAAAAAACCTGCTAAAAATAGTAAGTTTTCTTGAAGTTGAAAAACTAAAAGAATTAATGTTGCGGGTCAAATGGAAGGTGGGTGGCCATAGATATCCACATGGATCATTCCTCCCTCCTTGAGTAATATTTGGTGCGTTAAGTTCCTCCATGAGTGGAATTTTTTTACGAACGACAAGTTGGATTTTCCCGAGGTTGTAGCCAACACAATTTGGTGGACGATGCTAGATGTAGAGGTGCGCTGGTGGGAAGCCGTTGAAGGATACGGGCAAGCTGTCCCATCATTGCATTCCTCTGTTTCTAGGGCCTCCTCAAGTAATATTTTGATGGGATCTCATACTCCCTCGTCTTTCTTTCCTTCTACCATGGGGGGTCCGTCGAGGTTTGCGAGGTTGAACTCCTTATACCACAGCGCGTTGGGGACATGAAAAAGAAAAACCGAGAAAGACGGGCTTCGTTACGATACCACTAATCCATATTTTTGTGAAAGAAACGAATACATATAGTCATAGATATAGAGATGCGGTGGAAATAATGCTTCATTTTATTAATAAATCAAAGGAATGAAATAAACGGATATGGCAGTAGGCATATCTGCGAGAAGAGATGTAAGCTGACTCTGAAGCCTACGAAGCGTATTCTGAGGAGCCGAAAGTTGTTTACAAATATAATGGAAATAAACGGATAGGGCATTGTTAGGCTTATCTGCGAGAAGATAATAGCCAATTATTTCTGAGCCTATGAAGCTGTGTTACAAAACAAGCGGCCAAAACATGCTTATAGAAATAATGGAAATGAAAGCAGAGCTAGGGCATTGATAGTGTATCCACGAGAAGAGATGTAGTGGCTACCGGCCCACGGAAGCGTATTCTGAGGCGAAAGTTATTTACATACATAATGAAACAAATAATAGGGTTTTGGTAGGCTTATCTGCGAGAAAGATGCCAGTGGCTACGGAGCCTATGAGAGCGTATTTACAAAACAATGACCCAGAAACATTCTTATAGAAATAATGAAATGGGTGAGCTGGGCACTAGTAGCGTATCCACGAAAGAGATCGATGGCTACCAGCCCTTTGAACTATCTTAAAATGAGGCTTGAAGCCTATTTATTGTTGAGAAACAATTTAAAATATGAAATGTCCAAAAACCTAACCCTAGGAGATGAAGTGCCAAAACTATGGGTCCCATTTGGATAAATTGATTGTTTCAACTTCACGAGAACGTAACTTTGGCATCTAATCTCTGTTTGACGTGCTCAATAGCTTGTTAGAAAGATCTATTTGAGGAATAGAACTTTTGAGTGACAGAAACATCAATCTACGACCCATGGTGCTCCTAGTTTCCTCAAAAAGTGTCGTTTAGGGCCTCAAAATGGCCTGCGGAAGTTTGGAACTGAAAAAATGCTACCGTAGTAAGTTGTGTGAAACACAAGTGAAATAGCGATGGTGGGGTTCAAATGGACTCGGTGGTGGCCACTAATAGCCACCAGACCATTAAGTCCCAACTGACTCAGAAATTATGGACCAAAAACACCTTTAAAAATAGTAAGTTGTCTTTGAAGTGAAAAACTAAAAGAATTGATCTTTCAGGTCAAATGGAATAGGTGGTATTGCTTGCTATCACAGATCATCAAGGGATGAATTAGCAAGTGAGTCAACTACTGTTATTACTTAGTATTTTAATAGCCATAACCAAATTGTTTGACAAAATATTTTCCGGTTCATAATTGTAGCATTAAAAGCCACATCAATCAATGGACTCCATTCAACGAGAAAAATTTAAAGATGCTTATTAATATACTCAAATAGCCTACACATCATTGCATTGCAAAAACTATGGGTTGATAGAGTGCCGATTGGGTACATACCATATTTCTCCAGCTTGAACTTGTTGGAGCAGGACCTCCCAGTCTTGCATGGCATCCATCGGGTCTTCATTTTGTTTCGTGAAATGCTCAATGAAGGATTCCATCATAGATGCTGTGGTTACGGGAGGTGGTACATTCGCATAAGAATTGTTTGGGTAATGACCCCATAACTTGATGCTGTGAATTTCTGATTGCTCATCAAAATGTGTGCATTGTCAATAATAAACCTTACCATATATGTGTATGGAAATATTTTGGGCCTTCTAGCTATCCTATGGAAAGATTATGTTGTTTTTAAAATAAGAAACCTCAAATTAATCTTTGGCATCAACTATTGCAATTTTTTTGCGGCACTGCTTGAGTTTTCATCCTCTATTAAATTATGCATTACCTCCCATGAAGTAGTCTTGCCATATTTATTGCATGTTTGTATCGGTGAAGAGTGGATGCATGTTTGAATCTTCAAACGTGGTAGCCTCCACAATATTCTTCCTTTCTTAGTCATTAAATTATTTGTTTCCTTCGGCATTTCCTAAAATTTAGGTAATGGAAAAACGAGAATGAAACACATAACGTAAGTTGAATACAATAACACGATGGGGTATAAAGAACATAAGAATGACTTTTATTGTAAACACGAGTAAAAAATATATGAATCTCTCAGAGCCTTTAAAAGAGTAAATGTGGCTGAACCTTATTCATTATGTATTAAGGCCTACATGTGATTCCCTTTACATCTAATCAAAACATCGCATCACACATGTTCCTAAATGATATTTCAAATTGGTGAGTGAATGTTAAGTGCAATACGATCACTGCGATTGATAAATCTAAAATATTGGAAAAACCTTAATATCGTAATATACGCAAAAGTCGCGTATCGTAATATACGCAAAGTCGGGGAAATCAACGATATCGCAAAGTCACTAAATTGAAATATCGCAATGTTGAGAATAGGCCAATTCAAAATCGTTTTATAGCTTTGCGATGTGTGATGAGTAGAATACTTATTTTATTTTTCATGCCCTTTTCATTACGTGAAGATTATTCCATCAAGGCAGGCATTTGATTTTATAAAAAACACTTTGAAAGCCCTCAAGTTTTAATAAAAGTTTAGCACTATGTTCGGTATTCTAAAGGGGTTTCTTTTATCGCATTTTGCAGATTTTGACTTATGAATAATCTTTAGCACTTTTGGATTTTGCGATTAGTGATAAAGAATTCTTGGTCCTTATTGACTTAGTTGATATCTTAAGATTATACAAGGTTTCAAAAGGAAAAATCTTATTTCCTAAGTATTTTTGAAATGAGTTTTTAAAGGGTCCCCATTTATTATTACAATATTAACTATTATAAGTAAAATGGGGGTTGTTGAATAGTACAACAGGGGTGGAAGTGTGAGCCTCTGGATTCATGTAGAGATGCATGCATTGTATTCTTTTATTTTCTAGTTGATAAAATGTGCATATGTGTATATGTATAAATATCGTAATGATTTGTGTTATAAAACTCTCACGTACACGGTATGATTTTCATGATGAGTTTTGATTTTGAAAGTTATTCATGGTAAATCTTTTAATGATTTGTGTTATAATGATCCATTGGAAATATGTGATTTTCGGTGGTTTGCTGAGTTATAATATTGTGGTTGAATATAAATTGTAGTGTGTCCCAAAAGGGGGAGGTTTCTTGTTGAGATTAAAACAGATGATGAGCTTAGTGAAAAAGGCTACCTTCTTAAGTAGACTCGCGAGGAAATTTTGGCGCAAGTCTATTTTTGAACTATGTGTATTTTTAAGACATGGTGATCATATTTTTAGAAGTTTACCATTGCTATTTGTATATGGTTGATCAATGTTGGAAAAATAGATGAAATTCTATTTTTAGAATATTGGGCGAAGTATATTTATAGATCGTCTATCTAAAAATATAAGTAATGGGATTTATTATTAGCTCTTAATAATAATCAGAGCAATAAACATCAACTTATTCTCTTGGAGCACTTAATTTCGGTACACAAATTTGGAAAATCGGTGGGATAGGAATTACGCAATTCCTAGGGTTTACTTAGTGGTTCATGCATGGAGGACTTAGTTAGAGCTGAATTGGAAAAGTTATGTGAGTTGAAAGAGTAGTTCATGGAGTTGTTATTCGGTTGCTTTCCGATTGTGGAGTTAAACTTAGTTGAGAAACTAGTTGTATCTAGTCTAACTAAATGATACACTAGTGAGAGTGGAGTGAACTAATTAGTTAATTAGTTAGAAATAATAACTCATTAATCAATGTTGAACAATACAATGGTTAATTACGGTGCATGTCAGTTCTAGTGGAGAGATAAGGTGAGAAAGAGCAAGATGGACTATATTGTTGTGACTATAGTGGTGATTGCACCACACACACGTGGAGATGCCAATGAGGATTGTGCGATCCAGGCAAGGGTAATTCGAATTTATTGAGCTATTCTTCGAGCGGGGATTACGCGGTGGAGCGAGGCTAGCGGGAGGGCGAGAGATTGGTGCATGGATTTGCAGATTTCTTCTATGTTAGTGTGTGACGATTGATTATCTTGAGAGCTTGATGTACTAAACCTTGTAGCATGATATTATTACATTTATCTCCATGATACATAATATATGATAGTTGAGGTTTTTAGCTTGGGGCTTTCATTAAACATTGTGTTATGTGCGATTGTTTTTATTTATGGCTACATGTGTTTGCGATTAATTTTCCACAAAAGATTAAAATTGGAGATGATTCTATATTTTGCAAGAAGTTAAATATTGTGAGATCGGGGAAATTTGGATGTATGCATGCTTAGTGTATACTAATTTATACATAGTATCGAAGCGATGTTAATTCTTGAATATTGCAATTTGAAGAATTGATGAGTTTGTCTTTGGTGGACAATTCGAATTTGATACGAGAGAAAATTCTTGGTGTAGAAGTTAGGCATACATTGAAATGTCTTTCAATAGGTTGCGATTGGAGTATGCCCTTGATGGGAGCTCTGAGCCCATAGCCTGGAAGGATAGGATGGAGGCGATCTTTGGAGGATAATGGATGAAGGAGGTTCATCGATAGCGATGTTCCTAAGCGAGGATCTAGCGATATTTTGCCTTCTTGACGCATGGAAAAAGAAAAGATAGAAAATACAAGAATAATTCTATTGGAAGGTTTGAAGGACCATATTGTGTCAGCCTTCATAGAGCTTCCTCCATTCTTAATGTGGAAAGGATTTGACAATTTTTTCCAAAGTAGAAGCGACCCGGAGAGGAAGTTGGCACTTAAAGACAAGCTCGAGAAAAATAAAAATGGAGAAGAGACAACGATAACTCCAAAATATCTCACGAAGTTTTCCCTTTGTAGGGATGAACTTGGAAGTGTGGGGATTCTTGTTGATGATGAAGAGGTGGTGAGCTTGGCCTGCTTGGACTTTCAAAGAGTTGGCATAGCTACGGAGACTCTTGTCGATGGACGGGAGAAGCGTCGGGATGGGAGCGAATTTGGTCGGATCTTGTGCGAGAAGGAGATAAGGTGGGGGGGTACCGGGGATGGCTATTCATCCAAAGAATGAAGATGAAGATAATTGCGCTTTGGTACCAAAGCAAGCAAAGGAAGGGAAGAAATTTCCTTCAAAATCGAAGCATAAAGGCAAGAAGAAAGGATTTGTCCAAGGTGAAGTGTTTCACTATCACGAGCATGAAGCATTTCACTACTAAGCTGTCCACGGAGAGAAGAACAAGAAGAATTTGCTAGAGCTACTGACTAGAGAGGCCTTAGCCTGCTGAATTTGAACTTGATTTCTCTTTGATCGCATGCTTGGTTTCCAAGCTATATGGGATCGGTGTGGTATCTTGATAGTGGTGTGTCTTTCCATGTGACATGAGACAAGGAGTTTTTTAGTGACTTGGAGGAGAAAGGACCTCCAGAGATGCATATAGAGATGAGCGACGATGGTCGTACGGTCTGCTTCAGATCAGGAGCATTAGCTTTGAGAAGCGATGCAATAATCCATTCTCGGTGAAGGATGTTATGCATGTTCGAGGGTACAGAAGAATAACTTAGTCTCGGTCAAAATGTTGGAAGACAAAGGTTATGATGTTGTTTTAGTGAGGAAAAGTGAGGGTGAGTCGGGATGATGGCGCATTATGGCACAAGAGATTGGGCCATCTTCTACATGGCGCTTTGAATATTTTGCGGCCGATTTCTCTTGGAAGCTACTCCAGGGTAATCTTGTGCGGTCGAGATCGGTGCAAGGTATGTACTACGGGTAAGTTTGTGAAGACCACATTTCATGAGAAGGAGAACCGTGTGAGTGATCACGGAAAATTCGCCTGGGAACGTGTGTGGACCTTTCTCGGTTGCTTCAAAGAAAAAAACATAGGTATTATGTTATATTTGTTGATGAATATTCTCATAGATGTTGGATCTTCTTCATGCGAAGAAGAAAAAAATTCTCAAAGTTCTATGAGTTTAAAGCATTGGTGGAGAAGGAGTCGGGGAAGAAAGTGAAAGCTCTAAGGAGCGATAATGGTGGTAGACACATCTACGGAAAATTTAAAGACCTTGTAGCAAAGAAGGAATTTGAAGAGAGACTCACTAGCGCCTCATAACCCACGGAGAAGAATGGGGTCACAAAGAGGAAGAACGGAGATGATCATGGGTCTTGCACGAGCGATGCTACATGACCCGAGCCTGTCAATGCTTGTGGGTGGAAGCATGCAACTGCTTTGTGGTTTATGTGGCTTAGTTTTCCTCATAGAGTACTTGGCATGACTACACAAAGAAGCTTTTGCGGTATAGGCTTTGATATTTCTCATTTGAAGATTTTTGGCTCATCTTGTTTACGTTCATGTGACAAAGGACGCCGGGGAAGAAGCTAGAAGGCCATTTGCGAAGTTGGGATATTTGTAGGAGTACACGAAACACCCCATGATTATGTTGTATGTATTTTCCGGATAATCGGATGATTGTGGTGTGACGGGATATAAAATTCAATGAGGTGAAAGCCATGAAGTTGTCGCTTGAGTGGGAGCTACACTTGCATGCGGAAGGGAAGACTTCTTGTTCCCAAAGATGAGCCTCTAGATGTGGATTAGCCACGGAGGAGATTCATGGAGTGGATGAGTCACTCATGTAGAACCAAACATCGGAAAAGGTAAGCCTTACCATAGAAGGTGAGGAGGCGAAGCAGTCAACACATAATTTCCCAGGAGTCACCATCTGGCCTTGAGAGAAATCTGAGTCACACGACCGATTTCTTGGATACATGGCTCTTATGAGCAAGTGTATCGTGGCAATCATCTTCTTTTGAAGAAACGGTCACGGGAGCCCACATGGGTAGATGCCATGGTGGAGTATGACTCCATTGTCGAAATAGTGCTTGGGAGATTGTTCCAAGGCCGGGTGGGAAAATCGGTTGGCAGGATCAAAAGATGGATCTGCAAGGTAAAGAAAGTTTCCGATGGGAGCGTCGAAGTATAAGGCAATCTTTGTTGCACGGGAATTCTCACGGATGAGGGGAATGATTATGAAGGAACCTTTGCACACGTCGCACGAAATTATTCCATAAGGAACATCCTTGCTCTCTCGATGTAGATGGGTTGGCACATTCATCAGATGGATATGAAAGGCTTGTGTTCCTTAATGGGATCATTGAGGAAGAAGTGTTCGTGTGAGAAAACGGCTTTGGAGGATTTGAGATCTTCGACGGCGAGTCGCATGTGTGCGAGCTCAAAAAAGAGCAGCTTGTATGGAGTTGAGCTCAAGCACACCACATTCTTGGCACACTCGGATCGATAAGTATTTCTTGGACTTGGCTTCACCAAGTGAGCGGATGCAAACCTATACCAAATTGTGGTGGAGAGTAAGCTTTTTAATCATTGTTCTTTATGTTTACGATTCAATACTAATGGGTGATGAGTACTTGGTACACTCCTTTATGACATATTTAGAGGAGTTTGGATGAAGGATTTGGGCCTCCTTCATTATTTCCTTGATTTGAAATATGGCAATGGGAAGGTGAACTATTTGCGTCTAGGAAATAGAGTGTTTTGAGCTCCAGATGTTCTTTCTTCTACATTCCCTCCATTTTCCTTTGTCCATTATTAATTACGAACTCAAATGACCAATAGAATTAGTTAAAATTTCTTTAAGAATGAATATCTGTGACTAACTTATATATTTTTATGATTTTGTCATTGTAGTACATTTTGAACTAGATCTAGCTACGGGAATGCGAACATTACGTAGCTAGTTGTTGATCTGAGTTGTCTTCATGTCTCACGGAGTTCTAGGTGTCATGTCTTGGAGAAAAAAAACATATGGGCATATTCATCTCATTCCCTCATCATTTGTTGCTCTCCTGAAGTTTCGATAGTGCGGCGGTTATGAGCATTAAGGAACTCAAACTAGGAGAGAGACTCCAAATGGGTCAGGCAGTCCGGATGTCCTTGAATTCTATTACGTGACCACCATTAGAGTCTAGTTTGATTTTTTATTTGGAAAGACAATTATCCTGATTTATCTCAAAATACTTATGTAAATTTGTTACAAATGGCCTGGAAACCGAGGGACAAGGTTAGATTTTGTATTTGGTATGAATTCAGTACGACCTTTCTGTTTTGGTAATTTCTCTCTAATGTCAAGTATCACTTTATTGAAAGCCTTGAGTCATTCTTGAAGTATATTTTGTGTGCTACTTCAGTGGTAGAGGGCCCATAACTGGCTGACCTTGTTTATCGGTTTAGATGAAGTATTTTAGTCTCGTTTTCATTTTCTAAGCTTAAGCACATTTACGAAGTTTATGTTTCATGCTTCCTTACATTGATCATCATAGCTAGACTTACTCTTATAAAGCTTGTTCCAAAATATCATCATGATGAATAAGGCATATTTGTGGTGTTGTAGGTTTTAGTCGCATTTCCTTTGAATTTTATGATTTATGCTTGTTTACACTAAGTGTCACGGTAAGATCTTATTCACACAAACTCTTCCAAACATAATTAACAATGAATAAGAAACAACTATGGTATCTTAGATTTTAATTGTATTTTCTATCAAATCTTATGTTTATGTTCAATTGCATTTGAATAATATGCTTGAAAATTGTTTTTTATAAACTCTTCCAAAATATCATTCATTGAACAAGATGGGTAAATGAAGAGTCCAATAGACTGACTACATGTTAGTTTAGTCATAACACTCAGGAGGATGATTTCATTCAATTCAGCTCTGTCACTACATTTCAAGTTTGATAATGGCATTTTAATTTAACTACTACATTCCTTTGTGCCAGTAGATTAGCGGCACTAGTTTTAGTCTTAGCTCAACTTGTATTAGCATTCAGTTTAGTTATTATCATTTGCATTTTTAAATTATATTAGTTGTTAAATTTAGATACCACGGTCTTCATTATTTACAAAAACTTCTTTTGTTCCAACCTCATATTAATATAATCATCTGGATAGAAGATAAGTAGTCCCAGAGCTGAGTACTTTTTCAACCTTTTTACCATTTCACAAATAAGCCTTTTCTCAGGACTATTCTAAAGAAACCTATAACTTTTGAGTGAGGTCTAGTGGTGCTAAATTGAGTTGCGGAACAGAATTAGAAAGTTAGTTTTAGGTAAAATATTATTGTGATACAATTGTTCTTTTCCAAATATGTTCCAATAGGCTTAATCATGGATGAGATGTTGTAACATTGTAAGTTGATTGTTTATTTGGAAGACTTCAAATTCACATAACTTGTCATTTCTCAAGATCTTCCAATACATATTTAATGAATGAATTCAGTTCAAAATCATGTTGTGATTGATTTCCTTGCAATGAAGTCATTATCAAACTTTGCATTTGTTGTTTAGCCATAGTTTAGGCTTTCTCTATTTTAATATTTGCATTTGTTGTTTGCCATCCATAGTTTAGGCCTTCTTTTCATAGCATTTTAGTTCTTTTTCCCTTTTCAAACATAAAACCATAAAATAAAAAAGCAATCTGAAAACACTAAACACAACGTAGTGAGAAATAAATACCTAGGCACATATAGTGCACACACTTCAGCGGTTTACTGCTTTGGTTGACAATTAATGAACTCAATTTAGGAACATAGGTTGTTGTACAAAAATTTTGACTCACATTTGCCGGGGAAGTGTAACTAGGTAGCCCCTTGTTTCATAGCTCCCACAAAAACAATAGATATGTGTAGAGAGAGAGAGACTCAAGGGGTAGATTCATAATAAGCATAAGTAGAAGTTTGATTCCTAGAACACCACTTGTTTCATGGGGCCTAAAACAACTTCCTCAACCCTGAGACCCACATTCAATCCTTTATTGATCCTAGACTTCCGAGAAGACTTAAAGATTAGATATTCCATTAGAAAGACCTTCCACTTCATCCACTAAGCTTGTCTTAGAAGAAGATTCAAGGACCCTGCTAGAGACACAAACTTTTCCACTTCCACCAAGGAAAGAATCAACTGCAGCGAGAAGAAGAAGGGGAGGAGGAGTTTTTAATGGAGAACACATTATTTGGAGGGTAGAGGTAGAGGTAGGAGAAGAAGGTAAGGAGTGCGAAGGAGGTAGAGGAAGAGGTAGAAGAGAAATGGGAAGCTCTTTTGGGTTTCCTATAGTAGATGAAGAAGGCAATACGACTATGAAAAACATTTCACCCTCTTTCCTTCCAAACTTCTGGACTTAAGTAGAAGATCTGAAACTTTCCTATTTGAATTTGAAAGTCCTATGTAGAACTTATGACTACTTACAAAGATGTCAAAAACTTAAACTATTTCCTTCAACATTGAAAGGAAGCGGCATTGAAGTGGTTTATGAGTTTGATCAACTGACTCTATTAGGACATGGGAAGATATGAAACAAGCATTTCTAGAAAGGTATTTGGATTATTGTATACTTGATCAATCATAAGGAGGGAAGTGTTCAAGATGATACAAGGATGAGAAAGCTTGGAAGATTTGTTGGAGAGATTTCATTACAACATCAAAAAGAGAAAAAATGGAGAACTTAGATCGAAGACACCTTAAAAGCTCTCTTGTTGAAGCCAATTAGGGATCGTAGGGTTGGATATCCTTAACATGATGGGGAAAGGGGATATATCTGTTTCTACATTACACGAAATAACAAGATTATGTATCAACCTTTCAAGAGGGAAATATAAAACGCAGAAAGGACCAAGGAGATTCTCTTGCAAGGGTAAGTAAGTACTGCTTCTGGGACGGTAAGTAGGGCAGAGATAGGGCATATGCTTGATGAATTCAAATATGACATCTTAGGGAGTCTTAGTGAACAAATAGACACCATTAAGTTACAAAACAAGCAAAGCTGAATACGATGCTTTAGCAATATTTTGTCCCAAATGTATAAAAGCATGCCTTGAGAATGTCCTTTGGATGCAAAGTTAGCAGAGACCTATGTAATTTTCAGAAAAACATGAGACCCGAGATTTTTCCTTCGCTTCCACGGTAGAAGTTTGTCTTTCAAGAAGATACTCCTACAAGTTCCTGAGAATCTCTCAATTTTGTCTCTGAAGGCCTTGGAAAGGACCTCAAACACAAGGATTTCATGATCAAATGTATAGTCAACCCCCACCAAATTGGAATTCTTGGCAGCAGCCTTGGCTAATTTCATAATCATTCTCAAGCTTGTGCACAAGGGAGCACAAAATCCATATGGAAAGATACTCCCGATACTATCAATATACCATCTATCCACCATACCCACATTTTCCCCTCAAAAATACTCAACAAAATCCTCAACGGAATCCTCAAAATCCACAACATCGAAATCAACCACTCCCCTTACCATTTCCTCAGAGAAATGTCCGGTTGCACACTCGGCCATACCAAACCCCAACAATAAAAATCCACCGAACACATACATGATATAAGGCCAACAGTTTTCAAATTATTTAATTACTCCTCTAGACCTTAGTGATGTTCAACTTGGGTACGGGAAGAATGCGAAAGAAATATGCAGCGATCATGTGAGAACAAGATAACTCGAGGAAGATTCTCTACGGAAAATAAAAGTCTTGAAGAAGACATATCTTTTGAGAACCCAAACATTGAAAAAATCAAAACAAAAAACAATAATTTCAACTCATGTATTAGGTAATATATCCACTCCTACACCTCCCCACTGGAAAGATTACAAATTTATAGAGGTGTAGAAAAAAAAAATTATGGTTCCTAATTATGATTTCCTAGATGAGCTAAGAAATGTACATGGACCCATTATTACAAGCTATCAAAGGAAATTCCAATTTTAGCAAAGACAATAAAGGAGTTGAGCATGAAGAAGAAAACAAGAAAAATAATAGAAACCAAAAGAAATTCAGTAAGCGGGGAAAAATAGCGAGATATCATGATGGGTAAGATTGCTATTCCAAAGTATCTAGACCCGGAAATCCAGTTGTCCAAAATTCACATCAATGGAATTGAGATCCAAAATACACTCATTGATTTAGGAGCGGCAATCAATATCATGAGTAGACAAAATCATGGATAAGCCAGAAACTTCCTAGTCTTCTCTTTACACCCACATTATTACAATTAGCGAAACAGATGCGACGATCCAAACACGATGGGGGTAATAGAAGACATTCCGGTGTCCTAGATTCTTGGGGAGCACCTAGCATGAATTTCATGATCCTAGCTCCTAAGAATAATCTAGGGAGGACACCTATTTATATTAGGAAGACCTTGGTTAGCTACATTTGATGCTTTCATTAGTTGTAGGTACATTGACTATGTATCTCTGATGGTAGTTCAAGTAAGAAATTCACTTTGTATCCTCCCGAGGACAGTGCAGTTGCAGATGATACTCTCCCGTGGATAGAGTATGAAGAGACTTAGCCTCTCTTTACAATTTTAGAATTAGTGAAGATAGCCAAATTTTTGAATACCTTGGAAAAATTTGAATCCTCTTCGGAAGATAAACATGAAAAATTTCAAGAAGAATCAACATTGATTTTTTTTTTTCATCAAGACGGATGTCTCTCTATTCCATGGATAAATTTGGAAGCTCTACAATTGAGATATTTCCAGGCAAAACTTTAAACATAAGCAGAACCTAGAAAAATCTCAACAAGAAGAGCTAGTCAAAATTTTATAGAGACATTCATACACTTATGCATGGGAGTACAGCGATATGAAAGGGATAAGCCCCAAGACTTTACTCATCATCTACATAGAGAAGAATTGTAAACCAGATGGACAACCTCAAAGACGGATGAATCCAAATCTTCGAGAGATTGTTAAAGAAGAATTGCAGAGAATTGTTGAATGTCAACTTTATCTATCCTATTTCGGATAGTCGGTGGGTTTCTCCTTTGGTATTGTGTCAAAGAAAAATGGTAAATGGAGGTATATATTGACTACGAAATTAAACAAAGCTACTCTTAAAGATAATTTTCCCCTACCTTTCATAGATCGGGTGTTAGATACCTTAAGAGCGGCAAAAAAGTACTTCTCATTTCTAGATGAGTTTAGTAGTTATAATAAAATTCAAGTAGCACTTGAGGACCAAGACAAAACCACATTTAAGCGTACGCCCAGGGGTACCTATGCTTACCGAGTATTGCCATTTGGATTATACGGTCTGTATTTCAAAGGCGATATTAGGAATCTTTTCGGATCTAATGCATGATTGTGTAGAGGTATATATGGATGATTTCACGAGTTTATGGAAACACATTTGAAGAAGCCTTAGCAAACTTGGAATTTTTTTTAAAAAGATGTAAAAGAAGAAAATATTTCACTTAGTCATGAGAAGTGTTTTATGATGTTTCTTGAAGGAATTGTTTTAGATGCATTTCAAAGAGTGGGATTAGAGTTGATGAGTCAAAGTTGAAGTCATCTATAACTTATCTATTCGAGTTGTCAAAAATATCTTAGGAGTTTTCTTGGATTTACGGGGTATTATCAAATATTTATGAAAACTTCACCAAGATATCATCCTCTTAGAATTAACTTACCAAAAATCATGGAATTCAAATGGAATTCTAATTTCCAGTTAGCCTTTGAGACCCTGAAAACAAAAATTTCTGAAGCACCTATTTTAAGGGGACCTAACTGGAAGTTACCTTTTCATATTTCAACAGATGCCTCAGATACAGCTCTAGGAGCAGTATTGGGAAAAAAAGACTTGATTCCTTATGCCATCTACTATACCAGTAAAAATTTGACTCCTGCAGAGTTAAACTATACTGTAACTGAAAAAGAGTTTTTAGCTGTTGTTCATGCCATAAACAAATTTAGACACTATATAACAGGCTATGAAACTTTTGTTCACACTGATCATTCTGAAATTAGATACTTAATGAACAAATCAATTACTAATGGCAGAGTCATAAGATGGTTATTGCTTTTACAAGAATTCAACATTACCATTCTAGATAGGCCTAGAAAACAAAACACAGTAGCTGATTTCCTATCTAGACTCAAAAACATCAAAGATGACACTCCAGTTGAAGATCAATTTCCTGATGAATATATTTTTGCAATTTCTACTCAAACTCCTTGGTTTGCTGACATTGCTAATTATTTAGTTTCAGGAAAATTTCTTTCAATAATGAATGCAAGAGATAAAAGAAAAATCATTTATGACAGTGCAAAATATTCATGGGTTGCTAATGAGTTGTACAAGACAGGTCCAGATTTGATCATTAGGAGATGTGTTCGGGAAGATGAGATGCCTGAGATTCTCAAAGCATGTCATGATGAACCTTGTGGCGGACACTTTGCTAATAAGAGGACAGCCTATAAGATCCTTAATTTAGGATATTATTGGCCATCCTTGTTTAAAGATGCTAAAGAGTATGTCAAAAGGTGTGACAGTTGCCAAAGGGTAGGGAAACCTTCTCCTTCAGGTGAGATGCCATTAAAACCTCAGGTACATATTGAACCTTTTGAAAAATGGGCTTTGGATTTTGTAGGACCTATTAGTCCTCCATCAAGACAAAAGAGATATATATTAGTTTGCACTGATTATGTTACCAAATGGGTAGAGGCCAAGCCGTTACTTTTTGCTAATGAAGCATCTTTAGTTAATTCTATTTTTGAGGATATTTTTACTTGTTTTGGTGTCCCAAGGGAAATTGTTACAAATCAAGGAGCTCAATTTACATCAAGGCTAGTGGAACAAATGATGGAGAGGTATAAAATCAGGCATAGAAAATCTACTCCTTATCATCCACAAGCAAATGGTCAAGTGGAATCTACTAATAAGGTCATTGAAGGAATCCTAACAAAGACTGTTCATTTACATAGAAGAGATTGGGTAGATAGGCTTCCTGAAGCCTTGTGGGCCTATAGAACTACATGGAGAAACAAAACAGGCCATACTCCTTATGAACTTGTTTATGGAAAGCAAGTTTTGTTTCCCATAGAGTTCCAGATTCAAACTTTCAAAATGGCAGTTCAGCTAGGACTTGATCTATCAGAGGCACAAAAGCACATATTGGAGAAGATTAATGAATTGGATGAGATCAGACAAGATGCAGTTCAGAAAACAAGTATAGTCCAACAACAAAGGACTAGATGGCATGACAAGTACATAAAGGAAAAGAAGTTCAAGGAAGGTGACTTGGCTCTCTTGTTTGATTCAAAGTTCAAGGATTTTCAAGGTAAATTCCAAACACATTGGCTTGGGCCATATGAAATCATAAGAATTTTTGACAATGGAGAAATAAAAATCAGGACAATAGATGAAGAGAAGGTCACTTTTCTTGTGAATGGTCATAGATTGAAGTTGTATCATAAGCCACTCTCAAGAGAAGAATTTGTCAAGAAATTCCAGGAAAGCAGTGATATGAAGTTAATGAAGAAGAATTTTTCTTCTTCATCAACTTAAGTGAATTTTCTGAAGTCAGATATTGAAAAAAAAAATAAATAAATAAATAAAGTATAAACATGAAAACCAATCACTGATTGGCATGTTTATACAGAAAAGGTGGAGTGAAAATCAGAATCTTTCTGACACTCTAGCTTTTCAAATCTGTTCTTTCTGCAAGTAGTTATTACAAAATCATAAGTGTAGATTCATTTCACTTATGGTCCATCTCATTTCATCCATCCATACTACATCTCATTCATTCATCCACACTTCATTCATTTCACTCCATGGTCCACCTCATTTCCATTCCAGATTTTTAAAGTTTGATGTTTTTCTGCAAATGAATAATACATATCATGAATTGCAGGCCACTTCTCATACTTCACTCCATTTCATAAGATGTGATCCATTCCACTCCATTACTCACTTCATTCATATTCCATTACACCATATTTTATTATCCACCCTCACTCATTCCATACAACATTCCATTCATGCTCCAAACCATTCCATTTCATATTTCAAGTTCTCTATAGGTACATTCTGCAATCAATCATACATTCTGCAGCCAGTTAGACATTCTGCAGCCAGTCAGACATTCTGCAGCCAAACAGACATTCTGCAACCAGAGATCCTGAAAGCACTGTCTAGTAATCACCTGATCTGCAATAAAATGATCCTGCATATCCATGACAACAAGAAAAATCAAGAAGGTTATGAAGACTCAAAAATTAATGATTTTCAGGAGAGAACAAAGCATATGAAGAACAAAAAAAAAATCAGAGGAAAGGCAAAGGTAAAAGTTCTGATTATAATGACATATCATGAAAGATTTTAGTATAGTTAAGTTATGAATAATTCAAAAAGTTGTTTTAATTAATTTTTTTGATCATGCCTAACCAACCTCCCGCAAAAACTTTGGATAAAACTCCTTCTATTCCACCATTTCAAATCCCATATTCGATCATCATTTAAAAATCTAAACGGTTAAAGTGTTGAAGTGATTGGATTAGTCACGTCACTAGGCCAAAGCATTTAATGATGATTTCGAATTCGTTACAAAATATCTCCGCGGTCTTTTCTTCCGTGATATCCTTCAACTCATATACATCATCCTCACCTCATTATATTCATTCCGCAATCACTCCATATCATTCTTTCCCGTAGCCAATTTTTAACCATTCCGGTTTGTGAAACAGAGGCATCTCTGTAACAACCATTGTCACCGTGAACAGAGGAGCAACAATTTGAAGGTTGGAAAGAGGAGTTATGGGTCTTATAGTGAGGACTAAACCGGTTGGCACTAAGTACTTGGAAGGTTATCCTCAAGTCAGAGAAATGTTACAACAAGCAGGGTGGTTGCAATTCTTTGAAAAATTCAGTGGGTTTCACAAAGAGGTGACCAAAACGTTTGCAAGATCCTTCAAAGGAGCTGAGGTCGAGATAGGAGATATTAAATTCACCATTACAGAAGCTTCCATTGCAGAAGCAACCGAATTTCCCAGACAAGGAGAAAGGTGGTTCAAGAATAGAGAATTTCATAACGAAGCATGGAAGCAGATACTCAAGTCACTAGGTATGGATGTTACCATTTTAAAAAAGGGTATCCCTAGCTCTGCACTAAAGAAAAAATGGAGGAACATGTTGCTTATCTTGCAAAAATTCATCACTTGTGAAGGAAGATATGGTACTTTCTATGTCTATCATATTCGGTTGATAATGCATTTCCTAGAAGAAGAACTCAATTTTCCATTTTTCTTGCTTCATAGTTTAAAGAAAATGGCCTCAAGTGTTCAAAAGAGAATTCAATTTCTGGAAACAACCTTATACCACCATGGTTTAGTCAAAATTTTGATTGAACATCATTTGAGCAAAATGGGAGATAATTGGGAAGACTTCTTAGTGAGAAATCACTTTGAGGAACCCAAGGAACCTCCACCTGAAGACAAACCTACAAAAAGAAGCAGAAGATGGAAAACCTCCAAAAATGAAACTGGTAAAACAATACAAGAAAGTAGTGAAGAAATGATTTCTGAGAAATTGACTCAGATTAAGAAGCAGCTTAAGAAAGAGAGGATAATAAGAAAATTTGCCAGAGAGAAAGGAGAAGGGCCATCTCAACCAAGAAGGAGCCATAGACTTAGAGGGATACTAAAGAAAACAAAGGTTAAACAAACTGGAGTCATAAACATAGAAGATGAAGAAACACCTACTGAGGAGGATTTTGATGAAGAAGTTCCAGAAATTGACCCAGCACAGCAACAAGTTTACAATTATATTGAGTCATTAGAGAGGAGAGCTTCAGAATCTAGAGACAGAACTCCTAGCCCACCAAAGTCTGAAATTGATATGCTAAGAAGAGATAGGTATGAGTTAGAAGTACTCAACAGGCATATCAAGAATGAGAATGAAATTCTGAGAAAGCAGGTTAAACTGAAAACTGATATGAATTCAACTATGTCTCTACAAATGCAAAAGTTGTACAAGGCCAGTGAAAAATTGAAGAAGAGAAATAAAAAGTTAACCAGGGCACTCACAAATTTGAGATTCAAGTTAGTCATAAGAAAGCCCAGAAGGCCTTTGACTGCCAGGCAAAGCAGAAGAAGAGGGTTGGATGTCCTTGCAGAGGTCTCAGAGTTCATGGAATAGTTGCATGAGGACATGCAAGATTCTAGCAGTGGGGGTATGTTGAGCTCCAAAGATGTTCTTTCTTCCACCACATTCCACTCCATTTCCTTTGTCCATTATTAATCACAGGCTCAAATGATCAGTAGAATTAGTTAAAATTTCTTTAAGAATGAATATCATGACTAACTTGCTATGTTTTTATGATTTTGACATTGTAGTACTTTTTGAACTAGATCTAGCTACAGAATGCAAACATTTTGTAGCTAGTTGCCAATTCTGCAGCTGTCTTCATGTCTACGCAGGTTCCAGGTGTCATCTTGGAGAAAAACACATATGGGCGTATTCCACATCATTCCCTCATCATTTGTTGCTCTCCATGAAGTTTGAACGGAATTCTGTAGGCGGTTATGTACGTGGGAACTCAAACTAGGAAAGAGACTCCTAATAGGACAAGGACAGTCCAGATGTCCTTAATTCTATTACGTGACCACCATCAGAGTCCTAGTTTGGTTTTTATTTGGAAATACAATTATCCCTAGGTTATCTCAAAACAGTTATGTAAATTTGTTACAAATATGGCTCGGGAAACCGAGGGACAAGGTTAGATTTTGTGATTGATTGCTAGATTTCAGAAGTCCGAAAACACTCTGTTTTGAAGTAATTTCTCTCTAATGCAAGAAGTATCACTTTATTGAAAGCACTAAGTCAATCTTGAAGTAGATTTTGCGTGCTACTCCGGTGGTAGAGGGCCCCTGCCTCCTGAGCAGCCTTGTTTATACGGTTTAGATAAGTATTTTAGTCTCGTTTTTTTCATTTCTAGCTTAAGCACGTTTCTGAAGTTTATGTTTCATGCTTGTTTACAGTGATCATCACAGCTATACTTACTCTTATAAACTCTTCCAAAATATCATCACGATGAATAAGGCATAGCTGTGGTGTTGTAGGTTTTAGTTGCATTTCCTTTCGAATTTTATGATTTATGCTTGTTTACACTAAGTGTCACAGCCGGTTTTATTCCTACAAAATCTTCCAAAACATCATTAACAATGAATAACAAACAACTGTGGTATCTTAGATTTTAATTGTATTTGCTTTCAAATCTTATGTTTATGTTCAATTGCATTTGAATAATACAGCCATAATTGTTTTTACAAACTCTTCCAAAATATCATTCACATTGAACAAGATGGGCTGTAGAATTCCAATAGACTAGCCGCATGTTAGTTTAGTCATAACACTCCGGAGCATGATTTCATTTAGCTTAGCTCTGTCACTACATTTCAAGTTTTATAATGGAATTTTAATTTAACTCTGTTCATTGTACTTCAAGTAGATTAGCAGCACTCTAGTTTAGTCTTAGCTCACTGTATTAGCATTCCAGTTTAGTTATTATCCATTGCATTTTAAATTATATTAGTTGTTAAATTTAGATAACACGGTCTTCATTATTTACAAAAAATTATTTTGTTCCAACCTCATATTAATACATAATCATCTGGACAGAAGATAGTATCAGTCTAAGGCCTGGAGTATTTTTCAACCTTTTTACCATTTCAAAAATAAGCCTTTTCTCAAGGACTATTCTAAAAAGAAACCTATAACTTTTGAGTGAGGCCTAGTGGTGCTAAATTGAGTTGCATAATAGAATTAGAAGTTAGTTTAGAGTAAAAATATTATTGTGCTACAATTGTTCTTTTCCAAATATGTTCCAATAAACCTTTAATCATGGATGAGATGTTGTAACATTGCAAGTTGATTGTTTATTTAAGAGAACTTCATTCACACTTAACTTGTCCATTTCTCAAGCTCTTCCAATACATATTTAATGAATGAATTGGATAAGTTCAAGCTCATGTTGTGATTGATTTCCTTGCAATGAATTCATTATCAAGCTTTGCATTTGTTGTTTAGCCATAGTTTAGGCTTTTTTCTGTTTTAATATTTGCATTTGTTGTTTGCCATCCATAGTTTAGGCCTTCTTTTCACCAACATTTAGTTCTTTCCCTTTTCAAACATAAAACCATAAAACCAAAAACATCAGAAAACACTAAACACAACATAGTGAGAAACAAATACCTAGGCACATATAGTGCACCACACTTCAGCAGTTTACCAACGTTGGTTGACAATTAATGACCTCAATTTAGGAACACTAGGTTGAGCACAAACAACAAGTATGCCCAGGAGATACTGGAGAAGTTTCACATGTAAGGCTGCAAGCCTATCGATACTCCTCTTCTAGGAAATTTGAGAAAATAGGATGCTACATAGGCAAAGGTAGTGGATGCCACTATTTATCGGTAGTTGGTGGGTTTGCTCATGTATTTAGTTAATACAAAACCGTACATATGCTATGCAGTGAACCAGATTTCACAAGAGATGGTTAAGCCTACCAAGATATTTTGGAAGGCAGGCAAGCATGTCCTGAGATATCTCAGGGGCACATTTGAGTATGGTTTATGGTACAGATAGACGGATGAGGTGAAGTTGCATGGCTTCACGGATGCAGATTGGGAAGGCAGCCCAACAAACACAAAGAGCACATTAGGAGAGATTTTGAGTATCATATCTATGACAGTTTCTTGGTACAGTAGGAAACAAAGATCTGTGGCACTCAGTTCAGTAGAAGAAAAAAACATGGCAGCAAGTCAAGCTACATGTGAGGCTATATGGATGAGGAAGATCCTCGTCGGTTTGTTCAGTTCACATTTAGATCCTACAGTGATACATTGTGATAATCAGAGTTGCATTAAACTCTCGATTAATCCCGTGTTTCATGATAGATCTAAACATATTGATATCCGGTATCATCATATCAGAGATTGTGTGCAGCGAAAGATCATGTTGCTTTAGTACATTCCTACGGAAGATCAAGATGCAGATATTTTGACGAAGGCGCTCACCAGGAGAAAATTTGAATACCATAAAGGTAGGATTGGGGTGAAGGATAATCCTTATCTTGTTGATAGGGAATGTTGAGATTCAACAAGATGATGAGCTTAGTGAAAAGAGTCGCCTTCACTAAGTGGGCCTGCAGGCTATTTTTGGCGCAAGTCTATTTTTAGACTATGTATATTTTAAGACATGGTGATCATATTTCAGAAGTTGCAGGATGCTATTTGTGGATGGTTGATCAAGTTGGAAAAATAGATGAAATTATATTTTTATAATATTGGGCGAAGTCTATTTATAGATCGCCAATCTAAAAATAGAAGTTTCTATTATTATTAGCTCATAATAATCCGACAATAAATAACAACTTATTCTCTTGGAGCACTTAATTTCAGTGCACAGATTTGGAAAATCAGTGGGCTGAAGAAATTAAAAAATCCCTAGGGTTTACTAGTGGTTCATGCATGGAGTACTCAGTTATAACTGAAGTGGAAAAGTTATGACAGAGTTGGAAGAGTAGTTCATGGAGTTGTTATTCAATTTAACTCAGTTATTGGAGTTAAAATCAGTTGAGCTAGTTGTATCTAGTCTAAATGAATGATACACTAGTGAGAGTGGAGTGAATTAATTAGTTAATTAATTCAAAAATAATAACTCATTAATCAACTGAACAATACAACAGTTAAATACAATTCATTACAGTTCCAGTGGAGACTCAGTGGAGAGATAGGTGAAAGGGCAACATGGATTGTCTGTTGTGACTATAGTGATGCATTGATTGCACCACACACACATTGGAGTTTCCAATGAGGATTGCGTAGTCAAGGCAAGGGTAATTTGAATTCATTTAGAGCTATTCTTCAATAGGGATTGTGCAGTGGAGGCAGGCTAGTAGGAGGGCAGAGATCGATGCATGGATTTGCAGATTTCTTCTATGTTAGTTTGTGACGATTGATTGTACTGGGAGCTTTATGTACTAAGATTTGTAATTGATTGTTACATGATCTCCATGATACATAATATATGATAGTTGGGGTTTCCAACTTCATGCTTTCTCGTTAAAAAATTTTGTTATGTGCGATTGTTTTTATTTATGCTTCACATGTGTTTGCAATTAATTTTCTGCAAAATATTAATAGTGGAATGATTTTTTATTTTGAAAGAAGTTAAATATTGTGAGATCAGGGGAATCTCGATGTATGCATTCTTAGTGTATACTAATTCCTACAGTTATGAAACAACCTTGGTGAAAGGTCCATGTCATAAAGTTAAAAATAATAACCACAGTTGATGATACACGTATTCAAAGATGAATGTTGGGAAAAACATCCTAGGGGGTATTCATTTGGCTTATTATGGTTGTTGGCTTGATGGGTCCTGACCCAAGTTCAAATTTTAAGGTTAACCAACAAAACCCTCTTACTATTGGCCCTTTTAGCAGTGACCTACTTGCACAGGTCAAAGTCTCACCTGAAGTAGTATGGGGGGCTGTTGGAATGAGGTTTCCACACCCTGAGAGAGAATTAAATGATGGGGGTGTCTTCAAATTGATAACAACATTGGTCCAACCTTCGCAATAGAAGCCCTAACCAGAAACCATAAATACGAAGATTCAGGTTAGTTTACGCAGGTTATCCTGCACGTGCACATATACAGATCCCACAATCCTTTCAACAGTCTTAATACATAACATTGAGGTTTGACAGTAATAGATCTATTCATTCAACGTTTGTATAAAACAGAAGATAGTTGCGGAACCAATGAAAACACAGATAATGCAGTAGATGGAAATAACAAAAAAAAACAGATCATAAATCAGAACACAAATGCATTTGATACTCATATTTCTTCCAAAACATTCCTTTATTCATTCATAGTTCATATCATCCTTACAATCCTTCCATTCTACCTACGCACATAGCCAGCGGGTTTCACACACAACAAGACTAAGGTCTCTATGCACACAGCTAGCGGGAGCCTTCTAAACCCAGACAAGTTCGCTTTTCAGCTCAGAACATCATACCAAAAATCATATCAGACTTACAACTTATTTACTTGACTCCATCTAGACTCCTATTTATATATTTAGCCTGCTCCCATCTAATGTCTACAAACTGTTGTTTTTGGCCCCTAGTTCTACCCTTTTTTCCCATTACAACTCATGAGAGGATTTGACCCGCCCCAAAGCCCCTTGACTTGTGATTTTATTAGCGTGCATGACTTAAATTACCAAAAATAATATATTTTTATCCAAAATTTATTCCTAAGGGAACCCACTCCAACAGGCCCCCAACACAATCTTATGACTCGTCCCGAGTCACACCAGTTTGGGTTCTTCATCTTGAGATGAAACTCCTCGATGGCGGCGACCAAGGGCACCAATATGCCTATGCTCTGATCAGATGCAATCTACGATGTGTCCACACATTTATGCGATGTTAGTCCTTCTGCAGCTAGGTTGATGCTTTGATAGGTTTGGTTCAAATTTTTGACGGTGGAATCCAGCTTCTGTGACAACTTCATCGCCTCATTGGCCCATGGCTTCATGTGCGCTATCATGATATGCTTCTTTCTCCATAGCTCCTCTACTTTGTCACGCAAGATCTGGCTAATCTGTAAGCGAGCGATGCACTGAGTAGGTACAAAATTAGGCAGGGCCTCCTGAAGGTCGTTGAATTCCTACTCCTTAGCGCACAATTCCTGCAAGATATTTTTGACCAGTGGATCTATCTGCACAAATATACACAATCCCATATTTGTTTCAAGTAGCATGGTGCCTTTATCAACTATGGTAGAAATATTCTATCAAGCTTCCTTAACCAATGCCGCCCGCTGTGCACACACCTCGGGGGGAGTTTCTAGCTGTATCTTAGCTTGCAATGCTACAATCTGTTGTTTGAACTGCACCTTCACTGTCTGTACTTCTGACGGGGAGTATTTTAGTGTTTTAGCTGAGCTCTTGAATTTTACCTGTGGTGTAGTGGATGTAGGGATGACCAGCTCTAGTAGGTCACTGCAAAGTATTAAATCAGATGCTCTAACTCTGGTTGCTGAGCTACAACTACCTGTTGCAATGTTTGGGCTTAGAGTTATTCTTTCATCTTCGTCGCTACCTTCTGCTCAGTTTAGCTCAATTGCTAGTGCATGCATGCCTCCCTACACTACAGCTCGTCTTTGATGATAGTTTGGATTACATGTACCTTTCTACTAGGCAACATAGATAAGTCTATCCTGACCTCTAGGCAGGTCTGCACCTGTGCACGCAGTTTCGGCTTCTCTAGAGTGACTACGCTACTCGGGAAGGGGTAGATCCTGCTGTCTATTGTGGTCAGGATCATCATTGTAGGTTGGATCACTTGAATCAACCTTGTTTGATTCACGCTCTCCTAGATATTATCCATCTTCAACTGCAGTACCTACAATCTTGATTGTAATGCTTTGACCGCAACCTTGTATTTCTCTTCCATTGTTGTCCATCGATCCTCAGAGATAGATGCAACCACATCCATTGTTACACCATTTTTTGGTCATCTAACCTATTATTATTAGATGAACCCAAGTACACCATGTAAGACCAATTTTACCCTAAGTAAAATTGCTTTCACCATATAAAATAACTTATTTGTTTATATTTCCTGGTCATATTTAACCCAAAACAAGGAACTTAATTAAATAAATCCTTATTTATTTAATTATTTCTTAAGAATAAGTTATTTAAATCATTATTTAAATAATATTCTTAGTTAAATTTGACTAAATCATTCATAAATAATTAAATAAACCATTATTTATTTAATTATATTCCCATAATTTCCCTAAAATGATAAATAAATCATTTATTTATTTATTATTTACAAATAAAGGAATTGACCCAAGTCAAGAGCCATTTTCCCTCCAACAAATATAGTAAAATATTCCGAAAGGGTGCTTCTAGAATTCGATTAATAATATTTTATTCATGCACCGAGTTCTAGGCCGCCCCAATATTTTGTTATAAATAGGAGGGTTTTCCCCATTCATTAGTGACCTTCATTGCATTAGATCACTCTGGATCTACTCTTGGTCACCATTTTTCCATTGTTGCTTTGTGAACTCCCATTGAGTTCTATGTTTCTCTAGTTTTTCTACACCAATAAGAGAGAGGAATGTTAGATCTGAAACATTGAGGAATTTCAAGAACCCATCCCACTGAGGAGAACCGGAAAACAACTTTCTTGTTTTCCTCTCAGGTGCCCCATTCTTTAATATAATATAAAATTATTTTAAATACATTGTTCTTGTCTTGTTTGTTGGATCCATGGAGCTATGTTATATTTTATCTACATAATGTCTTTTGTGCTTAGATCTGAATTTTTGCAGCAACCTTAAAGATATTTTGCAGCCATAATCGATGTTAGGGATATTTTTTGTGCATAGATAAAGTGATCTTTTACGACGAAAGATTCATACTAACAATTGGCGACTCCACACGGGTTTTATTTTATGACCACTGCCATTTTATCTATTCCTGCATATCCAGTTGTTTCAGACCCTAGGGTTTCTCTTCAGTTTCCTGTTTTTCCTATTTTTATGGTGCTTTTCACCTCTAAAACCCTCAAAAAGTCAAATTTTTAACTTCCGTGTGTTTCTGGCCTTATTGCATAGGTGACAGACATCAGCCGCAGCTGAGACGACAAATTTTTCTAAAATCTGCCGCCGAAAGAGCTGAATCTGCAGGTTGCACTTATAGGCCCAAAAAGTGCAAACTGAGCTTGAGGATGCACTTTTCTGCCCCAAACCTGCGACCTGGACTGAAAACAGGTCAGAACCTGCGACCTGCACTTTTTCTGCAAATTTTTCAGCACTTTTTCTAGGTTTGTCTGAAGCTTCTGTCAGGGTTTTCCAACCTCCGTCTCCGCCCGTTTAGACCTTTTTTTGATCTAATTCACTCAACTAAGTGGGAATCTTGCCCCTTAGGGCTCTAGTACCCTCCACTTTTGGTGGGAGATTTTTTTTTGTTTCAGAAGTCTGAATTCCCAGAGTTTCAGCCTTATTGCTTTCAGATCTGATACCTTTGTTTCAGATCTCTTTAGATCAGCTCTTCTCCCTCTCAAATCACCTCATATTGTTTTGTTTGGGTTCATTTCCATGGCCACCGCCTTGTCTCTTCTATTTTTAGCTGATCTCCTCCTTTTTAGCAGCAACCTTGCCTCTTCCTATTTGCTGTTCTCTGCACCACTTTTCAGCAGATTTCTTCTTTAGATCCCAGTCCCTCCTGACACTAGATCTATTGGCCTCCTTTTTACGTGCTTGGCTTATTTTTTTCCCTCTTATAGACTATTTTTGAGAGACCTACCTTCTTGGGTTAGATTGATGCATTCTTCGCTGTTATTTTTCTATTCTTTTAGTCTTATTTACTGCAGATTTATTTTCAGTTACGCAAAACACTTTTTCTTTTACTCTCAAAACATCTGGGTTTAAAAAATTAAAATTAACGCACGCCACACACTGACCCTAAGTGAAGAAGTGCTTGGTTAACACTGCCTGGAAAAGACTTTAAAATCAATTGTCACTACACCTCTCTGCCCTTGACCTCACTTGTTTTTTCCCCTCCCCGCCCTTGTCAGTTTTTCTTCTTCCCGTCATCATTGCGCCCCCAAGGCGCCTCTCCCGAAGACTTCTTGGCCTTCACCCTTAGTTTTCGCTTGGTCGACTTCCTCCTTCTCGTCGTCACCGAGAAATTCCTCCCTCGAGTCTGCACTCTGACTCTTCCTCTGATTGTTTGGGTTATCCCCCTACTCCTAGTTCTCCCTCTTTTACCTTCACCATGTCTAATTCAGGACCTAGCCCTAACCCCAATTCTACCGCTGGGTCCATTTCCAGTGGAACCACTACGGTACCTACCTCGAATTTCTCCCTTATATGGCCGGCCTCAGTCTCCCTGATTTCAATCAGTTGATTAATGCTCCTATTCGCCACGATGTTCGTTGGCCTGCTATGCCAACCAAGCTCCCCTCTGACATTCCCAAGTTCGAAGGCCTTGCTAGTGAAGCTCCCTCTAACCATATCTGATCTTTCCACATGTGGTGTTCCTCTAATTCCATCACCGATGACTCCATCCATCTTCGTTTGTTCCAACGCACGCTTACAGGCAAAGCTTCTAAATGGTATGTTGATCAAACCACCTCTTCCCATACCACCTTTGTGACAATTTCCCAAGCTTTTTTATCTTATTTCCAGCTCCCTCTCAGATATGACACTGGCACTGAACTCTTAGCTTCTTTCCACCAATCCTCTTCGACCCGCCTTTCTGCTCATGTCCAGGAATGGCGGTGAAGACGGAGCTTATGTCGCACTCCCCCCTTTGAAGATCGGGTTTACATGGACTGGTTCATTCGCTCTCTCTTACCTCCCATTGGAAAATATTTCGCATCCCATTTTCCCCAAACCGAAGAAGCTGCCCTCCAAATAGCCTTGAAATATGACCTTATCTACGCCCAATCTGGTTATGTTTATACCGTCCTTCCTGACCTTCCCAAGCTCGGTGGCCCTAATGCCTCGAGGGAATCTCACTCTGCCGACAGTATCGTTGGAGCCCTATCACATACCTCTGCCCAATATCTTTCGGGCCATGGTTTCCCTCCAGGAGCTAGCCCCTCCGGCACTTTTTCCCCTCCAGGTAGCATGTATTCAGGCTACGGCATGCCTCCTTTTTTTACCCACCCTCCTGCTTACCTCAATGCTGCCCACCCTACTCCTTATTCGTATCCGCAACCTGGTGTCCCAGATCCTCTAGAATTTGAACCTCCTTTTCCTTTTCCACCCCTGCAACTGCACTTACTACCCCCTCCAGGGCAAGTCTTTACACAGCAGGGGACACCTAATGTTCTTCCTTCTCAAAGAAAGAGAAAAAAAAAACCAATCTGCTCCTGGTAACCATGGACCCAATCCTTCCAATATCGACCCTACCATTGCCAACCAGCCACAGGGCTCTCAGCCCAAGCCGGACAGGCCACTTCGCACCAATAAGCCCTGTTCGTGTTGCGGTGTTTATGGTCACTACACTCATGCTGTTATGTAACCAGCTCCAAAAATAGAAGAAAAGAGATATCAACGCCTTAGAAATGAGCCACTTCGAGGGGGAAACCTATAATACATTACATAAATGAACAAATCCTGGATGATACAAATGAACAAAACCTCCTTCTATATATAGGAGTTCATGGGGCCACAATATAATCCTAGTGGGGCCACAATGTAATCCTAGCCGACCTAACAATAATAATGTAAGGGCACAATAATAACAAAATGGGGGTTACAGGGGTACAAAAATAACAATAATTGGGGCTACACTAACATAATAAGGGACTACACTATTAATATAGGGACTTAACATGCCCCTCTCCTTCAAACAAGTGTTGTCCTCAACGCTTGATTATTTCTTGATGCTTCTGTATAAAATTCTCATCCTCCCATGTGGAATATTCTACAGGAAAGTTCTTCCACTTGCTGAGATACTTTGAAATTGATCGTACTTGTCGAGTTCTTGTTTCTTTGACTGCTTCAGAACTTCTTTCGATGTGATGTTGATCTTTCGGTTGTTTCATTAGATTCTGCACCAAAGTTAGGTTATCCTTTGAGAGTTGAAGAACTTGTTGTTGATGCTTGATGTCATCTTCCACTAATTTATCATCCATATTAGCTATTATTTGATCCTTCAAACCATCCAACTTAGCCTCCATTTTTGCTTTTAAACCATCTATGTCATCTTTGGTTGCTCTTCGTAAGATCGAAATTTGTTGCACTTGGTACCGTAATTTTGATATCTCATACTGCAATTCTTCCACTTCATGCATCATAGTATAGATTTATGAGGGCTTAATGGGTGTTGAATTATTTTTAGGAGGAATTTCAGAACGAAATACTGAAATATATGCTCAATAGGCCCTTGGAATCACTTCAAACTGATTTTTCAAACAAGATTTATGCAATTCGGGAAAAACAATACACACCTTTTACTTGATTTTGAGGAGCTTGATATTGGAATTAGATTCTCTTTGTAGTTGCGCTCACTAATATCTTAAAATTCTAGCACTGAAGTAGCCCTTTGAATTCTCTTTTGAATGCCACAGGTCTGACTTGATTTGGATTCTCCAAGACAAAGTTATGTCCAATCTCCCACAATGACCTAATTATGGACTGGTTCAGTATAGCGAACTTGTACGACTTGCCACGTGTCATTGTTTTGTCCTTCACCTCTGAAATTGATAGCCAAGAAACTACGGTCCGTGTACTTGCGACCAATTTTTATGAAACTCCAATCCGATGCTCAAAGAGAGAGTTATTTAAATTTTCCCTCGATCACCTTTTTGAGATGAAATTCGGGAGCCTAAAAAAGCACTACCTTCCACAGCTCATATCTCCAAAAATATTGTGAACCAAGCTCTGAAATTTTTTGAAAAGTTTCCTTAGGATGTCAGCTTCACACCATAACAATTTCAGATTCTGACCCTCAGTAGAAAAAAAGTTATAGCGCAAATTCCACAATGACCTGTTTAGGGCTTTGAGAAAGAACCATGGTCCTTCACGGATAATGATATCTCTGAAAATATTTCAGACAAGCTACGAAATTTTGAAAATCTTCAAAATAAAAAAAAAATCTCAGTTTCTAAAACTTCGTAGAAAAAAAGTTATAGTGGAAATTCCACGCTGACCTGTTTGGAGCAGCAAAACCCTAGAATCTCAAAGCTCTGATACCAAATGTTGTGAAACCAGCTCCAGAAAGAGAATAAAAGAGATATCAACGCCTTAGAAATAAGCCACTTCGAGGGGAAACCTCCAATACATTACATGAATGAAAAATTCTTGGATGATTCAAATTACAAAACCTCCTTTCTATATATAGGAGTCCATGGGGCCACAATGTAATCCTAGTGGAGCCACAATGTAATCCTAGCCAACCTAACAATAATAATGTAAAGGGCACAATAATAACAATATGGGGGTTACGGGGGTACAAAAATAACAATAAGTGGGGCTACACTAACATAATAAGGGACTACATATTAATATAGGGACTTAACACACGATTGTCCCCTTATTACCACAAATACGGCGAGATGCCTCGATTACGAGGCCAGGATGTGGGGACAACACTCCTCCCTGCTTTGTCCCTCCCTACTGACTACTTCTGCCTCGGCTTTGTGTTTGTCGATCCTTTCCCTCAACAAGGATTCGTGGCCTCCTTCCCCTTCTGGTTCCTCTGATTACCAGATTCTCATGATGGCCTCTGACCCCCCTCCCACCGTCGACCTCAACCTTCAAACTCAGTCTAGTCAGTATTCCACACCTCCCGTTCCATCTGTCTCCGAGTCTCCATCGTCAGGTCCTATAGAGCCTCTATCGACACCCAATGGTCCCTTGCAACTCCCTCTTCCCAAAGCCGAGGTTCATCCCAAGCCTCCTAAGGGACCATTAAGCTGAAACGCTGCCTCTAGTCAGGCTGCCCATTCATACAGCATAGTAGATGATCTGGCCCAATCTCCTGCTGCCATTTCAACACTGGAACTCCTCCAGTCATGTCCTTCTCAAAAGAGGGCTCTACTATCTATCGTGGGTACTGTAGATCCTACTGATGACCAATTGATTGTTTTCGAAGCCCGTCAGTCAAACCATCCCCCTCTTCCTCCTTCAGTTGCTTTCCAAATCCCAGTCAAAATCCCAAAATCACTAGGTTGCTCAATGTTAGTATGAATCTTTCATCATAAAATATCCCTTTAGCTACGCATAACAAATAGCCCTACCATTGATTATGGCTACAAAATATCTTTAAGTCTGTTGCATAAATTCAGATCTAAGCAAAAAAAGACATTAAGCAGATAAAATATAGTATGGCTCCATGCATCAATAGACAAGGCAAGAACAAAATGTTTAAAAGAATGATTTGTATTATATTAAAGAATGGGGCACCTGAGAGGAAAATAAGAAAGGTGTTTTCCAGTTCTCCTCAGTGGGATGGGTTCTTGGAAGTCCTCAGTGTTTCAGATCTGGAATTTCTCTCTCTTATTGGTGTAGAAAAACAAACATGGAACTCAATGGGAGTTCATAAAACAGAAATGGAAAAATGGTGACCAAAAGTAGATCCAGAGTGATCTAATGCAATGGAGGTGACTAATGAATGGGGAAAACCCCCCTATTTATAACAAAATATTGGGGCGGTCTAGAACTCGGTGCATGAATAAAATATTATTAATCGAATTCTAGAAGCACCCTTTAGGAATATTTTATTATATTTGTTGGAGGGAAAAGGGGTCTTGAATTGGGTCAATTCCTTTATTTATAAATAATAAATAAATAAATGGTTTATTTATCATTTTAGGGAAGTGATGGGAATATAATTACATAAATAATGGTTTATTTAATTATTTATGGATGATTTAGTCAAACTTAACTAAGAATATTATTTAAATAATGATTTAAATAACTTATTCTTAGGGAATAATTAAATAAATAAGGATTTATTTAATTAAGTTTCTTATTTTGGGTTAAATATGACCAGGAAATATAAACAAATGAGTTATTTTATATGGTGAAAGAAATTTTACTTAGGGTAAAATTGCTCTTACATGGTGTACTTGGGTTCATCTAATAATAATAAGTTAGATGACCAAAAAATGGTGTAACAGATTTCCCCCCAACGTACGAGTGTTAGGAGCAAATCGTATGACCGAAGTACGTTGTAAGAACTCAATCACTAGATATCGAGAGGGAAGTGAGAGAGAGAAATGTAAGGTTGTCTGATGTGCTAAAGGACTAGACCCTGAGGAGACGAGACTTATAGGTGCAACAAGTCTCTAGTTTATGAAGTGGTACCTGTGCCAAAGGCGGCGGGGGAGGCATACCTATGCCCGCCGAGACAAAGTACAAAGAATAAGGCACCCAAAAAACCACGGAACGCAATAAGGAAACATGTGCTGGCCTAAACATGAGCCAGATAAATAAAATGATGAATCCCACGTACATGTAATTCCAAGAATAATCGTCAGGACTTATACAAGAATATTTCAGTACACGAGACACAAATACACCCAAATGCCCCCTACACACGGGGAAGGGCTCGCAAAATCTGACTGATACATGAAAATGGAATAGGCGTCGCAAGCTGTTGAGGCCGATATCATCAAATGAGAGGAGCTGCATCAAGGGCAGAAATGAAGAAGTCATCCGGGCATGTGGGGGGCTACCTACAGGGCCACCCCCTAATGAGGGTTGAGACATCTCACACACACCCTGGAATCACCAATAGCTGTTGCTGCATCACTGGACTATCAAGTGTATAGATCACGATCATGCTGAAAATAGCTCGAACCAAGGTACACTACCCCCTAGACTTGGCTTCTGGAGTAAATGAGCTGATGTCGACAGAAGTAGGTCCGCCAGAGGTGAGGCAATAAGTGATCCCCAACTAAGGCATGAGAGAAAATAGTAGAGTGACTGATAGACGGAAACTAATGATGATGATGGAATGAGGGATACTGAGTAGTGGAATGACGACTTCCCTTGTTAGAGCATAAAGGGCATGAATGGCTTGGCAACGACTGACACAATATCATGAGGGATAGGGGACAATGGTACTGAAGGCCATAATGTGCAACTCGAGAGAGGGACCAAGCAATGAAGGATGGAGGACTATAGTGGGATACGAAGGGACACTAGATAGACTCCATGACTGATGATGACTCAACTCGGATGCTCTAAACAAGGGTGACTCGATGGTGTTGCCAAACAGTAAAGGTTCAATGGGGAAACATAAAAACATGAGTACAATAGGGTACCTCATGATGAAAATAAACACGAACAAAGACAAGTAAGGAGACACAGTGGTGCCCTAAGTACAAGTATTGTAAGTGAAGAAATTTGATTTGTGGGAGAGGTGAATAGACTCTTCGTGAACAAAATGTGTGAAGGATCAAGGTACTAAAAACTAAAAGGTACCCAGAGCTCATGAACAGGCCAGGTCGCACTTTTTGGGGTCTGTTCTGCGACCTGGATGGAAGGTATTGGGCAGAAAACTACGACCTGTCCTAGGAAATGACCTGAAAAGTGCAACCTGGCAGAGAAAGGGGGTTTCTATACTATTTTTGGCTGAGATTTGGGATTTTTATGGTTGAGGGGCATAGGTGCCTCCAAGCATGTTGTGGTCATGCCAAAATGTATGTAGAGAAAATGGGAATTTAAACACATTTTAAGGATATGGTGTGCCATTTGTTTTTGATATGGTTATGCAGTTTGAGAAAGGAAATGGAGGATTACCAATCTCTTTTAGTACTGCATATATGAATCAAATGGACTTTAAGTTTCTGGGTTGGCATACCTGGTGCCATTATCCCAAACAGAGGATTTGGGGATAATGAATTGATGCTCTCTTAGAAAACCTATAGGTTGGTCAACAACAAGGTCGAAAAGACTGGGTTGCTGATGTAAGATGAAGGAACGATAAGGGGTATCATCCCTAAAGATATCTGAAGTGATATGGGACTTTAGAGGTTCTTCTAAATGTGGAAGAATAATGGTACTAAAGTAGGCACGGCCAGATATACTAGGAGAGTAGTAGAGAATTGCTTCTCTTGGTCTCTCAAATATGAGTGCCCCCTTACTCAAACATTGGGTTTCAATGTAATGGCCACAAGGTGTATGTGGTGTGAATGCATGGGTTCGATGTAAGGGGGAATAGATAAAATCAGGGGTGGGGATTTCTTTCATAATGTTGTCATCGTGATAGAAGGTGGGTTGACTGGTGGAAGAAATACCACCTGACGCGGCGAAGCTACCTAACTCATCATCATGAGAAGAGAGTGTCGCATGTGCATCGTCACAAGGTGTGATAGAAGAGTAAGAAGATAATGGATCTGTCGATGTTGAGCCGATGGTGATCGCTGAAGGAAGGTCAAGTGAAACAACAGGGGAGGATTCAGAGGGAATGTTCCCCGAGGGTCGCATGGATGATGATAGGTAGAATATAGTGGACGAAGGCTCCGTCATCTTGACATCAGGAGGGGGAATGTCAATGGGAGCCGTCATGTCTAGTAATTATTTTGAAGCAAAATGCGCAAATAGGGGAGAGGTGGACTAGTTACGCTTGGCCTCGAATTGGTGGACCGCGGCTAAAGAGGTGCGAAAATCCTTGAGGTGGGGACAAAGGTGGGTGTAATGGCCATGTAGATCACACAAAGCATAGGGGTGGTTGGTGTGAATAGTCTTGGGGTTCTTGGTCATGGATGCGGAAGGAAAAAAGGCTTCTGGGACCATGGACTCATGGAATGCGACATTAACCATGGGCTTGAGATGAGGCAATTCAGGACAGGTATGGGTGGCGTGACCAACAACATCACACAAAGCACACTGGATGGTATGCTTTGGAGGCTGAGGAGGGCAGGGTTTTTCACGGCTTCCTTGTCTTTTGATGCCCCCCTGCAAGCTTTTCCATTCTTACCCGAAGCAGTCGCAACAAGAGGTGGGTCCTGTTGAGGTGACTGAGGCACTGTTGTAGCAGGAGAAGTCATGGGGATCAGTTGGACCGAGGTCAAAGAAAGATAAGGTTTGGGTTGACCAAGTGGGGTAGCAGCTGGAGGATCAAGGTACCAGACGGGAATCCCAAGGGTCAGGTTAGGAAGAGAGAGGGTGGCCATGACAGGTACCGTGTACACTCCTGGTGGGGGAGCTAGGAACAGTAGCTGACCAGCGGGGTAATGGCTAGGTGGGACGGCTCCAAGATGGTTGAGGCCTGGTGGAACCGACCCAGGAGGATAGAGGGGCTCATGGGTACTAGCTATAGGAGAAGGGCCAGAAGGAAGAGATCCAGCTGGCTGAGGTGAAGGGCTAGGAGCAAGTTGCAGCGGGCGAGGTTGAGGTTGAGGTTGCTGACTAGCCGAAGCGGGTTGTTTAAGGTCAGCCCAAGACGATTGCATCATGCAAACATTCGCTAAGCTGGGATCAGGAACAGAAAGAGGAGGAAGACCAGGGAAGGTTCCAAGAAAGGAGGAGTCTTTGTAGACGTTGGGAGAGACACTAGTCAAAGAATCGATAGTTTGCTTATTGGCTACAGAAGAGATGGTCGACTCAGGGGAGGTCTGAGACTTTGGCTCATGATATGTCAACTGGTCAATGGTGACGATCTTTCCATTGTGAGGGAAAAACATCTTGCGGTGGACCGCAGATGGGATAACAGACATGGCATAGGTGTAGCTACGCCCCAAAAGAATGTTATAATCAAGGGGGGCATCGATGACTTCAACGTCAACACAAACAGTCTTGCCTGCAAGAGTGATGGGACAGTTGCGGAAAAGGCCAATGGGCTGGGAGGCATGGCCATCCCACGCTCGAAGAGTGATCGTGGGGGGGGCCAACTTAGGAGATCCGAGTTGTTTCCAAACCGAAGCGGACATCACACAGGTGGATGCCCCCTCATCAATGATGCACCGGAAAATGTTAGCGTTTTAGATTTTGACTGGGATTTGGAAAGCTATGGAAGCAGGAAGAGGAGGAGACTCTAACTGATGGGCGTCGAAAACAATTAATTGGTCATCTGTGGGATCTACAGCACCCAGGGCAGATAGTATAGATTTTCTTTGAGAGGGGCATGACTGGAGGAGTTCCAACGTTGAAATGGCAGCAGGAGATTGGGCCAGCTCATCTACTATGCTATATGAATGGGCAGCTCGGTCAGAAACAAAATTTCAGTGTAAGGGTCCCTTAAGAATCTTGGTATGAACCTCAGCTTTGGGCGGAGGGATATGCAAGGGACCATAAGTTGTCGAAAGAGGCTCTGTAGAACCTGAAGAAGGTAACTCGGGGACAGATGGAGCAGGAGGTTGGAGGTAAGGATTGGACTGAGTGTGAAGGTTAAGGTCGGTGGTTATAGGTTGGTCAGAGTTCATCATGAGGATCTGGTAGTCAGAGGTACCATATGTACGAGGTTGACAGGGTACCGGTCCGTGAGGTGGTTGAGTAGCCACGAAGCTTGGCTGAGGGAAAGGATTGGCTGCATTCTGTTGTGCATACACCTGCCCCTGAGGGGGTGGTGGCTGCTATTGCGGGGGTTGAGAAGACAAGGGAGGCGGGAGTGCTAATGCTGTAGGAGTTGGAGCACTAGGATGATAATGAGGTTGTGTAACAGGGGGTTGGGAAAAAAGAGGAGGCATGCCGGATCCTGGATGTGAGCTACCGGGAGGGGGAGAAGTGCAGGAAGTGGTGCCCCCTCCCCCAGGGAAACCATAGCTCATGGGAGGTTGAGCGGATGGATGAGAGATAGCTCCAACGATACTGTTAGCGGCATGAGGTGTCCCTGGTGCATGGGCATTACCGGGTCTAGGGAGGTCAGGTAGAACAGTATAAACATAACTCGTCTGAGCGTAGATCAGGTCATATTTTAACACCATTTGGAGAGCAACTTCTTTGGTTTGAGGAAAATGCAATGCGACATCTTTCCCAATAGGTGGCAAGAGAGATTTGAGGAACTAGTCCATATAGACATGGTCTTCGAAGGTAGGAGATTGAAATAGGCTCTTTATTCGCTGCCATTCCTGGACATGATGGGATAGGCGGGTCGCAGATGATTGACGGAAAGAAGTCAAAAGTTTGATACCAGTGTCATAACGAAGGAGAAGCTGGAAGTAAGATAAAAAAGCCCGAGCATGAGTCGAAAAGGTGGTATGAGAGGAAGTGGGCTGATCAACATACCACTTAGAAGCTACACCTGTAAGCGTGCGTTGGAACAATTGAAGACGAATAGAGTCGTCAGTAATGGAATTGGAGGAACACCACATATGGAAGGATCAGAAATGGTTGGAGGGATCCTCACTAGCAAGGCCTTCGAACATGGGAATGTCGGAGGGGAGCTTGGTTGGCATAGCAGGCCAACTAACATCATGTCAGATAGGATCATTAATCAGCTGATTGAAGTCAGGGAGACTAAGGCCGACCATATAAGGGAGTAATGGGGCAGTTGAGGTAGGTCCCGAGGTGGTTCCACTAGAAACAGACCCAGCAGTAGTACTGGGGTTACTGCTGGTGGTAGGCCCTGAAGTAGACATGGTGAAAGTGACAGGGGGAGAACCAGGAGGGGGAGAACCCTAACAATCAGAGGAAGATTCAGAGTGCGGACTTGGGGAAAGACTTACTCGATGATGACGGGAAGGAGGAAGTCGACCAAGCGGAAACTGAGGATGAAGGCCAAGAAGTCTCCGGGAGAGGCGTCGTGGGGGCGCAATGATGACGGGAAGAAGAAAACCGACAAGGGCAGGGAGGGACAAAATCAAGTGAGGTCAAGGGCAGAAAGGTGCAGTGACAATTGATTTTAAAGTCTTTGCCAGGCGGTGTTAACCAGACACTTCTTCACTTAGGGTCAGTGTGTGGCATGCATTAATTTTAATTGTTTAAACCCAGACGTTTTGAGAGTAAAAGAAAGAGTGTGCTACGTAACGGAAAAGTAATTTGCAGTAAATAAGACTAAAAGAATAGAAAATTAAAAATGCAGCAATGTAACCCAAAAAGGCGGGTCTCTCAAAACTAGTCTATAAGAGGGAAAAAACTAGGCAAAGCACGCTAAAAGGAGGCCAATAGATCGAAGGGCCGGAGGGACTAGGATCTAAAGGGTAAATCTGCTGAAAAATGGTGCAGAGAACAACAAATAAGCAGAGGCAAGGTTGCTACTAAAAAGGAGGAGATTAGCTAGCAATAGAAGAGACAAGGCAGTGGCCTTAGAAATGAACCCAAACAAAACGAGATGAGGTGGTTTTGAGAGGGAGAAGAGCTGATCTAAAGGGATTTGAAAAGGAGGTATCCGATCGGAGAAAAAGAGGGTTGAAACTCTGGAAATTCAGACTTCTGAAACAGTAAAGACTCGTCCACAAAAAGTGGAGGGTACTAGAGCCCTAAGGGGCAAGATTCTCGCTTATTTGAGTGAAGCAGATCAAAAACAGGTCCAAACGGGCAGAGACAGAGGCTGGAAAACCCTGACAGAAGCTTCAGACAAATCCAGAAAAAGTGCTGAAAAATTTGCAGAAAAATTGCAGGTCGCAGGTTCTGACCTGTTTTCAGTCTAGGTCGCAGATTTGGGGCAGAAAAGTGCGTCTTGAGGCTTAGGTCGCACTTTTTGGGCCGATAAGTGTGACCTACAGATCCGGCTCTCTCGGTGGTAGATTTCAGGGCATGGGTGCCAGAACACTGAGTGATGTATGTCACCCTACGCAGCAAGGCCGGAGAACACACAAAAGTTAAAAAATTTATTTGTTTGAGGGTTTTAGGGGTGAAAATCACCATGAAAATAGGAAAAAAAAAATGGAAGAGAAACCTAGGTGCGAAACAGCTTGGATGTACGGGGAATAGATAAAACGACGAGGCGGTCACAAAAGAAAACCCGTGTGGAGTCGCCAATTGTTAGTATGAATCTTTCGTCGTAAAAGATCACTTTAGCTACGCATAAAAAATAGCCCTAACATCGATTATGGCTGAAAAATATCTTTAAATCTGCTGCACAAATCCAGATCTAAGCACAAAATACATTAAGCAGATAAAATACAATGTGGCTCCATGCATCCAATAGACAAGACAAGAATAATGTATTTGACAGAATTTTATATTATATTAAATAATGGGGCACTTGAGAGGAAAACGGGAAAGGTGTTTTCCGGTTCTCCTCAGTGGGATAGGTTCTTGAAAGTCCTCAGTGTTTCAGATCTAAAATTCCTCTCTTTGGTTGATGTGGAAACCCAAACAAACATAGAACTCAATGGGAGCTCACAATGAAAAAATGGAAAAATGGTGACCAAGAATAGATCCAGAGTGATCTAATGCAATGGAGGTGACTAGTGAATGGGGAAAACCCTTCTATTTATAACAAAATATTGGGGTGTTCTAGAACTTGGTGCATGAATAAAATATTATTAATCAAATTCTAGAAACACCCTTTAGGAATATTTTATTATATTTGTTGGAGGGAAAAGGGTTTTTGACTTGGGCCAATTCCTTTATTTATAAATAACAAATAAATAAATGATTTATTTGTTATTTAAGGGAAATGAGGGGAATATAATTAAATAAATAATGGTTTATTTAATTATTTAAAAATGATTTAGTCAAACTTAACTAGGAATAGTATTTAAATAATGATTTAAATAACTTATTCTTAGGGAATAATTAAATAAATGAGATTCATTTAATTAAAGTTCCTTATTTTGGGTTAAATATGACCAGGAAATATAAACAAATGAGTTATTTTATATGGTGAAAGAAATTTTACTTAGGGTAAAATTGGTCTTACATGGTGTACTTGGGTTCATCTAATAATAATAGGTTATAGGACCAAAAAATGGTGTAACACTCAGTGTATTGTTAATGAGGGGGCATCTACCTGTGTAATGTCCACTTCGGTTTGGAAACAACTTGGATCCCCTGAACTGGCCCTTTCCACCATCACTCTTTGTGCGTGGGATGGCCATACCTCCCAGCCCATTGTCCTATTCCGTAACCGTCCTATCGCCCTTGCCGGCAAAACTGTTTGTGTCGACGTTGAAGTTATCGACGCCCCTCTTGAGTATAACATCCTTTTGGGGCGTAGTTACACCTATGCCATGTCTGTTGTCCCATCCGCAGTCCACCGCAAGATTTTCTTCCCTCACAATGGCAATATTGTCACCATTGACCAGTTGACCTACCATGAACTAAAATCTTAGACCTCCCCTGAGTCCACCATCTCTACTGTCACCAACAAACAAACTGTTGATTCTTTGACCAATGTTTCCCCCGGTGTCTACAAAGACTCCTCCTTGCTTGGAACCTTTTTGGACTCCCCTCCCATCTCTGATCTCACCTTGGTGAACATTTGCATGATGCAATAATCTTGGGATAACCTTACAGAGCCCACTTTGGCTAGTCAACAACCTCAACCAGCTCCTAGCCCTTCGCCCCCGTTAGCCACCCTTCTTCCTTCTGAATCTTCTTCCACAAACACCCCTCCTGGGTCGATTTCCCCCGAAATCAACCACCTTGGCACCATTCCTCCTGGCCATTTCCACATTGGTCAGATCCCTTTCCTTGCTCCCCCTCCTGAAGCTTATTTGGTCCCTACCTTGGCCACCCTATCTCTCCCCAACTTGACCTTGGGTATACCCGTCTGGTATCTTGACCCTCCAGCCACCACTCCTCCAGGTCAACCTAAACCATATATTACTTTGACCCCAGTTCAACCAATCCCCACGACTCCTATTGCTACGCTGGTACCCCAGTCACCTCAACAAGAATCGCCTCCTATTGCACCCTCTTCGAGTAAAAATGGCAAAGCTCGCAGGGGGGCATCAAAGGACACACCTACCCTACCTAAATTTTCCCCTCCTCAGCCTCCCAAGCATCCCATCCAGTGTGCTCTGTGTGATGTTTTTGGTCACACCACTCATACCTATCCTGAATTACCGCCTCTCAAGACCATGGTTAATGAAACGTTTCCAGAATCAGACATCCCAAAATACCATGTCACCATATCGGATTCTACCCCGTAACTTAAGAACTTGCGCACCAATCACCCTTATTCTTTGTGCAATTTCTATGGCCACTATACCCACCTTTGCCCCTGCCTTGATGAGTATCGTGCTTCTTTAGCCACATACCACCAATTTGAAGCCACCGTCATCCATAATCCTTCTTCCCTCACACCGGACCACCTGTCTACCCTGATTACCATTTCTCCTCCTAATGTTGAGATGACCGAACCTTCAGCTACCATTTCCTACCTTTCCTCATCACTACGGTTCTCGGCTACCAACCCCTTAATACCTTCCCCCAACACTTCACCTGATCATCCCACTGCTCACTCTGTCACCTCACATGACATCATACCTGTGCGCCCTTCCCATCATAATCAAGAGTCTCATCCCTCTACCTCATCAGGTCAACCTCTTCCATCCTCTTTTCCCATCTTCCAGTCCGATGAAGACATCATGGAAGCCATGAAAAACCCTTCTTTTCCATGGGAAGATATGCACCATCGTGCATATTTCCTCCCACATCAATCCCATGACCAATATGCCCTCGAATCCAAAGACTTCATTCCCAATAAAGTTGATTGGTTCAAAAACCCCATCCCTGCCCCTGACGCTTTCGAAAAAGAAAATATGGCTAATATCTCTCCCACCATCAAAATCGACATTTCTGTCAAACCAGGTATTGAAGAAAATATCACCATGGGCGCCCAATGCACTCTGGAAGAAATTGAAGCCTACACCCAACTCTTCAAAGAATTCTGTGATATTTTTTCCTGGTCATACTCAGAAATCCTGGACTCGATCCGGCCATCGTCGAACATCACATCGACACATGGCCTGATGCCATTCCAGTTCGTCAAAAGTTGAGACCCATCCATCCTTCTAGACATGAAGCCATCAAAGCTGAAATCGACAAGCTCCGGCAGGCTGGTTTCATTTACCCCATCGAATATACCACTTGGGTGTCTAATCCTGTTCCCGTCCTCAAAAAACAAGGCACCATTCGTGTTTGCATTGACTTTCGTGAACTGAACAAAGCTTGTCCCAAAGACAACTTCCCCACACCATTTATTGACCAAATCATCGATGAGTGTACGGGGCACGAGATTCTCTCCTTTATGGATGGCTTCTCCGGATACAACCAAATTGTTATCCGTCGTGCCGATCAACTTAAAACTGCATTCATTAGTCCATGGGGCACTTTTTCATATCGAGTCATGCCATTTGGCCTTAAAAACATTGGCGCCACCTTTCAACGTGCTATGTATTATTGCTTCCATGACTTAGCCCATATTATCCTTGCCTATTTAGACGACATTACTGCACGTTCTAAACATCGGGCGCAACACCTTCATGACCTGCGTACCATTTTTCTCCGATGCCACAAGTATAACATTCGCCTTAACCCTTTGAAATGTGTATTCTGTGTTCCCGCCAGTTGCCTCCTCGGCTTCATCGTGTCTAAAGACGGGATAACTCTCGACCCTTTGAAGGTTCAAGCCATTCTTGAACTACCTGTGCCTCGTACCTTACGCCAGCTGCAAAGTCTCCAAGGCAAGGCTAATTTTCTTCGCAGATTCGTTCCTGACTACGCCACTACCGCACACGGCTTCCTTAGACTTCTTCAATCTCACACCCCTTTTGTCTGGGATACATACGCTCAAGAGTCTTTTGATGCCCTTAAGCATGCTCTCACATCCACTCCCTTGATCTGTCCCCCTGACTTTGACCGAGATTTCATCCTATACATATCCGCTTCCACCTATTCGGTTGCTGGTGTCCTTATCCAGGAGGATGATAACGGTGTTGAACATGTGATCTATTATGTCAGTAATACCCTTTCCGGCCCACCTGTGTCCTACTCGCATGAAGAAAATTTATCACTAGCAGTCGTGTTCTCGGTCCAAAAACTGCGTCATTATATCCTCATCCGTTCCACCAAGGTTGTGATTGATTCCAACCCCATGGCTTTCCTATTGAGTCACCGCATTCTCAATGGGAAGTGCGCCCATTGGGTCATTATCCTCCAAGAAATTGACCTTGAATTTGTCACCCTAAAAAGTAAGAAAGGTTTAGTCCTAGCTGAACTCATTTCTGATTTGCCTACCAAGACGCAAGATACTCCAATTAATGAGGCTCTTCCTGATGAAAATTTGTTTGCCATCACCACCGACGATCCTTGGTACAGTGACATCCTTACTTACTTGCAAACACAAAAGTTTGCCCTTCATATTGATCATGCTACTCGACGACGTATCCGACACCAAGCCTCTTGCTACCTTCTAATCGGTGATGACCTTTATCGTCGCGAGGTAGATACTGTCCTTCGTCATTGCCTCACCCACGCTGAAGCCGAGCAAGTCCTCAATGCCTGCCATAGTGGTGCTTGTGGTGGCCACCTCTCCGGCCTCGCCATACCCAAAAAATCATGTGTGCTAGGTATTTTTTCCCTTCTCTCTTCAATGATTGCATTGAAGTAGTCAAACACTATTCCAATTGCCAACATTTCGCCCCCAAGGCACAAGCCCCTCCCGCTCCTCTCCATCCTGTCGTCACAGCCAGTCCTTTTTGTAAATGGGCCATCGAATTTATGGAATGTCGACCTCCATTTGCTGGTAACCACAAATATATCATCGTGGCCGTTGACTATTTCACTAAATGGGCCAAAGCTATGCCTACGTTCAACAATACGACAGCCACTGCAACCCTCTTTTTCTTTAACCATGTCTTTTCTCGATTTAGAGTTCCAAAACAGTTAGTCTCGGACCATGGCCGACATTTCGAAGATCAGATTTGGCATGAGCTGTTCTCCCTATTGGGTTTTGAGCACCAATATTCATCTTCCCATTACCCCCCAAGGTAATGGCCAAGTCGAAGCGGTCAACAAAATTCTTAAGACCATGCTTCAATGAATGGTGAATAAGCACAAAACCAATTGGCATCTCATGCTCTTCCCTGCTTTGTGGGCTTATCGTACTTCTGTTAAAACCACCACTGGTTTCACTCCTTTCCACCTTGTCTTTGGCGAGGAGGCAGTCTTACCAATCAAATGTGAAATTCCTTCCCTTCATTTAGCCGTTGAACTTCTCGCGGATACCCAACCTCTAGAACAACGACTTATCATGCTTGACCGCGCCTCTGAACACCATCGTGTTGCATTTCAAAACCTTGAAGCGGCCAAAAAGTGCACCAAAGCTCAGTATGACTGGAAAGTACACCCTCGCACCTTTCATGAAGGTGACCTTGTTCTAGTATATGAACAGGCCCACGATACCCTTGGTCATGGGAAGTTCGACTCATTATGGCTAGGTCCTTACATCATCAGTAAAGATCTTGGGAAGGGAGCCTATCTTTTAGAGGACTTTGAAGGCCACCCCCTTCCTAATCCTCGCAATGCACTCTATCTTAAGAGATATTACCCTTAGCATTTCCCACTTGAAATGCATGCTTTATCTCCTTGTAGATAGCCAGTGTATGTTTGTTTTTATCATTCACTACTTCACCAGAACACTTGTTGTCCATGAAGTTTTCATCTCCCTCTTCTCCAAGTTGGATTCCCTCACTTGCAACATTTTTCCTTGGGGAACCGCTTGGCCTCCATATTTATCCTTGTTTGTGTCGATTTCTGTCATGAGATACCATTTTGCACTCATGTTTTTTCCGGTCCCCTTTGGACCTTTCATCATTCCAACATCATCATCAATGTCTACTTGTTCGTCGCTCTAATATTTTCTCGCGTGCCTTAGTTGGGGTTCCCTTATTGCCTCACCTATGGTGGACCTACTTCTGTCGACATCAGCTCATTTAATCTAGAAGCCAGGTCTAGGGGGCAGTGTACCTTGGTTCGAGCTCTTCCTAGCATGATCGTGATATATACGCTCGATGGTCCAGTGATGCAGAAGCAGATATTGGTGATTCTTGGGCATGTGTGATATGTCTCAACCCTCATGAGGGTGTGGCCCTGCAAGTAGCCCCCCACATGCCCAGATGAATTCTTCATTTCCCCCCTTGATTCAGCTCCTCTCATTTGATGATATCGGCCTCCTCCGCTTGCAGCGCCTTTTTGATTCGCATGTATCTATCAGATTTTGTGAGCCCGTCCTCGTATGTAGGGGGAATTTGGGTGTATTTGTATCTCATGTACTACCATATTATTGTATAAGTCCTGATGATTATTCCAGTCATCGCCTGTATGTGGGATTCATCATGTTATTTATCTTGCTCATGTTTAGGCCAACACATGCTTCATTATTGCGTTCCGTGGTTTTCCGGGTGCCTTATTCTTTGTAATTTGTCTCGGCAGGCATAGGTATGCCTCCCCCGCTGCCTTTAGCACAGGTACCACTTCATAACCTAGAGACTTGTTGCACCTGTAAGTCTCATCTCCTCAGGGTCTAGTCCTTTAACACCTCAGACAACCTTACATTTCTCTCTCTCACTTCCCTCTTGATGTCTAGTGATTGAGTTCTTACAACGTACTTTGGTCATACAATTTTCTCCTAACACTTGTACATTGGGGGGAAATCTGTTACACCATTTTTTGGTCATCTAACCTATTATTATTAGATGAACCCAAGTACACCATGTAAGACCAATTTTACCCTAAGTAAAATTTCTTTCACCATATAAAATAACTTATTTGTTTATATTTCACGGTCATATTTAACCCAAAACAAGGAAATCAATTACATAAATCCTTATTTATTTGATTATTTCCTAGGAATAAGTTATTTAATCCTTATTTAAATAATATTCCTAGTTAAATTTGACTAAATCATTTATAAATAATTATTTATTTAATTATATTTCCACCATTTCCTTAAAATAATAAATAAATCATTTATTTATTTATTATTTACAAATAAAGGAATTGACCCAAGTCAAAAATCATTTCCCCTCCAACAAATATAATAAAATATTCCTAAAGGGTGCTTCTAGAATTCGATTAATAATATTTTATTCATGCAGGAAGTTCCTAGGCTTAATATTTTGTTATAAATAGGAGGGTTTTCCCCATTCATTAGTGACCTTCATTGCATTAGATCACTCTGGATCTACTCTTGGTCACCATGTTTCCATTGTTTCTTTGTGAACTCCCATTGAGTTCTATGTTTCTCTAGTTTTTTCTACACCAATAAGATAGAGGAATGTTAGATCTGAAACACTGAGGACTTTCAAGAACCCATCCCATTGAGGAAAACCGGAAAACACCTTTCTTGTTTTCCTCTCAGGTGCCCCATTATTTAATATAATATAAAATTCTTTTAAATACATTTTTCTTGTCTTGTCTGTTGGATCCATGGAGCTATGCTATATTTTATCTGCTTAATTTCTTTTGTTCTTAGATCTGAATTTGTGCAGAAAACTTAAAGATATTTTGCAGCCATAATCGATGTAAGGGATATTTGTTATGCGTAGCTAAAGTGATATTTTACGATGAAAGATTCATACTAACATCCATGATCTTGTCAATGTTGTCTTCTATCAAAGTGACCTCCTCTGTTCCTCCAAACTTAGAGCCTTTCCTCTTCTTTCGTGTGCCCTTAGAGGCTTCTATGTCACACTTCATTCCTCTCAAAGACTCACAGCCAATGCCATCCAGACCATCGAGGCCTCCAAGGTCCAAATCAACTTCTCATACTGGATCTTGCTCCATGTCTTTCCTTGCCTCCTGCTCGGTATCCTTTCAGCATCTTTTCCTATGCCCGTCTTGGCATCTTTGCCTTTGTCTCCTGGTGTTGTCTCTTTTCTAGATGTGGATGTTGTGATGGGCTGGGTGGAGCTGAGCCCAACCTTCCATGCTACTGGCCATGTCGTAATGACCTGGTCGATCTCTACCTCTATCACAATAAAGGGAAAATTATACCAGATAGGTTCATTGTGTGCCCTGATCTGCACATGGTGCATGGTTACCTGGAAGTATGCAATACTTTTATATTTCTCATACACTCTTGGGGATAGTCTGGGTCGTGAATGTATCACTACTACCAGCGTGCCTTCGAAGACAACCCATAAAATATTTTTTTCCTTCACTCCTTTAGGTTCAGACGAATCCCACAAATTGGCATAGCACACCCCTTCTCATACACCAAGCTCTACCTCAGCGAGAAAAACACCCTTTGGAGTCTCCCACGCTACCAGCGCAATTAACAACAACAACCATGAGTAACAAAATTTCTTTCCTTTTCCTTGCGCCTCACACACATTTTTCATAAAGTCTTGGTAGAGGTATTGGGACCAATTGTAGCTGACCCCCTTCTCACATTGTCCTGCCAACACAATTACATGTTTAGGACCTGTCTTCGGGTGGCACTTGCGCATCAATTTACAACCCAAGACTAAGGTTCCTAGGCGCATACCCGAGTCTTCAATTTGCTGCACCAAGAATCCCCTAGTGTCTCATCCAACGTGGTAGTATTTTTTCACCTTTGCGACAACCTTGAGCTCATTACTATTCCGAAAACAATCCATGGGATGGGGCCCGTTCTTGGGCAGGTCGGTGATCTGGTGGATCAATGGGACGTCTATTGGAATCTATCGTTGATTCCATAGGCATCCCTCATGCAATAGTGACTATTATAGGTCAATTTGGGCACCATTCCCAATGACCTGGTTAACTGGAAATCATCTCCAGGACCAATGATCAAGGGTCTATCATTCCCTATCATTTCAGTTGCTACATGCCCTAAGACAAAGAACAAGACAAATCAAACATGACTTTCATCAAGAAAAGTTTTCCAAGGTTTGAAGTTTATTATATAGCATATGAGAGCTCACCAACGCTGCCTCTAAAGGGACTAAGTGCATTTCATATGCAGGTAGCCCCATGCAAGGCTTCTCTGCAAAGCACTTCCCAACATCCACAGGTGTGTTGGCCACATTGGGAGCGAAATTCTCATTGTTTCGAAATCTCCACTTGGCCAGTGCCTTCTATAGGAGTTCACATGTGTCAAGCTTTGAATCGAAGTGTCCATTTGACATCTACAAGATTGGGAACATGTCTTTCCTATTATTGGAAATTCATTGATTGTAAAACAATCTTCAACTCCTCTATAAATTGAGCACATATTTGAGTGCTTGGTAAGGAAGAATTTGAGTAGAGAAATGTTGCTGGAATTTCAATTGAGAACAAGATTTGTGTAATAGCTGCTGGAGAGATTTATACTATGATGAGGCTAGGAATGTTGCTGGAAGGGTCACTTCAAATCAGTGACTAGGTTGTAACCTCTTCTTCTATCATCAATAAAGAATACAACTTACTTTTCCCTATATGCATCTGTATTGGCTTTTATTTTCCATATTGCAAGATCTTAGTTGATGTATATGGTTTATGCTTTACCAATTTAGCAAACTAACTTGAATAGACATCTGTATCATTGCTATCTTCTACTATTTAGTGTTCATTCTTGCAGGAAATATTTTTCGCAGCCGGCTAGAATTTGAAGCTACAACAGAAGTGATAGAAGGAATCATTTGAAAGCACTTGGATTCCAAGTAAGGCTCTACTCCATTATGTGTGTTTGTTCTTAGTTAGGAAAAGAAGTCGTATAGTCTTTAATCTGTTGTTCTAGATTATCATTTTCCTAGGGAAGCGTGTTTTATCCATAATTCACAATTCTGCCCAACAAATTGGCGACTTCACTGGGGATAGATCTCTTTCTTCTAGGTGTTTCAACCTCTGATTTGCTATGTTTATTCACCCAATGGTTGTTACTCACAAATATTAAACTTTTTAAAAGCCAAATTTGCAAAAGAAGTGTGTTAAACAGTGGTATTTTTCCTTATACACTATGCTCAACGCACTCTTGGACAGGACACAGTGCTTTTCATAACGCTGTCTCCCTTTGAGGCCTGTGTTGCAAAGCACTATCTCTCTTTAGAGACTGTGTTACCTCCTAAAACCATCCAGATTCCCTTGAATTTGTCTTTGAAATTTGATTCAGTTTGTTTGATGTTGTGTTTTGAAAATTTTGATCCTCATATTGACCAGTGAATCTATATACTTCTTCCTCCTTTGAAAGAAAATTTGTTCAATGTTTGTTTAAAGCGTTTTCTTTATCATTGATGAGTTTATTTCAAAGTATTTTTCATTGTCTCATTAGATCTCTTTTGCTTTTGAAAAAGGAAATTGTCGTAAATTCTTCGTTTCCTGATAGGAGAAATTGTTGTTTAATTCCTCATTTTTCCTTCAAAAGAGAAATTGTTGTTTGTATTCTTCATTTCTCGAAAGTAAAAAGATTTTGTTTTTGTCGATTTGGTGCACATAGTTTCTTTTCTGCATTCATAACATTAAAGGAACTGAAAAGAAAAACTTTCAATTGCATGTAGTGTTTTGTGTGATTTGCAAAAGGAACAATTAGGAAATTTTCATTTAGTTTGTGCTCATTGATTTTTTTGATTGCAAACTGTTTTCTCTTTCCCTCTGGTAGCTAGGATTTTCATTGAAAAACTGAAAGTGAAAGATTGCTTATCATTATTAGTTTGCATTTTAGGAATTTCCAATACATCATCGTGGTGATCCTTTGAAAATAATATTGTTAAGAAAGATCAACATAAAATTTATCTCAATTTACCTAACAAATCATTAGAACCATAACGATAAAATTTAGAAGGTCTAGGCTAGAGACGTGTTCGAGCGTCATAAAACATAGCAGTTGTTGTTAAATTTTCTGCGATACATTCCAAGTGTGATACCTCACTCCACATATGTAAGTATATCGTAACTCGTCCACGTACTTTTGGGTATATCGGGCAGTGTTACAGTACGATAAGTATAAAGGGGTGCTCTCACTGTGTGGTTTCGCATCAGACAACGCTAATATGGACTTGGGCCTCCATGTACCTTTGGATATATTTGGGATGATAAATTTTAGGTGCTATACATCCATAGTGAACCAAGTCGGCTGCCTTGTAAATTGTGATACACCGAACACAACATTCGGGGAGATTGCCTGCCTGTACATCTCAGTTCGCCAGGAGGTATTCTACAGTTCACATTTTCTTGGTAAACATTTTGCATAGCATTACCATTTTATTTTGTTTGTTTGTTTTTGGTTAAAATAAATCAGTAATCGTGGAAGAACAAAACCCTTTCCCTCATCGTTCGCATAGATTAGCTTTAAAACCACCTTTACCACCAGAAGTTACTTCTGGTAGGCGAAGGCGATCACGATTTTCCAAATCAAGTACAGTCCGTACCTCTGGTGAAAGATCATCTTTGCACAAACCAGAGTTAGCTCAAATTGTTTCTACACATCTCGGTTCATCTATTGTTTTCGAAATGGAGTCTTCACAGCTACCCGTGGTCACAGTCCATCCAATCAGTGAGACCATACCTCCTATACCCGACGTTTTTCAAACACAAATTGATCCAGATCTTGTCTCTTCTTTGCCAGAACATCTGAATCTAGAAGTTGAACAACCGAAATTTGTTCCTACTTTTGTCATCCCACAAGTTTCAATAGCCATTGAGTCTCCTATATAACGCAGTCAACCACTTGAAATATACTTTGGGCCTGATGATCAAATACTTCCACCTGGTTTAATTGTGATTGAAGAAATCCCACAAGACAAGACACCTTTAACTCCAACCCATTTTGGGGACGACCTTTACCTGTACAAGTATTTTCCTCAATCATTTCCATCTGCTTTTGTTGATCCTGTTCCCATTAAATCTCCCATTGATTTTAAAGGGTATACATTTGGTCAAGCAACCATGCCTGAACCAACATCTTCAGTTGGGACAAATGTTCCAATTACATCAACTCCTGCCCTCGCTACTCCGTTGATGTTCACAACTTCACCAAAGTCATATTTTCATGGTGGCCCCACAGTCCCATCAGGTTACATATCATTATTTGGTATCTTCTCTGGTACATCTTCAAGAACATGGTCTTTACCAAAGTCATCATCTGGTATTTTAACTGGTAATCCTATCGTTAATACTGAACGACTTGATTCTTTATACACATCATCAGGGAAATATCAAGCTGGTCCTTCTGTGTCTATTCCTTTAAGTACCATATCAACTGGACTCCTAGCATTTGGAGAGAAACATTTTCCATCTTATTATCCTCCTCATGCTGGGGGAAAACCTTTGGCCACCCAATATGATAGTACTCAGTCACTTTTTGGTCAACCTAATGTCGAAATGAATTTTTGTCAATGGCATCCCACTCTTCCTATCCAATCACAAACGGTTGTACACTCGTATCAAATAGTTCAACTTGTTACAACCACTTCATTACCACTTGTTAATACATCTGTACCCTTGTTACAGAATCAAAATGTTGTACACCAACCTTAACAAGTGGGTCCTTCAACTCCATATCATCAAATGTTGGGTGCACAGACTCCAAATCCTTCTGTTAATTTACAACAACTTGTATCAGGAATCATTTATTCACAAGTTGGTTTACCATTTTATGGGATGTCACAACCGCAACATGGTTATACATATCAACCGAATCCAAGTTATTCTAATTTGGGTTATAACATTGGTGGATAGACCCCTTGTCAATCTCAGGTGCAAATGCCTCAAACTTCATTTCAACAAGTATCATATCCAGGTTTTGGTCAACAGAATCCTCAAACGTTTTCTTTGAAAAACAACCCCTATCTGGGTTACCAGCAGTAGATTCCTTATGCTGGGGCTCAAAGGCCTATTGCTCAAGCAATTTCATCTAACCCTATCTATGCTCAACCTGACCTTAATAGACAGTTGCCTTTTGTTGCAAATTTAGACTTACCAGATTTAAATCGATTAACCAATGATCCAATCAACTATGCTCCTTGGTGGCCGATGATACCCCACAAATTACCCTCGGATATTACTAAGTTCAATGGAAACCCTAGAGAAGATCCGTCAACTCATGTCATGACTTATCGTTTATGGTGTTCCTCTAACTATCTGAATGATGATTCTGTTCTACTACGTCTTTTCCAGCGTACGCTCACAGGTACGGATACCAAATGGTACATTGAGTTACCTAGAGCTTCTTTTGATAATTTCACTGCCCTAACTACTGTCCTTTTGAGTCATTTCCAGTTACCCATCAAATATGAAACTGGAACGGAACTCTTGACCAATTTCAAATAGACTAATGCTACTCACATCTCTGATCATATTCATGAGTGGTGTCGCCATCAAATAATGGTTAAGACATTTGTTCTAGATCAGCTACTTGCTGAATGGTTCATTAAGTCCCTATTACCATCTATAACTGAGGATGTGGCTAAAGGTGGTGTTGTCACAGAAGAGAAAGTTATCACTCGTGCCCAATATTTATACTTGATTTACACTCAGTCTGGCATGCTCTATGAAAACATTCCTAATACGCTGAGATATAATTTCAATGTTCCTCCTCAATTAAAAAACTCTCATGCCAGAGATGGCTTGATAGGAACTGCAAGCACACACCACTCTATTGCATCTGATCCTGCTCCTACTTACGAAATTAATGTCATGTCATTTGACAAAGGCAAAGGTGACAAGGAACCAGGAAGTAAGAAAAAGGGGAAATCAAAGAAAAAGCAAAATTCTAACTTGCAGGAAAGATCATCTGATCAACCGTCTGGACCTCAGAAACCTCGTTATCCATGCATAATCTGTAATGAGGAACATTTTGTTAGGGATTGTACTCACTGCGTTGAAGTCTAAAAAATCATCAAGACTTCTCATGCGTCAGCTGTGTTGACAAACCCATTTCCAAATCCGGACACTAATTTGGTTGCTACGGAAACAACTCCTAGTTCCCAAGTGTTAATGTTATCCATCACAAAACCCTCAACAGATATTTTGGTGTCAACGCTTAATAAATATAATGGTATTCAGGTCACTGATCAACCTACTACCTTGACTATGAATCCGTCTATGGAATCAGTACCACCTACTGCTATTCTTGAATTGAAAATCAAGCCGCCAAAGGGAGTAATTCACAAATTGACATATAATCCTCGAGAAAGAGCTACAAAAAATTATAATATAGTTGAATATTTGGCTCAATCCCCTTCAGCTATGTTGCTCTTGAGGTATCAAAAAATTGTCCCTCCCAAAAACAGGCTTTATTGTCGGCCATTGGTGGAATTGATCCAACTGATTATAATCTTGTCATCTTTAATCATACAAGCTATGTGACGCAACTAATAGCAGAATTGGCATTCTCCATACAAGTAAATGTTCTAAATCACCTTGTCCATCGTAATATTATTGATGAGGGAGCATCTACATGCATTATGTCTCTAAATTTTTGGAAGTCACTTGGCTCGCCATGCTTATCACAATCATCAATGACGTTGAAGGATTTTGATGGATGAACATATAAACCTTGTGGTATTATTAATAACCTGCATGTTGAAATAAGGTGAAAAATAGTGAATATTGATGTTGAAGTTGTTGATAGACCACTTGACTACAATATTTTACTTGGAAGGCCATGGGTATATGCAATGACTGCAATTGTTTCTACATACTTTAGAATGATTTCCTTTCCACATAAAGGTACTATCACAGTCATTAATCAATTATCCTTCTTTTCCTCCGCTTCGCAGGTAACTGGAAGAATTCCGTTCATTCACATACCCCAACTAGAACTTCAAAACATTGGTGTAAGACTTTTAAAGGATTCCACTCTTATGGGAACCTTTGCATTATCGCCGCTTGTGACGTCGGAAGAAATTGCAAGTATAGAGACCTGTTACATGATCTCTTCCACTCTATCTGGCTTAAGGGAGAGTACGGGTGATTCTGAAATTTCTACGTTCGATGAATTTTTACTGCCCAGCCCTATTGAGCTAGCATAGTAGTCAAACTATTTTCCTTGGGCGGAAAATCTGAAATCAACGTCACCAAGTGTTTGGGTTGATCATTCCTTAGAGTTTGGTACTCCATCTGATCCATTTTCCTAAATGTTTTTGACAGATGAAAATATTTTGGAAACTATGATGTTAGAAGGAGAACCATGGGAAGATTATCATTATCATTCCCATCTTCCTGATTATGAAGAAAAATATCTCAGTGAACTATATCACCCATCAATAAAAAATTTCTTTTCGAATTCTTTACCTATTAATGCAATCGATTCCGAGCGAAATTTGTCAAATATTTAAGAAACCATTTCTATCGATATTTCGACCAAACCTAGCACTGTAGAAAATATTCATGTTGGTGTATCTTGTTCTCCATCAAAACTTGAATCATATCGATCTCTATTTCGTGAATTTCGTGATGTATTTGCTTGGTCTTATGAGGAAATGCTAGGCATAGATACTAGTATAGTTTAACACACTATTAATATGTATCCTGATGTCAAACCGGTGCGCCAAGTACTTCGCTCTGTTCATCCAAAGAAAGCCACTGCCATCAAAGAAGAAGTTGAAAAAATTTTGCGTGCTGGTTTCATTTACCTTGTTCCACTAACTGAGTGGGTTTCCAATATAGTTCCTGTTATAAAAAAACAAGGAACCATTAGAGTGTGTTTTTGAGCCCCAAAGATGTTCTTCTCTTTCACCACATTCTACTTCATTTTCTTTGTCCCTCATCAATTACAGGCTTAATTGATCAATAGTATTAATTAAAATTTCTTTAAGAATTTATATAATGACTAACTTGCTATGCTTTCATGATTTTGTTGGTGTAGTAATTTTGACTAAGACTCGGCTACAGAATACAGGCATTCCATAGCCAGTCGTCTGTTTTGCAGCCATCCTCATGTTTATTTAGGTTCCAGGTGTCACTGCAAAGAAAAAGGCATATGGGTGAAATCCACAACACCTCCCCATCATCTTTTGCTCCCCACTAAGTCTAAGTTAAAGTATCAAAGCGGTTATGCATGTAGAAGAGAAGCAGTTTCCTATCAAAACACGGACTCTACAGATGTCCGCAGTTAAGCACGAGACTATTAATAAGAGTTTTAATTTTATTAGAAGTGGGAAAGACACTTATCCCCGTTTTTCTCAAAGAGTAGTTATGTAACTTCATTATAAGTATGACTCGGGAGACCGAGAAACTGTTGGTTAGATTTTGTTTTGTTGCTAGATCTTTGAAGGCCGTAAATACTCTGTTTTGAAGAATTTCTCCTTTAATGAAAGAAACATCATTTTATTGCATGAGCTGAGTCAATCTTGAGTAGATTTGCATGCTACTCCGGTGGTAGAGGGCCCCTGCTACCTGAGGAGCTTTGTTCATATAATTTAGATAAGTAATTTAGCCTCGTTTCATTCCTAGTTTAATTGACTTTCTGAACTTTGAGTTTTTATTCATTTGCATTAGATGCTACAACTTAGTCTCGTTCTTATGTACTCTTCCAAAATATCACTAATGTCGAATGAGATGTGACTGTAGTATTTTAGGAGTTAGTTTTACGTTCTTATGCTCAATTACATCAGTTGTACAACTAGTCATGATCTTATAAACTCTTCCAAAATATCACTAATTTCGGATGGGACATAGTTGTGGTGTTTTAGAGCTTTGTTGTATTTTGTTGAATTTTATGCTTTCATGTTCATTTACATAACATGTTGCAGCCAGTCCCGTTCTACAAACTATTCCAAAATACCACTAATTCTGAATGAGATAGAGCTGAAACATTCCAGTAATTAGTTGCATCTTTAGTCTAGTTGTAGCACTCCGGAGGTAGATGTCATTTTAGTTTAATTCTGTCACTCTATTTCAAGTTTGATAATGGCACTCTAGTTCAGTTTTAATTCACTACATTTCAAGTTAGATTAGTGGCATTCTAGTTCAACTTTGTTCACTATATTTAAAATTAGGTTAATGGCACTGTAGTTTAGTTGTGGTTACTGTGTTTCAAGTTTGATCAATTGCTTTCTCAGTGTTATCCATTGTTCTTTAAGTAGTATTAATTGTTAACATCAGATTCCACGGCCTTCATTATTTACAAAACTTCTTTTGTTCTGACTTTCTATCAATACATCATCATCTGGACAGGAGTTAGTAATATCAGTTTAAGGCCTTGATTATTCTTCAATCCTGTGCAAATTCACAATTAAACCTTTCTTTCCAAAAACTATTTTAGAAAATCTCTAACTTTTGGATGAGGTTTACTAGTGACAAGCTGAGCTGCAGAATGGATTAATCTTACCATTACAAGTTAATTTAGAGTAGAAATCTTATTGTGCTAGAAATAATCTCTTTTCAATTGTGTTCCAATAAACCTCTAGCCATGGATGAGATTCTTTGTAATATTGTAAGATGATTGTGTCCTTAGGAGAACCTCATTTGTATTAAACTTGTTCTTTTCTCAAACTATTCCAAGATATTCCTAATGAATGAATTGGATGAGTTCATGCTATGAGTTATTGAGTTCATTTTGTGATTTGTTTCCTTACTAGGAGTCATTATCAAGCTTTGCATTTTCTGTTCTTTAGTGTCATACACAGTTTAGAGTAGGTTTTGCTTTGTTTTAGTGTAACCATCCACTTCTCTTTACCAACACTTAGTTCTTTTCCTTCTTGACATAAAACCATAAAACCAAAAACATCATAAAAATACTAAACACAACGTAGTGAGAAATAGATACCTAGGCACATATAGTGCACCACACTTCAGCAGTTTACTGACCCTGGTTGATAATTTATGACCTCAATTTAGGAACACTAAGTTGAGCACAACATTTTGGCGCCGTTGCTGGGGAAGTGTAGCTAGGTAGCCTTGTTTCTTACCACCCAAAAACAATGATATGCGTAGAGAAAGAGACTCAAGGGGTAGATTCGTAAAAAGCAGAAGCTTGATTCCTATAACACCAATTGTTTCACAAAGACCAACAGCCAGCACACCTCCAGCTTAAACCCACATTTCATCCTTTAATTATCCTAGACTTCCAAAGGACTTAAGATCAGATATTCCATTAGAAAGACATTCCACTTTACCCACTGAACCTGTCTTAGAAGGAGATTCAGGAACCCCTGCTAGGGACATAAACTTTTCAACTTCTACAGAAGAATCAACTATGGCAGAAAAAGGGGGAGGAGGAGTTATTAATGGAGAACACACACTATTTGGAGGGGGTAGAGGTAGAGGTAGAGGAGAAGGAGGTAGAGGTGCAGAAGGAGAAGGAGGCAGAGGAAGAGGTAGAAGAGAAATGGGAAGCTCTTTTGGGTTTCCTATAGTAGATGAAGAAACCAATGCAACTATGAAAAACATTTCACCCTCTGTCCTTCCAAAATTTTATGGACTCAAAAGTGAAGATCCTGAAAATTTCCTATTTGAATTTGAAGTCCTATGTAGAACCTATGATTACTTACAAGATGCCCAAAAACTTAAACTATTCCCTTCAACATTGAAAGGAGCAGCATTAAAATGGTTTATGAGTTTGATCAACAGTTCTATTAGGACATGGAAAGACATGAAACATGCATTTCTAGAGAGGTATTTGGATTACTGTATGCCAGTCAACCATAAGGAGGAAGTGTTTAAAATGCTACAAAAAGAGGATGAAAATCTGGAAGATTTGTTGGAGAGATTTAACTACAACATCAAAAGAGAAAAAATGGAAAACTTAGACCAAGACACTTTGAAAGCTCTCTTGTTGAAGACAATTAGGGATGAATGGTTATATATCCTTAACATGATGGGAAAAGGGGATATATCTCAGCTCAAATTACCTGAAATAGTTGAATTATGTATCAACCTTTCAAGAGGGAAATCTAAAACTGTAAAAGGACCAAGAGACCCTGCTCTTGCAAGGGCAAGTAAGTCTGCTACTGGGACAGTAAGTAGGGCAGAAATAGGACATATGCTTGATGAGTTAAAATCTGATATCTTGGGGAGTCTTAGTGAACAAATAGACACCCTTAAGTTACAAAACAAGAAAAAAGTTGAATCTGATGCCTTAGCAATCTTTTGTCCCAAATGTAGAAAGAAACATGCCTTGAGAGAGTGCCCTTTGGATGCCAAATTTGTGGAGACTTGTGTAATTTGTTTAGAAAAACATGAGACCAAGAGTTTTCCTTCACTTCCTGGTCTTAAAGCTATATTTCAAGAATATACTCCTACAAGTTCCACAGAATCTCTCAATTTTGTCTCCAGGAGGCCTTGGCAAGGACCTCAAACACAAGGATTTCATGATCAGATGTATAATCAACCCCCACCAAATTGGAATCCTTGGCAGCAACCTTGGCCCCAATTTCAAAATCAATCACAAACTTGGGCGCAAGGAGCACAAAATCCCTATGGAAGATACTCTCAGTATTATCAATATCCACCATCCTATCCACCATATCCACATTTCCCTCCTCAAAAAAATTTTCAACAAAATCCTCAAAATCCACAACATCACAATCAACCACTTCCATTACCATTTCCTCAGAAAACAAATCAGTTGCCTGCCCAACCCATACCAAACCCCAACAATAAAAATCCTCAGAACACATACATGATAGAAGGCCAACAGTTTCCAACTTATTTGATCATTCCTTTAGACCTTAGTGATGTTCAACTTAGGTCTGGAAGAATACTTGAAAAGAGGAAACCTTCTGTAATCATACAAGAGCAAGACAATTCTAAGGAAGATTCTCTACGGGTAAATAAAAGTCTTGAAGAGAACACAACTTTCCAAGACTCAAACATTGAAAAATCAAAACAAAAAGAACCAATAATTTCAACTCCTATATTAGAGAATCCATCAACATCCACTTCTACACCTCCCTTCCTAGAAAGATTACAAATTGATAGGGGTGTAGAAAAAAAAATTATGGTGCCTAATTATGATTTCCTAGATGAGCTGAGAAATGTTTGTATTAAGATCCCATTATTGCAAGCCATCAAGGAAATTCCAATCTTAGCAAAGACAATAAAGGAGTTGAGCATGAAGAAAACAAGAAAAAGAATAAGAGAGACAAAGAAAATTCAACTGGCAGGAAAAATAGCAAATATCATGATGGGTAAGATTGCTATTCCAAAGTATCTAGACCCAGGAAATCTAGTTGTCAAAATTCACATCAATGGAATTGAAATCCAAAACACACTCATTGATTTAGGAGCAGCAATCAATATTATGAGTAGACAAATCATGGATAAACTGAAACTTCCTAATCTTCTTTTTACACCCACATTATTACAATTAGCAGACATATCTGTGATCAAACCTGATGGGGTAATAGAAGACATTCCAGTGTCCCTATATTCTTGGGAATATCGTGTGGATTTTATGATCCTAACTCCTAAGAATAATCTAGGAGGGCATCCTATTATATTAGGAAGACCTTGGTTAGCTACAGCTGATGCTTTCATTAGTTGTAGATCTGGTGATATGTACATCTCTGATGGTAGTTCAACTAAGAAATTTACTTTGTATCCTCCAGCAAGGACAATTACAGATTTAGATGATACTCAATGGATAGAGGATGAAGAAGACTTACAACTTCTCTTCACAATTTCAGAAATTAGTGAAGATAGTCAAATTCTGAATACTTTAGAAAACTTTGAATCCTCTTCGGAACATAAACATGAACAATTTCAAGAAGAATCCAACATTGAGTTTTTGTCATCAAGGTAGATGTCTCTCTATTCCATGGATAAATTTGGCAGCTCTACAATTGAGATATTTCCAGGCAAAACTTTAAACATAAACAAGAACCTAGAGAAATCTCAACAAGAAGAGCTAGTCAATATATTACAGAGACATTCTCCTACATATGCATGGGAGTACACTGATATGAAATGGATAAGCCCCAAGACTTGCACTCATCACATCTAAATAGAGGAAAATTGTAAACCAATCAGACAACCTCATAGAAGGATGAATCCAAATCTTAGGGAGATTGTTAAGGAAAAATTGCAGAAATTATTAAATGTTAACTTCATCTATCCCATTTCAGACAGTCAATGGGTTTCTCCTTTGGTAATTGTACCAAATAAAAATGGTAAATGGAGGGTATGTATTGACTACCGGAAATTAAACAAAGCTACTCTTAAAGATCATTTTCCCTTACCTTTTGATAGATCAGGTGTTAGATACATTAGCTGGCAAAAAGTACTTCTCATTCCTAGATGGGTTTAGTGGTTATAATCAAATCCAAGTAGCACTAGAAGATCAAGATAAAACCACATTTACCTGTCCTTGGGGTACCTATGCTTACCGAGTATTGCCATTTGGACTATGCAATGCACTCGCAACATTTCAAAGGGCAGTACTAGGAATTTTTTCAGATCTAATACATGATTGTGTAGAGGTATATATGGATGATTTCACAGTTTATGAAAACACATTTGAAGAAGCTTTAGCAAACTTGGAAAAAGTCTTAAGAGATGTAAAGAAGAAAATCTTTCACTAAGTCATGAAAAGTGTTTTATGATGTTTACTGAAGGAATTGTTTTGGGGCATCACATTTCAGGGGATGGGATTAGAGTTGATGAGTCAAAAGTTGAAGTCATCTCTAACTTATCTATTTCAAGTTGTCAAAAAGATGTTAGGAGTTTTCTAGGATTTACAGGATATTATCGGAGGTTTATAGAAAACTTCACCAAGATAGCATCTCCACTTTTCAAATTACTTACCAAAGACTGTGAATTCAAGTGGAATCCCGATTTCCAGTTAGCCTTTGAGACCCTGAAAACAAAAATCTTTGAAGCACCTATTTTAAGGGGACCTAACTGGAAGCTACCTTTTCATATTTCAACAGATGCCTCAGATACAGCTCTAGGAGCAGTATTGGGACAAAAATACTTGATTCCTTATGCCATCTACTATACCAGTAAAAACTTGACTCCTTCAGAGTTAAACTATACTGTAACTGAAAAAGAGTTTTTAGCTGTTGTTCATGCCATAAAAAAATTCAGACACTATATAACAGGCTATGAAACTTTTGTTCACACAGATCATTCTGCAATTAGATACTTAATGAACAAATCAATTACTAATGGCATAGTCATAAGATGGTTATTGCTTTTACAAGAATTCAACATTACCATTCTATATAGGCCTGGAAAACAAAACACAGTAGCTGATTTCCTATCTAGACTCCAAAACATCAAAGATGACACTCCAGTTGAAGATCAATTTCCTGATGAATATCTTTTTGCAATTTCTACTCAAACTCCTTGGTTTGTTGACATTGCTAATTATTTAGTTTCAGGAAAATTTCCTTCAATAATGAATGCAAGAGATAAAAGAAAAATCATTTATGACAGTGCAAAATATTCATGGGTTGCTAATGAGTTGTACAAGATAGGTCCAGATTTTATCATTAGGAGATGTGTTCGAGAAGATGAGATGCCTGAGATTCTCAAAGCATGTCATGATGAACCTTGTGGCGGACACTTTGCTGATAAAAGGACAGCCTATAAGATCCTTCATTTAGGATATTATTGGCCATCCTTGTTTAAAGATGTTAAAGAGTATGTCAAAAGGTGTGACAGTTGCCAAAGGGTAGGGAAACCTTCTCCTTCGGGTGAGATGCCATTACAACCTCAGGTACATATTGAACCTTTTGAAAAATGGGCTTTGGATTTTGTAGGACCTATTAGTCCTCCATCAAGAAAAAAGAGATATATATTAGTTTGCACTGATTATGTTACCAAATGGGTAGAGGCCAAGCCATTACTTTTTGCTACTGAAGCATCTGTAGTTAATTTTTTTTTTGAGGATATTTTTACTCGTTTTGGTGTCCCAAGGGAAATTGTTACAGATCAAGGAGCTCAATTCACATCAAGGCTAGTGGAACAAATGATGGAGAGGTACAAAATCAGACACAGAAAATCTACTCCCTATCATCCACAAGCAAATGGTCAAGTGGAATCTATTAATAAGGTCATTGAAGGGATCCTAACAAAGACTGTTCATTTACATAGAAGAGATTGGGCAGACAGGCTTCCTGAAGCTTTGTGGGCCTATAGAACTACATGGAGAAGCACAACAGGTCATACTCCCTATGAACTTGTTTATGGAAAACAAGTTTTGTTTCCCATAGAGTTTCAGATTCAAACTTTTAAAATGGCAGTTTAGCTAGGACTTGATCTAACAGAGGCACAAAAGCACAGATTGGAGCAGATTAATGAATTGGATGAGATCAGACAAGATGCAGTTCAGAAAAAAAGTATAGTCCAACAGCAAAGGACTAGATGGCATGACAAGTACATCAAGGAAAAGAAGTTCAAAGAAGGTGACTGGGCTCTCTTGTTTGATTCAAAGTTCAAGGATTTTCAAGGTAAATTCCAAACACATTGGCTTGGGCCATATGAAATTATAAGAATTTTTGATAATGGAGCAATAAAAATCAGGAAAATAGATGAAGAGAAGGTCACTTTTCTTGTGAATGGTCATAGATTGAAGCTGTATCATAAGCCACTCTCAAGAGAAGAATTTGTCAAGAAATTCCAGGAAAACAGTGATGTGAAGTTACTGAAGAAGAAATTTTATTCTTCATCAACTTAATTGAATTTTCTGAAGTCAGATAATTGAAAATAATAATAATAATAATAATAATAATAAAATATAAAGTATAAACATGAAAACTAATCTCTGATTAGCATGTTTATACAGAAAAGATAGAGTGAAAATCAGAATCTTTCTGACACTTTAGCTTTTCAAGTTTGTTTTTTTCTCTGCAAGCAGCTATCATAAAATCATAAGTGATTCACATCCCACTTATGATCCATTTCACTCCATTCATCCATACTCCATTTCATTTCATACTCCATTTCATTTCATTCATCCATACTTCATTCATTTCATTCCATGGTCCACCTCATTTCCATCTCAGAGTTTTAAGATTGATTTCTTTCTGCAATTGAATAATACAGATCAGAAGTTGTAGGCCACTTTTTCACTCCACTTCATAATTGTGATTCATTTCATCCCATTATTCACTTCACCCATACTCCATTACACCATATTTCATTATCCATTTTTAATTCATTTCATACAATATTTCATCATTCCATTCATGCTTCAAACCATTCCATTCCATGTTTTAAGACTTCTACAGGTACATGCTGTAATCAATCAGACATTCTGCAGCCAGTCAGATATTCTACAGCCAGACAGACATTCTGCAGCCAGATACCCTGAAGGCACTATCTAGTAAACATTTGATTTAGCAGCAAATTGATCCTGCATATTCAAAACAACAAGAAAAATCAAAGAGTTATGAGGAACTGAAGATCAATGATTGAGGACAAGGCATATCAAAACCATAAAAAAAATCAAAGGAAAGGCAAAGGTATGAAATTATTATGGTGACAAATCATGAAAATTTTAGCATAGTTAAGTCATATATGATTCAAAAAGGTTATTTTAATTAGTCGTGTTGATCATGCCTATCAACCATATCATAAAAACTTTGAACAAAAAAAAACCCTTCCATCTTGCCATACCTGATTATCATTTAAAACTTAACGGTTAAAGTACTGAAGTGATTTGATCAGTCACGTCATTAGGCCAAAGTATTTAATGATGATTTTGAATTGCTTAACGAAATATCTCCGCGGTATTTTCTTCCGTGTTAGCTTTCAACTCATATGAACCACCTCACCGCATTATACTCGTTTCAAAACCACTCCATATCATTCATTTCCGTAGCCAATACTTAGCCATTCCACTCTGTAAAATAGAGGAAACATCTTTGGGGCAGAAATATCTCTTTAACAGCCATTTTCACCGTGAGCAGAGGAGCAGTAAACTGAAGGTTGGAAGAAAAGCTATGGGTCTAATAGGTGAGGACTGAACCGGTTGGAACCAAGTACTTGGAGGGATATCCACAAATCAGAGAAATGTTACAGCAAGCAGGTTGGTTGCAATTTTTGGAGAAATTTAGTGGTTTTCACAAAGAGGTGACTAAAACATTTGCAAGGTCCTTCAATGGAGCCGAGGTCGAAATAGGATACATTAAATTCACTGTTACAAAGGCTTTCATTGCAGAGGCAACGGAACTACCTAGACAAGGAGAAAGGTGGTTCAAAAATAGGGAATTCCATAACAAAGCATGGAGGCAAATGCTTAAGATTCCAGGTATGGATGTTTCCATTTTTAAAAAGGGTATTCCTAGATCAGCATTAAATAATAAGTGGAGGAACATGTTACTCATTTTGCAAAAAATTATCACCTGTGAAGGTAGATTTGGTACTCTCTATGTCTACCATATTCGGTTAATGATGCATTTCTTAGATGAGGAAATTAATTTTCCCTTTTTCCTACTTCATAGTCTGAAAATAATGGCCTCAAACGTTCAAAAAAGGGTTCAATTTCTAGAAACAACTTTGTATCACCATGGTTTAGTCAAAATCTTAATTGAACATCATTTGAGGAAAATGGGAGATAATTGGGAAGAATTTCTAGTGAGGAACCATTTTGAGGAACCCAAAGAATCTCCACCTGAAAGAAAACCTACAAGAAGAAGCAGGAGAAGGGAAACTTCCAAAGCTATTGAAGTTGAAACTGGTAAATCAATTCAAGAGGACAGTGAAGAGATGATTTCTGAGAAGTTGGCTCAAATAAAGAAGCAACTTAAGAAGGAGAAGATAATAAAAAGATATGCCAAAGAAAGAGGTGAAGGGCCATCTCAACCAAGATGGAGCCATAGACTTAGAGGTATACTAAAGAAAATAGAGGTTAGACAAACAGGGATCATTAACATTGAGGATGAAGAAACTCCAAAAATTGACCCAGCACAGCAACAAGTTTACAATTATATTGAGTCATTAGAGAGGAGAGCTTCAGAAAGTAGAGACAAAACTCCTAGCCCACCAAAATCTGAAATTGATGTGCTAAGAAGAGATAAGTATGAGTTAGAAGTACTCAATAGGCACATCAAGAATGAGAATGACATCTTGAGGGAGCAGGTGAAACTAAAAAGTGATATGAATTCAACTCTGTCTTTACAAATGGAGAAATTGTACAAGGCCAGTGAAAAATTGAAGAAGAAAAACAAAAAGTTAATCAGGGCACTTACAAATTTAAGATTCAAGTTATTCATAAGGAAGCCTAGAAGACCATTGAATGTCAGGCAAAAAATATAAGAGGGTTGGACGTCCTAGCAGAGGTCTCAGAGTACATGGAGTAGTTGCATGAGGACATGCAAAAACCTTGCAGTGGGGGTATGTTGAGCCCCAAAGATGTTCTTCTCTTTCACCACATTCTACTTCATTTTCTTTGTCCCTCATCAATTACAGGCTTAACTGATCAATAGGATTAATTAAAATTGCTTTAAGAATTTATATAATGACTAACTTGCTATGTTTTTATGATTTTGTTGGTGTAGTAATTTTCACTAAGACTCGGCTACAGAATACAGGCATTCTGTAGCCAGTCGTCTGTTCTGTAGCCATCCTCATGTTTATGTAGGTTCCAGGTGTCACTGCAAAGAAAAAGGCATATGGGTGAAATCCACAACACCTCCCCATCATCTCTTGCTCCCCACGAAGTTTGAGTTAAAGTATCAAAGCGGTTATGCACGTAGAAGAGAAGCAGTTTCCTATCAAAACACGGACTCTACAGATGTCCGCAGTAAAGCACAAGACTGTTAATAAGAGTTTTAATTTGATTAGAAGTGGGAAAGACACTTATCCCTGTTTTTCTCAAAGAGTAGTTATGTAATTTCATTATAAGTATGACTCGGGAAACCGAGAAACCGTTGGTTAGATTTTGTTTTGTTGCTAGATCTTTGAAGGCCGTAAATACTCTGTTTTGAAGAATTTCTCCTTTAATGAAAGAAACATCATTTTATTGCACGAGCTGAGTCAATCTTGAGTAGATTTGTGTGCTACTCCGGTGGTAGAGGGCCCCTGCTACCTGAGGAGCTTTTTTCATATATTTTAGATAAGTAATTTAGCCTCGTTTCATTCCTAGTTTAATTGACTTTCTAAACTTTGAGTTTTATATTCATTTGCATTAGATGCTACAGTTTAGTCTCGTTCTTACGTACTCTTCCAAAATATCACTAATGTCGAATGAGGTGTGACTGTAGTATTTTAGGAGTTAGTTTTACGTTCTTGTGCTCAATTACATCAGTTGTTACAGCTAGTCATGATCTTATAAACTCTTCCAAAATATCACTAACTTCGGATGAGACATAGCTGTGGTGTTTTAGAGCTTTGTTGTGTTTTGTTGAATTGTATGCTTTCATGCTCATTTACATAACATGTTGCAGCCAGTCCTGTTCTACAAACTATTCCAAAATACCACTAATTCCGAATGAGACAGAGCTGAAACATTTTAGTGATTAGTTGCATCTTTAGTCTAGTTGTAGCACTCCGGAGGTAGATGCCATTTTAGTTTAATTTTGTCACTATATTTCAAGTTTGATAATGGCACTCTAGTTCAGTTTTAACTCACTGCATTTCAAGTTAGATTAGTGGCATTCTAGTTCAAATTTGTTCACTATATTTCAAATTAGGTTAATGGCACTGTAGTTTAGTTGTGGTTACTGTGTTTCAAGTTTGATCAATTGCATTCTCAGTGTTATCCATTGTTCTTTAAGTAGTATTAATTGTTAACATCAGATTCCACGGCCTTCATTATTTACAAAACTTCTTTTGTTCTGACTTTCTATTAATACATCATCATCTGGACAGGAGTTAGTAATATCAGTTTAAGGCCTTGATTATTCTACAATCCTTTGCAAATTCACAATTAAACCTTTCTTTCCAAAAACTATTTTAGAAAATCTCTACTTTTGGATGAGGTTTACTAGTGACAAGCTGAGCTGCAGAATGGAGTAATCTTAGCATTACAAGTTAATTTAGAGTAGAAATCTTATTGTGCTACAAATAATCTCTTTTCAATTGTGTTCCAATAAACCTCTAGCCATGGATGAGATTCTTTGTAATATTGTAAGATGATTGTGTCCTTAGGAGAACCTCATTTGTATTAAACTTGTTCTTTTCTCAAACTATTCCAACATATTCCTAATGAATGAATTGTATGAGTTCATGCTATGAGTTATTGAGTTCATGTTGTCATTTGTTTCCTTACTAGGAGTCATTATCAAGCTTTGCATTTTCTGTTCTTTAGTGTCATACACAGTTTAGAGTAGGTTTTTCTTTGTTTTAGTGTAACCATCCACTTCTCTTTACCAACACTTAGTTCTTTTCCTTCTTGACATAAAACCATAAAACCAAAAACATCATAAAAATACTAAACACAACGTAGTGAGAAATAGATACCTAGGCACATATAGTGCACCACACTTCAGCATTTTATTGACCCTAGTTGATAATTTATGACCTCAATTTAGGAACACTAAGTTGAGCACAACATTTTGGCGCCGTTTTCGTGGAAGTGTAGCTAGGTAGCCTTGTTTCTTACACCCCAAAAATAATGATATGCATAGAGAAAGAGACTCAAGGGGTAGATTTATAAGAAGCAGAAGCTTGATTCCTAGAACACCACTTGTTTCACCAAGACCTAGAGCCAGCACACCTCCAATTCAAACCCACATTCCATTCTTTACTGATCCTAGACTTCCAGAGAACTTAAGATCAGATATTCCATTAGAAAGACCTTCCACTTTACCCATTGAACCTATCTTAGAAGGAGATTTAGGAACCCCTGCTAGGGACATAAAATTTTCAACTTCTACAAAAGAATCAACTATGGCAGAAGAAGGGGGAGGAGGAGTTTTGGGTTTCCTATAGTAGATGAAGAAACCAATACAACTATGAAAAAAATTTCACCCTCTGTCCTTCAAAACTTTTATGGACTGAAAACTGAAGATCCTAAAACCTTCCTATTTGAATTTGAAGTCCTGTGTAGAACCTATGACTACTTACAAGATGCTCAAAAACTTAAACTATTTCCTCCAACATTGAAAGGAGCAGCATTGAAGTGGTTTATGAGTTTGATCAACAGTTCTATTAAGACATGAGAAGACATGAAACAAGCATTTCTAGAGATTTATTTGGATTACTGTATGCCAGTCAACCATAAGGAGGAAGTGTTTAAAATGCTACAAAAAGAAGATGAAAATTTGGAAGATTTATTGGAGAGATTTCACTACAACATCAAAAGAGAAAAAATGGAAAACTTAGACTAAGACACTTTGAAAGCTCTTTTGTTGAAGACAATTAGGGATGAATGGTTAGATATCCTTAACATGATGGGAAAAGGGGATATATATCAGCTTAAATTACCTGAGATAGCTGAATTATGTACAAACCTTTCAAGAGGGAAATCTAAAACTGTGAAAGGACCAAGAGACCCTGCTCTTGTAAGGGCAAGTAAGTCTGCTAGTGGGACAGTAAGTAGGGCAGAAATAGGACATATGCTTGATGAGTTCAAATATGATATCTTGGGGAGTCTTAGTGGAAAAATAGACACCCTTAAGTTAAAAAACAAGCAAAAAGCTGAATCTAATGTCTTATCAATATTTTGTCCCAAATTTAGAAAGAAACATGCCTTGAGAGAGTGCCCTTTGGATAAAAAAGTTGTGGAGACTTGTCTAATTTGTTTAGGAAAACATGAGACCAAGAGTTTTCCTTCACTTCCTGGTCTTAAAGCTGCCTTTCAAGAAGATACTCCTTCAAGTTCCATAGAATCTCTCAATTTTGTCTCTAGAAGGCCTTGCCAAGGACCTCAAACATAAGGATGCCATGATCAGATGTACAATCAACCTCCACCAAATTGGAATTCTTGGCAGAAACCTTGGCCCCAATTTCAAAATCAATCACAAACTTGGGTGCAAGGAGCACAAAATCCCTATGGAAGATACTCTCAGTATTACCAATATCCACCATCCTCTCCACCATATCCATATTTCCCTCCTCAACAAAATTTTCAACAAAATACTCAAAATCCACAACATCACAATCAACCACTTCCATTACCATTTCCTCAGAAAACAAATTAGTTGACTACCCAACCCATACCAAACCCCAACAATAAAAATCCTCAGAACACATACATGATATAAGGCCAACTGTTTCCAACTTATTTGATCACTCCTTTAGACCTTAGTGATGTTCAACTTAGGTTTGGAAGGATACTTGAAAAGAGGAAACCTTCTGTAATCATACAAGAGCAAACAAATTCTGAGGAAGATTCTCTATGGGTAAATAAAAGTCTTGAAGAGAACACAACTTTCCAAGACCCAAACATTGAGAAATCAAAACAAAAAGAACCAATAATTTCAACTCCTATATTAGAACATCCATCAACATCCACTTCTACACCTCCCTTCCCAGAAAGATTACAAATTGATAGGGGTGTAGAAAAACAAATCATGGTGCCTAATTATGATTTCCTAGATGAGCTAAGAAATGTTTGTATTAAGATACCATTATTGCAAGCCATCAAGGAAATTCCAATCTTAGCAAAGACAATAAAGGAGTTGAGCATGAAGAAAACAAGAAAAATAATAAGAGAGATAAGGAAAATTCAACTGGCAGGAAAAATAGCAGATATCATGATGGGTAAGATTGGTATTCCAAAGTATCTAGACCCAGGAAATCCAGTTGTCAAAATTCACATCAATGGAATTGAAATACAAAACACACTCATTGATTTAGGAGTAGCAATCAATATTATGAGTAGACAAATCATGGATAAAATGAAACTTCCTAATATTATTTTTACACCCACATTATTAAAATTAGCAGACAGATCTGTGATTAAACCTGATGGGGTAATAGAAGACAGTCCAATGTCCCTAGACTCTTGGGAGTATCCTGTGGATTTTATGATCCTAACTCCTAAGAATAATCTAGGAGGACATCCTATTATATTAGGAAGACCTTGGTTAGCTACAGCTGATGCTTTCATTAGCTGTAGATCCGGTGATATGTACATCTCTGATGGTATTTCAACCAAGAAATTTACCTTGTATCCTCCAGCAAGAACAATTACAGAATTAGATGATACTCAATGGATAGAGGATGAAGAAGACTTACAACCTCTCTTCACAATTTCAGAAATTAGTGAAGATAGCCAGATTTTGAATACCTTGGAAAAATTTGAATCCTCTTCGGAATATAAGCACAGACAATTTCAAGAAGAATCCAACATTGATTTTTTGTCATCAAGGTAGATGTCTCTCTATTCCATGGATAAATTTGGCAGCTCTACAATTGAGATATTTCCAGGCAAAACTTTAAACATAAACAAGAACTTAGAGAAATCTCAACAAGAGGGGCTAGTCAAGATCTTACAGAGACATTCTTCTGCATATGCATGGGAGTACACTGATATGAAAGGGATAAGCCCCAAGACTTGCACTCATCACATCTATATAGAGGAAAATTGTAAACCAATCAGACAACCTCAAAGACGGATGAATCCAAATATTAGGGAGATTGTTAAGGAAGAATTGCAGAAATTGTTAAATGTTAACTTTATCTATCCCATTTCAGATAGTCAGTGGGTTTCTTCTTTGGTAATTGTGCCAAAGAAAAATGGTAAATGGAGGGTATGTATTGACTACCGGGAATTAAACAAAGCTACTCTTAAAGATCATTTTCCCTTACCTTTCATAGATTAGGTGTTAGATACATTAGCTGGCAAAAAGTACTTCTCATTCCTAGATGGGTTTAGTGGTTATAATCAAATCCAAGTAGCATTGGAAGATCAAGATAAAACCACATTTACCTGTCCTTGGGGTACCTATGCTTACCGAGTATTTCCATTTGGACTATGCAATGCACCCGCAACATTTCAAAGGGAAGTACTAGGAATTTTTTCAGATCTAATACATGATTGTGTAGAGGTATATATGGATGATTTCACAGTTTATGGAAACACATTTGAAGAAGCCTTAGAAAACTTGGAAAAAGTCTTAAAGAGATGTAAAGAAGAAAATCTTTCACTAAGTCATGAAAAGTGTTTTATGATGTTTAAGGAATTGTTTTGGGTCATCACATTTCAGGGGATGGGATTAGAGTTCATGAGTCAAAAGTTGAAGTCATCTCTAACTTATATATTCCAGGTTGCCAAAAATATGTTAGGATTTTTCTTGTATTTACAAGATATTATCGAAGGTTTATAGAAAACTTCACCAAGATAGCATCTCCACTTTTCAAATTACTTACCAAAGACTGTGAATTCAAGTGGAATCCCGATTGCCAATTAGCCTTTGAGACCCTGAAAACAAAAATCTCTGAAGCACCTATTTTAAGGGGACCTAACTGGAAGTTACCTTTTCATATTTCAACAGATGCCTTAGATACAACTCTAGGAGCAGTATTGGGACAAAAAGACTTGATTCCTTATGCCATCTACTATACCAGTAAAAATTTGACTCCTTCAGAGTTAAACTATATTGTAACTGAAAAAGAGTTTTTAGCTGTTGTTCATGCCATAAACAAATTCGGACACTATATAACAGGCTATGAAACTTTTGTTCACACAGATCACTCTGCAATTAGATATCTAATGAACAAATCAATTACTAATGGCAGAGTCATAAGATGGTTATTGCTTTTACAATAATTCAACATTACCATTCTAGATAGGCCTGGAAAACAAAACACAGTAGCTGATTTCCTATCTAGACTCCAAAACATCCAAGACAATACCCCAGTTGAAGATCAATTTCCTGATGAATATCTTTTTGCAATTTCTACTCAAACTCCTTGGTTTGCTGACATTGCTAATTATTTAGTTTCGGGGAAATTTCCTTCAATAATGAATGCAAGAGACAAAAGAAAGATCATTTATGACAGTGCAAAATATTCATGGGTTGCTAATGAGTTATACAAAACAGGTCCAGACTTTATCATTAGGAGATGTGTTCGAGAAGATGACATGCCTGAGATTCTTAAGGCATGTCATGATGAACCTTGTGGCGGACACTTTGTTGATAAAAGGATAGCTTATAAGGTCCTTCATTTAGGATACTATTGGCCATCCATTTTTAAATATGCTAAAGATTATGTCAAAATGTGTGACAGTTGCCAAAGGGTAGGGAAACCTTCTCCTTCGGGTGAGATGCCATTGCAGCCTCAGGTACATATTGAACCTTTTGAGAAATGGGCTTTAGATTTTGTAGGACCTATTAGTCCTCCATCAAGACAAAAGAAATATATATTATTTTGCACTGATTATGTTACTAAATGGGTAGAGGCCAAGCCATTACTTTCTGCTACTGAAGCATCTGTAGTTAATTTTCTTTTTGAGGATATTTTTACTTGTTTTGGTGTCCCAAGGGAAATTGTTACAGATCAAGGAGCTCAATTTACATCAAAGCTAGTGGAAAAAATGATGGAGAGGTACAAAATCAGACACAGAAAATCTACTCCCTATCATCCACAAGCAAATGGTCAAGTGGAATCTACTAATAAGGTCATTGAAGGGATCCTAACGAAGATTGTTCATTTGCATAGAAGAGATTGGGCAGATAGGCTTCCTGAAGCCTTGTGGGCCTATAGAACTACATGGAGAAGCACAACAGGCCATACTCCTTATGAACTTGTTTATGGAAAGAAATTTTTGTTTCCCATAGAGTTCCAGATTCAAACTTTCAAAATGGCAGTTCACCTAGGACTTGATCTAACAGAGGCACAAAAGCACAGATTGTAGCAGATTAATGAATTGGATGAGATCAGACAAGATGCAGTTCAGAAAACAAGTATATTCCAACAGTAAAGGACTAGATGGCATGACAAGTACATCAAGGAAAAGAAGTTCAAAGAAGGTGACTAGGCTCTCTTGTTTGATTCAAAGTTCAAGGATTTTCAAGGTAAATTCCAAACACATTGGCTTGGGCCATACGAAATTATAAGAACTTTTGATAATGGAGCAATAAAAATCAGGACAATAGATGAAGAGAAGGTCACTTTTCTTGTAAATGGTCATAGATTGAAGCTGTATCACAAGCCACTTTCAAGAGAAGAATTTGTTAAGAAATTCCAGGAAAACAGTGACATGAAGTTAATGAAGAAGAATTTTTCTTCTTCATCAACTTGATTGAATTTTCTGAAGTCAGATATTTTTAAAAAAAATAAAAATAAAAATAAAAATAAATAAATAAATAAAATAAAGTATAAACATGAAAACTAATCTCTGATTAGCATGTTTATACAGAAAAGATAGAGTGAAAATCAGGATCTTTCTGACACTTTAGCTTTTCAAGTTTGTTTTTTTTCTTTCTCTGCAAGCAACTATCATAAAATCATAAGTCATTCACATCCCACTTATGATCCATTTCACTCCATTCATCCATACTCCATTTCATTTCATTCATCCATACTTCATTCATTTCATTTCATGGTCCACCTTATTTCCATCTCAGAGTTTTAAGATTGATTTCTTTCTGCAATTGAATAATACAGATCAGAAGTTGTAGGCCACTTTTTCACTCCACTTCATAATTGTGATTCATTTCATCCCATTATTCACTTCACCCATACTCCATTACACCATATTTCATTATCCATTTTCAATTAATTTCATACAATATTCCATCATTCCATTCATAATTCAAAACATTCCATTCCATGTTTTAAGACTTCTACAGGTACATTCTGCAATCAATCAGACATTCTGCAGCCAATCAGACATTCTGCAGCTAGTCAGACATTCTGCAGCCAGACAGACATTCTACAGCCAGAGACCCTGAAGGCACTATCCAGTAAACATTTGATTTAGCAGCAAATTGATCCTGCATATTCAAAACAACAAGAAAAATCAGAGTTATGAGGAACTGAAGATCAATGATTGATGACAAGGCATATCGAAACCACAAAGAAAATCAAAGGAAAGGCAAAGGTATGAAATTATTATGGTGAAAAATCATGAAAAATTTAGCATAGTTAAGTCATATATGATTCAAAAAGGTTATTTTAATTAGCTGTGTTGATCATGCCTATCAACCATATCATAAAAAATTTGAACAAAAAAACCCTTCCGTCTTGCCATACTCGATTATCATTTAAAACTTAACGGTTAAAGTACTGAAGTGATTTGATCAGTCACGTCATTAGGCCGAAGTATTTAATGATGATTTTGAATTTCTTAACGAAATATCTCCGCGGTCTTTTCTTCCATGTTAGCTTTCAACTCATATGAACCACCTCACCGCATCATACTCATTTCATAACTACTCCATTTCATTTCTTTCCGCAGCCAATACTTAGCCATTCCGGTCTATAAAACAGAGGAAACATCTTTGGGGCAGAAACATCTCTTTAACAGCCATTTTCACCGTGAGCAAAGGAGCAGTAAATTGAAGGTTGGAAAGAGAAGTTATGGGTCTCATAGTAATAACTGAACCAGTTGGAACCAAGTACTTGGAAGGTTATCCACAAATCAGAGAAATGCTACAATAGGCAGGGTGGTTACAATTCTTGGAAAAATTTAATGGTTTTCATAAAGAGGTAACCAAAACATTTGCAAGGTCCTTCAATGGAGCAGAGGTCGAAATAGGAGATATTAAATTCACCATTATAGAGGCTTTTATTGCAGAAGCAACGGAATTACCCAGACAAGGAGAACGTTGGTTCAAAAATAGATAATTTCATAATGAGGGATGGAGGCAAATACTCAAAGAACCAGGTATGGATGTTTCCATTTTTAAGAAAGGTATTCCTAGCTCGGCACTGAAGAATAAATGGAGAAACATGTTTCTCATTTTGCAAAAATTTATCACTTGTGAAGGAAGATTTGGTACCCTCTTTGTTTATCATATTCAGTTAATGATGCATTTCTTAGATGAAGAAATTAATTTTCCCTTTTTCCTACTTCATATTCTGAAAAGAATGGCCTCAAATGTTCAAAAAAGGGTTCAATTTCTAGAAACAACCTTGTATCACCATGGTTTAGTCAAAATCTTAATTGAACATCATTTGAGGAAAATGGGAGATAATTGGGATGAGTTTCTAGTGAGGAACCACTTTGAAGAACCCAAGGAATCTCCACCTGAAAGAAAACCTACAAGAAGAAGCAGAAGGGAAATTTCCAAAGCTGTTGAAGTTGAAACTGGTAAATCATTACAAGAGGACAGTGAAGAGATGATTTCTGAGAAATTGGCTCAAATTAAGAAGCAACTTAAGAAGGAGAGGATAATGAGAAAATATGCCAAAGACAGAGGAGAAGGGCCATCTCAACCAAGATGGAGCCACAGAATTAGATGTATACTAAAGAAAACAGAGGTTAGACAAACAAGGATCATAAACATTGAGGATGAAGAAACTCCAAAAATAGACCCGGCACAACAACAAATTTACAATTATATTGAGTCATTAGAGAGGAGAGCTTCAGAAAGTAGAGACAGAACTCCTAGCCCACTAGAATCTGAAATTGATGTGCTAAGAAGAGATAAGTATGAGTTATAAGTACTCAATAGGCATATCAGGAATGAGAATGAAATTTTGAAGGAGCAGGTTAAGCTAAAAAGTGATATGAATTCAACTCTGTCTCTACAAATGAAAAAGTTGTACAAGACGGAAGACCATTATTTGTCGGGCAAAGCGGAGAAGAAGAGGGTTGGATGTCCTAGGAGAGGTCTCAGAGTACATGGAGTAGTTGCATGAGGACATGCAAAAACCTTGCAGTGGGGGTATGTTGAGCCCCAAAGATTTTCTTCTCTTTCACCACATTCCACTTCATTTTCTTTGTCTCTCATCAATTACAGGCTTAACTAATCAATAGGATTAATTAAAATTGCTTTAAGAATTTATATAATGACTAACTTGCTATGTTTTTATGATTTTGTTGGTGTAGTAATTTTGTCTAAGATTTGGCTACAGAATATAGGCATTCCGTAGCCAGTCATATGTTCTGCAACCATCCTCATGTTTATGTAGGTTCCAAGTGTCACTGCAAAGAAAAAGGCATATGGGTGAAATCCACAACACCTCCCCATCATCTCTTGCTCCCCATGAAGTCTGAGTTAAAGTATCAAAGCGGTTATGCACGTAGAAGGGAAGAAATTTCCTATCAAAACACAGACTCTACAGATGTCCACAGTTAAGCACAAGACTGTTAATAAGAGTTTTAATTTGATTAGAAGTGGGAAAGACACTTATCCCCATTTTTCTCAAAGATTATTTATGTAAATTCATTATAAGTATGACTCAGGAGACCGAGAAACTATTGGTTAGATTTTGTTTTGTTGCTAGATCTTTGAAGGCCGTAAATACTCTGTTTTGAATAATTTCTCCTTTAATGAAAGAAACATCATTTTATTGCATGAGCTGAGCCAATATTGAGTAGATTTGCATGCTACTCTAGTGGTAGAGGGCCCCTGCTACCTGAGGAGCTTTTTTCATATAATTTAGATAAGTAATTTAGCCTCGTTTCATTCCTAATTTTATTGACTTTCTGAACTTTGAGTTTTTATTCATTTGCATTAGATGCTAAAGCTTAGTCTCGTTCTTACATACTCTTCCAAAATATCACTAATGTCGAATGAGGTGTGACTGTAGTATTTTAGGAGTTATTTTTACGTTCTTATGCTCAATTACATCAGTTGTACATCTAGTCATGATCTTATAAAATCTTCCAAAATATCACTAATTTCAGATGGGACATAGCTATGGTGTTTTAGAGCTTTGTTGTGTTATTTTGAATTTTATGCTTTCATGTTCATTTACATAACATGCTGCAGCCAGTCTTGTTCTACAAACTATTCCAAAATACCACTAATTCTGAATGAGATAGAAATGAAACATTCCAGTAATTAGTTTCATCCTTAGTCTAGTGGTAGCACTCTGGTGGTAGATGTCATCATAGTTTAATTCTGTCACTATATTTCAAGTTTGATAATGGCACTCTAGTTCAGTTTTAATTCACTGCATTTCAAGTTAGATTAGTGGCATTCTAGTTCAACTTTGTTCACTATATTTCAAATTAGGTTAATGGCACTGTAGTTTAGTTGTGTTACTGTGTTTCAAGTTTGATCAATTGCATTCTCAGTGTTATCCATTGTTATTTAAGTATTATTAATTGTTAACATCATATTCCACAACCTTCATTATTTACAAAACTTATTTTGTTATGAAATTCTATTAATACATCATCATCTGGGCAGAAGTTAGTAATATCAGTTTAAGGCCTTGATTATTCTACAATCCTTTGCAAATTCACAATTAAACCTTTCTTTCCAAAAAATATTTTATAAAATCTCTAACTTTTGGATGACGTTTACTAGTGACAAGCTGAGCTGCAGAATGGAGTAATATTAGCATTACAAGTTAATTTAGAGTAGAAATATTATTGTGCTACAAATAATCTCTTTTCAATTGTGTTCCGATAAACCTCTAGCCATGGATGAGATTCTTTGTAATATTTTAAGATGATTGTGTCCTTAGGAGAACCTCATTTGTACTAAACTTGTCCTTTTCTCAAAATATTCCAACATATTCCTAATGAATGAATTGGATGAGTTCATGCTATGAGTTATTGAGTTCATGATTTTGATTTATTTCCTTACTAGGAGTCATTATCAAGCTTTGCATTTTCTGTTCTTTAGTGTCATACACATTTTAGAATAGGTTTTGCTTTGTTTTAGTGTAGCCACCCACTTCTCTTTACCAACACTTAGTTCTTTTCCTTCTTGACATAAAACCATAAAACCAAAAACATCATAAAAACACTAAACACAACGTAGTGAGAAACAGATACCTAGGCACATATAGTGCACTACGCTTCAACGGTTTACTGACCCTGGTTGATAATTTATGACCTCAATTTAGGAACACTAAGTTGAGCACAACAGTCATATCATTTTTTTATAGAACTCCTGGTCAATATCTTCGAGGGACTAGGAATCTTATTCACAGGATTATGCTCATTATCAGGTGTCGGTTTCTTGGACTGGGGTTTCTTTATTATGGTCTTTACAATTTTTCCATCCTTCGGGGTTGATAAATTCCTCTTTTGACTGAACTCTGCCTTAGCAACCGTGTTTCTTTTCTTCAATTTCTTCACAGTGGATCCTTTCGAAATGCTTTTAAATATTCCTTCCATGTCATTGCATTTCCTTCTAATTCTTTCTTAATTAACATTTTAATCATACCATAGTGACATAACTTATAACCTATTTTATTTTCCTGACTCTTCTGTATAGCTTTAGAAATTTTCTCCAAGATCTTCAACAAGAAATGAGGAAATTTAATTAACTTACCCGAATGAAAATGAAGCAGAAGGTGAATATTGTAGAAGTCAGTCAACGAATACCTCCCTTCATAGTTGAGGAATTTCTGTATAATGTATAGCAATTCCTTCCATTTTTCCACCATGGTGCTCCTTAGAAGCCCAATTCTCTAGTCTATCTTCTGATATTGTTCCAGCAAAAACTGGCGCCAAGCTACTTTCTCAATCTCCCCCTTCTTGAACCACTTTTCTCTTGTGAATGTTAATTACGTGGCTTGGGAGATAGATTGTTTTGTCACTTGAAATTCCAAGAACCTGAATCTAGTTGTCTCCCCATTGAAGGTGCGAGAAAACTCACGTGTGACAACAAAGACATACCCATCGAATCTGAGTAGGAAAGGAAGGAATCTCGAGTCCTGTAATAGGGGCAGAATTTCCTTGTACTCAATTATGCTTTCTAGCTTTTTTACAGACCAGGTTTTAATACAAACAAGCACAATAATTCTTCAGAAATATATTGGTTTCTTTCAATTATTAGAAGTTCCAAATCAAAAAAAATTCAGACATATGTCTTATAAGGTTTATCATTTTCCAAATCCAGCTTCACATACAACGTCCTTCAATACATATCGGCAATCTAAACGGTAATATTCTGTCTTGAAAAGGCGACAGATTTGGGCATGTTCCCAATATGAGTGGAGTAATAATGATAGGTGTGGGTGGCGGTTATAGGAAATATGTTTTTCAAAAAAATGCAAGGTATCATATGGTGTTAGCATGATCATTAATGATTTATCAGGGGTCATGATGCTAGTACTTGATACGAAAATATTTCACACATATCTCGATCACATCATGACTTCGAATAGGGTGTACATAATACTTAATTTAAGATAAGGCTTAAGTCTATAATGTCTCTGCACTTTAAAAAAATATCATTCCTATCAAGAAAAGATAAAAATGCAAGTCTAGAATCTAATCAAATATATGGTTTCTAAAAATTATTGCATTCCTTCATTCAAAGTGGTGCATCTATTCATTCTCATGAAAGGGTTCCTGTACCAAACAAAATTCCTGTCCTTGGATCGTCCTTTTTGCACTAAGCATGTATTCTTGTACTGGGCATATATCTCTTCACTGTAGCAAGAATTCCTGCACCAAGAAATTCTGGTTCCTTCACTGAAATACACATTCCTGCACTAAGGAACATTGTTATTCCTGTATTGAAATACATGTCCTTGCACTTGAGAGTGTTGCAGTTTCTTGTAAAAAGGTTTCTCACACAATTTATTAGATAACATACAGGTTGAATCTAAAAGATTTTCAAAATTTCATAAGAATTTTATTTTCCAGTTCTTGTTGTCATTAAGCTCATCAGATTCTACAATCAAGTTCATGAGCAAAGAAAGAAGCAGGACAGGGGTAAATTTTTTAGAAAGGGAAAAAAAAATCACGGAAATTCAAGAGTGAGACCAATCCAATAGGGGACAAAATAGAAGGGACAGGGAAAAAGGGGGAAAAATGAAATAGGATGGGAAAATTTCTTTTTGAAGAAAGGGAGGGACAATCTTAATAGGAAAAAAATAAGAATTTTTAGAGGAAAATTACGAAAAAGAGAATAAAAAGAAGGGCATAATTTCACCTCAATTTTTTTCCAGATAGTGTTGAACCAAAAATACCTACAGTGGGAATTGAGTGTTACTTGCACAAGATCTGCCATGTTAGTTGTCCCAAATTTGGTTAAGGGCTTGGTTCTGCTAATCATTCTGTTGCACCAAAAATTTCACAAAACCCGATTCTTCTCAGTGACAACTATAATTTATTAAGATCAAGAAACGTTCCTATTTTATTAGAGATTGATCCACCTGCCAAAGTTTTTGTTTTCAGGTTGATCCTTCTGTGATCATGTCAAAAAACTGATTTTCAAAACCACAGGTAAAATATTTTTAAAATATTTTTTATTTTTTATTGGTTTTCTTTTTTTATATATATAATTTTTTTTCTTTTTTCAATTATTTATTTATTGGAAAAGGAGAGATAAAACTTGTAATAGGTTGGAATGGCCACCTACCATCCTTAGTTCATATTACTGTTGTACTTGTTGCATAAAATATTCCTTTGTGAAGGGTTGAAAATAAGCTTTAACTTTATGTCCATTCACATGAAATACTAATTCTCGTCCATCAATATTTTTAATTTCTAATGCCCCATTTTCAAAAAATTTAATCACCTCATAAGGTCCCATCCAACGTGTGTGAAATTTCCCTTTAAAATGTTTAAATTTAGAGTCATAAAGGAGTACCCAATCACCTAGTTGGAATTGCTTCTTTTCAGTCAACTTGTCATGTCATTTCCTGCGTTGTTGTTGCACTAACACATTCTATTGAAAAACATATCTTATAAATTCATCCAAATCATTCAGCTGCAATAAACATTTTTTTTGTGCTTCTGATAGAGCCAATCCCACTTGGACTGCCGTTCAGAAGGTATTTATCTAGAATTCAATTGGCAACAGGACTTTCTTCCAATACATCAACTCATAAGGTGTATGACTTGTAGTATTCCTCTAGGTGGTTCGATAATCCCATAAAGCTGCAGGTAACCTGCTAGCCCAATCCTTCCTATGTAGATATACTGTTTTGGTGAGGATGGATTCGATCACCTTATTGGTAGATTCCACTTGTTCATTTGCTTGCAGGTGATACATTGTTGATTTCCTGTGCCAAATTTTATATTGATCCATAACACCTTGAACCAGATTAGAAACAAATAGTGGTCCATTGTCAGTCACAATATCTCTAGGAACACCAAATCTAGTAAAAATTTCAGTACACAAAAATTCAACAACAAATTTTTCAGTAGCGAAAGAAACAACTTTAGCCTCCACCCATTTTGTCACAAAATATGTGCAAACCAAGATATGTTTTTTGTTTAAATACATTTGATTTATTGGTCCTACGAAATAAATGGCCCACTTTTCAAAGGGTTCAATCATAACCTGAGGACACAAAGAAATTTAATTGGCTTGGACAGGTTGGCCCATTCGCTGATAGCTATGACATCACTTGACATATTGTTTGGCATCCTTGAATAAGGAAGGCCAGAAATAGTCAGCTCGTAAGATATTATATGTAGTTCTTTTGTCAGAAAAATGGTCCCCACAAGGTTCATCATGAGTAGATTTAAAAATATCAAACACTTCTTCCTCTCTTACACATATATGAATTAGGCCAGTGTAAAAGAGGTCTCCTTGGATCCAGGAGTATGAAGCACTTTTTTGGATGATATTCCACTTTTTACGAGCAGCTAAGTGAGGTGGTGTTTTTATTATGACTAAATAAGTAGTTATGTCAGCAAACCATGGGGAATTTGTTGACACAAAAAAAATATGTTTGTCAAGGAAATCACCATTTACAAGAATTTTTTCATCAAGATTATTTAATCTAGAAATTTAATCAACCACAACATTAGATTTTACTGGTCTATCAATAATAATAACATTAAATTCCTGTAATAAAATTAACCACCTAGTCACTCTTCTACTATTCAATGGTTTATTCATTAAATATTTTATGGCGGAATGATCTATATGTACAAATACTTCATATCCTATAATATAGTGTCTGAATTTATTAATAGAAAAAATCATAGCTAAAAAACATTTTTCAGTTACTGCAACAGGTGATAAGTTTTTACTGGTGAAGTAAATAGCATAGGGTTTTTGGTTATATTCTTGTCCTATAGTTGCACCAATAGCAATATCTGAGGCATTGGAAGAAATATGAAATGGAAGGAACCAGTCAAGTCCTCGTAAAATTGGTGCCCGCACTAGTTTTTCCTGTAGTGCCTCAAAATCTTGTTGGCAATCTGTAGTCCAAGAGAACTCACTATCCTTAGCTAGCAATCAAAAAAGTGGGGTAGTTGTCCTAGAAAATTCTCAATTAATCTTCGGTAATAGCCCACATGTCCCAGGAATCCTCTCACTTCCCTTTTTGTTTTGGGTGCAGGAAGATGTACAATAACTTCTATTTTTAGCTGGGTCTACCTGGATACCTTTGTCACAGATAAGATGACGAATAAATATTCCTGATTTACACATTAATCTACATTTTTTATCACTCAAAGCAAGGTGAGCTTCTTGGCAATGAAAAAACACTTTTTCTAAGTTTTTTCGGGCTCCTTGGAATGAATCACCAAATATTGAAAATTTATCCATGTAAATTTCCACACACTTGAGGTCTACAAAAATAGCCAAAAATTCCCTTTGAAAGGTAGCTGGCACATTACATAGCCTAAAGGGGAGTACTCGATAGGCAAATTTCCCCCATGGACATGTGAATATAGTCTTATCTTGGTCCTTAGGTGTGATTTTCATTTTGTTGTCACCACTAAATCCATCTAAAAATGAAAAGTACTTTTAATTGGCAAGGGTATCTAGCACCTGATCAATAAAAGGAAGGGGAAAATAATCCTTGAGAGAGGTTTTATTCAGTTCTATATAATCAATGGAAATGCTCCCCCTCCCATATCTTTTCTGGACTATCACTATTGGAGAGACCCATTGGCTATTGGATATAGGATAAATGAAATCAAGGTCTAAGATTTTTTGTAATTCCTCTTTCACAAATTCTCTTAGCGTGGGGTTCATGTGCCTTTGGAGTTGTCAAACAGGTTAGGCTCCCTCCTGAATATACATATGGTGAGTACAAGTTTTACAAGGGATGCCTTTCGTGTCCTCATAACTCCATGCAAAGGCATCAAGATGGTCTCGCAAAAAAATCACAAGCTTCTCTTGTTGGGATGAATCCAGGTCTGAGCTGATGTGTAAGGATTTTCCTGGAATAATCTCAACAAGAGTAGTTTTGGGTTCAAGAGTACAAAGAGGTGTTTCTAGAGTCTGTAGTGAAGAAGGTTGAGAATTGTAACTTTCTTGAAAATCTAAGCTAAAGGTTTGACGAAGTGAGTCAAAATTTGGCATTGTATCTAGATTGTTAAAGAAGTCTCGTATCTCACCCTCCTGAGTTGACTCGATGTGATGATGTATCAAAAAAAAGATCGAGTATCCTCTTCACTACTGTATTCTAGCCATAGGGTATCTCTAATCTCATGTATAGATCTAGTAGGTGGATATAAGGCAACTTTCTTCCTAGCATCTCCATGAGAAATGTACATATCACCAGAGCAACACCCAATATAAGCATCGGTTATGGCAAGCCATGGTCATCCCAAAATCAAGGGATGTTCTCCAATAGGATTTTTTGGCTGAAGCACAATAAAATTTGTGGGGTATTCCTAAGAATCAATTGCAACAACCACATCATCCAACACACCTTCTGGCTTGATTTTGGATTTGTCTGCAATTTAAAGCACAATAGGGGCAGGACGAATATGAACCAACCCAAGTTCATCCATGGTTTTCTTAGTCATAACATTAATGGCTGCCCCTAGGTCTATTAACACATTTGAGACAAGGAAATCACCTATATGAACAAAAACAACCAGGTTTCTAGGATTGGTATATTTCTCCATTTGTACACCTCCTGTCATCAACTCAGATGCTCTTCCAATGAACTGAATGGTTTGAGGTTATACTCTTTTCCTCCCTGGCTTCTTGAGATAGAGTTCCATAATGATTTTTGTATATGTGGGGATATATTTGATAGCTTGAAGCAAAGGGAGCTTTATAACAAGGTTCATAAGCTCAGAAGCTAAACTAGACTCGGGAGTGGGGTCATTCTTCTCCATAACTAGCCTCTCTGGGTAGGGAGGCCGGTTTGAAGAAGATGGAAAAAGATATGAAGGTTTGGGGATAGGTTGAATGGTGACATATTATTTCGAATTATTAGGAGTTCCCTCCTCGCTTTTCTCCTCGATAATCACCAGAGGTTGTTTTTTTTTTATGATTTTACTACCCTCCCCGATCTCAATTGAAGGTCATTGATCCCAATCTGCATGGTCTAATGAATGGGTGGGGGGAGCGGTCCAATGGAATGAATCATTTGTACCGCCTTATTATTGGGGTTTGGTACCAGTTTAGAAGGCAGTTGGGGTGGTCTAAAAGGTGTAGGTAAAGGTAATGGTAGCATTGGTTGACTTTGTTGAGGTGAGGTTGGTAATGTTGGTTGTGGCATTGGATAAGGTGCATATGTAGGAGGATATGATTGAATGGGTGCAATGTTGGAAATACTGAGTGGGGGGGGAGGGGTGAGTCAATATTTCTTATCAATTAGCAATTTTAAATATTTTCAGAGCATTAGTTAATCTTCAATTATTCTTGATTTTTATCCAATAACAACAGTAAACAATAGAACACAATAGGCACATGAATTTTAGGTGGAAAACCCCCTCCGGGTCAAAAACCACCGAGCAATTTTCAAATAAATTATTTAATCTTCAGCCCCAACTGAAATGAAAGGTGAAACTTCATATAATTCTAGAAAATCATTCTTCTCCAGCTCCCACTGGAAGGATGCCCCAACACCCTGGTTTCTTCAGTAGTCAATTGAATGGATTCCCTAACATCCTAGACCGGCTTACCACCCTGAAGTGTTCATAGGCTCCAACTTGTAGGTGACTTCATGCACCAACCTAGCACCTCCCTGCCACCCTATAATGATTAGAAATAAGAAAAGAGTGTGGACTCTCATACCACGGACAATGATCCATGATACAATATAATTCACAATGATTTTCTTAAACTAGACCAATCACCCAATCATACTATGACCTGCAACCCAACCATAACATTATCCAACAATGACACTTATACCTCCCAACAATGCCTCTCCAAATCTAGGTAGATTGACTCTTTGACAATAATGACTCTTTTACAATTTTACAATGATTATTTTTACAATACTAACTTTTGACACGACGTGCTACTTGACTTGACACTACGTCTTTGAACACTAGAAGTTGTTGAGGTATTGTTGTGATTGCTTCAAGTAATGGTACTTTGGAGTTGCATTGTCCTTTTAGTATGTGTCTGATTTGTCCTATTGTGTCCTCCTTCAGGAACGTGCATTAATAAACAATCCCCAAACCAATATACAAACAAAATACTTACATTGTACTGCAAACCATTTGTCAGAGAAATATTCAAAATTCAAATTTAAATACGTTCAACATTTATGAACAAAACCCAATAAAAAATACGTACAAAATACTTACACTGTCCTGCAAAAACACATGTCAGAGATAATATTCAAATTAAGATTAAAAACTAATCATACATACGTTGTTGTAGCAAACTTACCCTTGACTGTTGATGTGTTGTCCTTACTGCAGTGATCCTTGAATGCATATTTTTCTTGCCTTCTAGAAGCTCGATATTGAATATGTTGTATCTATGTAATTTTAGATCTCCATAGGTCTAAAATTGCATCTGTGGTAGCCTTGTGAGTCCTCTTTCCAACCCCATAGGTCTGATCAATATTGGATTCTTCAATAAATAGTTATGCCCAATCTCCTATGATTACTTGATTATAGATTGGTTCAGTAGATCAAAATTCTACGAAGTGCCACGGATCACTGCTTCAACCTTTATTCCTAAAAACGATACCCAATAACTATAGCTTGTCCTCTTGCTGTCACTTTTTACGAAATTTGAATCCAATGCTCAGAGAGAAAGTTACGATGATTTTCCAAAGGACACATGTTTGACATGAAATTTGGGAGCCTACAAAAATCCTAATTTCCTCAGACCATATCTCCGAAAATATAGTGAACCAATATCTGAAATTGGGATATGTGCTTCATCAGGATTTCAGCTCAAATGGATTTTTTTTTCAGCATCTAAAGCTTCGTAGAAAAAACGCTATAGCGAAAATTCCACGATGACATGTTTTAAGTATCAAAATCCTTACATGAGGAGGATATGAGGGTCACAATTTATATAAATGTTTAGGTTGAAAGGGTTTTCAACAAGTGAATATTGGAGGGATTTTAGGAGCTTAAAAAATTATTAATTATTGACTATTCAATTGACCTAGGTGGATATTGGTGGCCACCCGCCTATTCCACTTGGGGTCCCACCATTGTCTCTTTCAATTTTTTAGTTTCCTTAACTATAGTACATTTTACTATTTTTAGCATTTTTTTGGGTCCTAAAGTTCTGAAGCCATTTTGAGGACCGAAACGACAATTTTGCAAAAATCAGGAGCAACATGGGTCCATGGACTGATGTTTCTCACTCAAAAGTTGTATTCCTGGGATATATCTTTCTAACGAGGTATGGTGTGCATCAAATGGAGATCGTATGCCAAAATTATGTCCCCGAGAAGTTGATGTACCAATTCACCCAAACAGGGCCCATAGTTTTGGCGCTTCGTCTCCTAGGGTTAGGTTTTTGAATGTTTAGGGTTTTAAATTGTTTCTCAATTATAAATAGGCCCTCAAGCCTCATTTTAACACAGTTCATATGCCTATAGCCATCACATATCTTCTCACAGATAAGCTACCAGCAACCTAGCTAGTTTATTTCCATTCTGTCTATATGCAAATTTTAGTTATTTGATATTAATGAAATGAAGTGTTATTTCCATTGCATCTTTGTATTGATGATTATATGTGTATTCTGTTGCGTTCCTGCATAAATTCAAATTAGTGGTATTAGAGCAGTCTATTTTTTGCTCGATCCTTCTTTACATGTCCCCAACGAGGTCGAGGTATAAGGATTTAGGGCTCGATCTGGTTGAAACTTTGCAATATTATCCTCGCAAAACCCGATGGCCACCCATGGGAGACAAAAAGGAAGATGAGGGAGTAGGAGATCCTATCAAAATATTGCTCGAGGAGGCCCTCAAAAAACAAAGGAACACGATGATGGATAACTTTGCCCAGATCCTTCAACGTCTGCCCACCAGCAGCACATCTGCATCCAACATCCACTCTGGATGCATGACTCCCTTTAAGGTACAAGTAAACTTTGAAATTCCCATATTTGAGGGCCAAATAGATGCATATGCCATAGATATATGGTTGAATAAGTTAGAAGGATATTTCTCAGTTCATGACTTTTTCGACCGAGAGAAGATTATTTTTGCATTCCTCAAAGCTACCCCCCATGTCAAGGACTGGTGGGAAACCTATTGTGAGAAAAAGGACGAGATAGAACCCTCTTTGTTCTCGAACGTACCCACTTGGAATTATTTCCGAGATGAAACAAAGGAACAATACTATCCTGTGGGGAGCTATGAGGACACGTATATACAATGGACCACACTGCGGCAGCAAAGGGATCAAGATGTGCATGACCTGGCGAATCTGTTCCATACCCTGCGAAAAAAGTTGGGTATCAAAGATTCAGAGAAAAATTTGGTGCTAAAGTATCACAGTTGTCTGCACAGATACATTCAGGAGGAAATGAATTTCCTCAACATCTCCTCACTTGGTACGACATACCGGTATGTTGCCAATATTGAGCAGAGATTCAAACAGAAGAAGCGAGACTTTGGATCTGCGAATCAAAAGCAAGGGAAAGGTTCCCCCAAACTACAAAAAAAAGGACAAATCCAAGGCATGACAACCCAAGTCAAGCAAAGAAAAACGCCACGAAGCCAAATAAGGACATGGGAAAGTGGTGTGAGTTCCATAAGAGATCCACTCACAACACAAGTGAGTGTCGGGCCAATCAGTCGCTCGTGGCCGAGATGAGGGATTTTGAATCAGATGCATGCTCCGAATCTTAATCAAAACTTGACAAGGGGAATGCCAAAGGGAAGAATATTATTGATGCAGAGCCCAACACCATTATTGTCACTGCGAAGATCCAGAAGGAGGAACCGTAAGATCCATAGGAGGAGAAGCGTTTCTTCCACTCCCAAATGTGGGTAAAGGGTTCCCCGTGACAGTTCATTGTTGACAGTGGGAGCCAAAAGAACCTCATTTCAGTAGATGTCATGAAGTGGTTGGGCTTGTCGACCACATCACACCCATAACCATACACCATTAGGTGGATTCACCAAGGAGGAGATCTCCGCGTCAGCCAGCAGTGCCACCTTCCCTATAACATCAAGCCCTTCATGGATGAGGTATTATGTGACATTGCTCATATTGATGTTTGTGATGTATTATTAGGCCAACCATACTTGTGGAAGCGACATGTTATGTATGAGCCCTGACCTCACACTTTTATTGTTACTTTGGGCAATACATTGTACAGGATACCAGAGGTACCACCGCTTGTCGCTATCTCTTTGGTTACTGCAAAACAATGTAGTAAGCTCATTTCCAAAATTGAGAAAAACATTTTCTTGATGATCCGCCCCTATGGCAAGAAGAAGACTATGGCCACGACCTCTAGACAAGGCTCCTCTACACAAAAAAAACAAATGGACAAGGTCGTGGAGGAGTACAGGGACATCTTTACTCACCCAAAGCGGTGCCTCTACACTGTCAAATCAAGCACCCCATTGATCTGAACCCAGGTGCGCCACTACCTAATGGACCGATATATCAGTGCTCTGTTCTAGAGAACGATGAAATCAAGAGGCAGATTCAGGAGTTGCTACAAAAAGGTCACATCCAACCGAGTTCATCATCCTGTGGGAGCCTGATCATGTTGGTACAGAAGAAGGATGGAACTTGGAGACTCTGTATTGACTATCAGATGCTGAACTAGATCACTATCCAGAATAGGTACCTGATCCCACGGATTGATGACCTTTTGGACCAACTCAAAGGGGCGAAATATTTCAGCAATATCGACTTGAAGTCTGGGTATCACCAGGTACCAATCGAACCCTATGATGTGTGGAAGACTACCTTCAAAGCCAAGGAGGGCCTTTTTTAATGGCTGGTCATGCCTTTCGGGTTGACAAATGCTCCCGCAACCTTCATGAGGTTGATGGACAACATCTTGCGGCCATTCACCAACTCATTTGTAGTGGTGTACTTGGATGGAATTTTGATCTTCAGCCATACTTGGGAAGAGCACATCCACCACATCCGACAGGTCTTCCAAACACTGCGACAACACAAGTTGTGTGAAAATTTCAAGAAGTGCACTTTTGGCATGACTCAGGTTCAGTATTTTTGATAGATTATTGATGAAAGGGGGGTGCCTGTGGATCCAACCAAGATCCAAGTCATTTGGGATTGGGCAGCCCCAACCACTCTAACAGAGCTTCGCAGCTTTCTGGGTCTTGCTAATTTCTAGCGCAATTTCGTGTTGGGATTCTCTCATATCACTTGGCCCTTGAGTCAAGTCACCAAGGGAGGAGCGAAAGAAAAATTATTTTGGTCGTAATCTCAACAAAAGGCGTTCGTAGAATTGAAACATCGCCTTTTTTCTACCCCAATGCTCGCATTTCCAGACTTGCAACAACCATTTGAGATTAAGACAGATGTCTCTGACTATGCTATTTGGGCAGTTCTTACTCAAAAGGGGCATCCAGTGGCATATCATAGTGATACATTGTTTGACACAGTCCACAAGTATCCCACTTATGATGAAGAAATGTATTCCATTGTGCAGGCTTGTTGACAATGGAAGCATTAAATATTGGGGAAGGAAACAATCATCCACGAAGAATTTTTATTGGCCGGGCAACGATAGGATGTCGGGAAGTACATCAGATCTTGCATTCTTGCGTTATTTCCAAACCGACCATTAAGAAGCAAGGCCTCTATACTCTGCTACCTACCCCTAGTTGACCTTGGGAATCCATCTCCATGGTTTACATGTTGGGCCTTCCTTCTACTAAGCATGGAAACGACTATGTTTTCATGATCGTCGACAAATTCTCGAAGATGGCCATTATGGCAGACTGCAAGAAGAATATCACAGTAGAAGCCACTGCTAAACTCTTCTTTAAACGAGTGTGGGTGGACTATGGGATCACGCGGTCTATCATATCAGATCCAGAAAGTAGGTTCCTCAGCACATATTGGTCCAACCTCTGGTCAATTCTAGACACCAAGCTCACAAATTCCACAACCTTCCATCCCCAAAATAATGGCAAGAAAGAGTTCTTCAACAGGATGATTGTACACATTCTGCACATGTAGCATTCAAATCATCCACACACATGGGATGAGAGCCTCCCCTATGTACAAAAAAGTTATAATCGGGCTCTCCACAGCTCAATCGGACAAAACCCCTTTCAGGTGGGCTTGGGATTCCAACTAATATGTCTCATTGACATAGCCATCCCATTTGCGGCCACTCAGGTCGACTCGATTCATGTACAGTCTGAAACTGACAAAGAGAATAGCTTCATCGAGCACATTCAAGCATATCCACCAACAGGCTCGTTACATATTGGATAGAACCATTTCTAAGTACAAGCAATGACATGATCAACATCGGGTGCCACACAACTTCCAGGTGGGAGACAAAGTGTGGCTACATTTGCAGAAGGAGTGCCTCATTGGACCCCACCGCAAGCTTCGCCCCCTCTGATATGGGTCATACACCATCACCAAGGCTGTAGGGAAAAATTACTTGGAGCTTAGTATTCCACCATTCCTTGGTCTTCACCTAGTATTCAATGTGGACCACCTTCGGCCCTACTTCCCACCTCTCCTAGACACCTCCGACATTGCAGAACAACTCACACCAACAGAGTTATACCCAGACTGCATGGAACAAGACACCTTAGATTGTATCATAGAAATGAAAATCAAGAACACTTGCCATCAGAAAATCCAACTGTATCAGGTTGTCAAAGATGGCCAACTTCTGCACCAAGGAAACTGATTCAACAGGGACCAAGTTCAGCAGAAGTTTTCTCATCTCATGGAGGAACTCAACGCAATGTGGACCATTTATTCCTAAGAGGGGAGGAATGATGCAGGTGGATATTGGTGGCCACCCACCTATTCTACTTGTGGCCCCACCATTGTCTCTTTTAGTTTTTCATTTTCCTTAATTATAGCACAATTTATTATTTTTAGCATTTTTCTGGGTCCTGAACTTTTGAAGGCATTTTGAGGCCCTAAACGACGTTTTTTGGAAAATCTAGGAAAAATATGTTCACATGAATCAATGCTTCTCACTAAAAATTTCTAGTCCTCATATAGATATTTCTAACGAGGTATGGTGCACGTCAAACGAATATCATATGCCAAAGTTACGTCCCCAGGAAGTTGATGTACCAATTTACCCAAACAGGGCCCATATTTTTGGCGCTTCATCTCCTAGGGTTAGGTTTTTGTATGTTTAGGGTTTTCCATTATTTCTCAATAATAAATTGGCCCTTGAGCCTCATTGTAAGATAATTTAGAGGCCTATAGCCACCACATCGCTTCTCAAAGATAAGCTACCAGCGCCCTAGCTAGTTTATTTCCATTCTGGCTATAAGAAAATTCCAATTCTTTGATATTAATGAAATGAAATTTTATTTCCACTACATCTTTGTATTGATGGTTATATGTGTATTTTGTTATGTTCCTGTATAAATCCGGATTATCAATGACCACAACAAATGATTAGTGTCATGCCACAATCCCACGGGGTTTTAGCCCACTAACTAGAGTTACTAACTTCAAACAAAAATATCTCGTAAACCATGAATACTTATGTGGCGTGAAATATATCAATGAAAACATCTTGACAAATGGAAACCATCCAAAATATCCTTGACTCTGAATAGATTAATTTTTCAAGTCAAAATTCCTATGCAAGATTGGGGTATCCCTTGCTGCTACCTAGGTTGACATCAATGACAACCAATGATCAACAATCTCCCCATTTGGCATTTATGGAAACAAAAGTACTCCCCCTGCGATCATGACACCTCTTCCTATAGTATTTTATCCCCCTTTGTCATCAATGGCAAAGGGTAACTCACCATAAGAAACGTTATCCCACGGACCTATACACACCTCAACTCCCCCTTTTTTTTATTTAGTTAGATAAGAGAAAGAGTCTAATGAGAACTTGGGAGAATCCCATGCTTTAGGAAAAGGTACTCAAATTCTTCATGAGGTAATGATTTGGTAAATATGTCGGCAATTTTTTCCTTTGTGCCAACATATTCAAGCTTGATATTCTTTTCGATGACCTACTCTCTAACGAAATGATATTTGATCGGAATGTGCTTTGTTTTGGAATGCATCACAAGATTCCTGGAGATACTGATGGCACTGGTGATATCACAAAATATGGGAATAGGCTCATCAAACTTGACTTGAATATCTTGGAAATTTTGCTTCATCCAGAGAACTTGAGTACAACAAGATGCTATCGCAATATATTCAACTTCTGTTTTGGATAACGAGATTGAAGAGTTATTTTTACTTAACTATGAAACAAGGCAACCAAATATATAGAATGCTACTCCACTGGTACTCTTTCGATCATCAACACTTCCTGCCCAATCTACATCTATATAAGCTTGGATAACTATATTGTTTCCTTTGGGATACCATAAACCATATTATGTTGTGACCCTAAGATATCTAAGAATTATTTTGATGGCAATAATATGAGATTGTTTTAGTGCTACTTGGATTATTAGTACTCGTCCAACTGCCTGCATTACGTCTGGACGAGAAGATGTCACATATAGAAGACTTCCGATCATATATCTATACAACCTCTGGTACGCATCCTTTGATGAATAATCTAAACCTAACTTGCAACTTGTTACCATTGGGGTAAGGATAGGCTTTCAATCTCCCATCTTGAATTTCTTGAGAATTCCTTTATGTACTTGGTTTGATATATAAATATTCCTTTATCCTGTTGAGATATATGAAGCCCTAAAAAGTATGTCAGCTCACCAAGTAAAACATTTCAAACTCACGTTGCATCTTTGTGGAAATTTTTTTACTTAACCTTTCATCATTGCTTCCAAAAATTATATCATCTACATATACCTCGATAATTTTTAGGTTATCTTGATCCACTTTCACATAGATATTGTTGTCAGCGCTTCCTTTCTTGAATCCTTGTTGATGTAGATATCCATTAAGACGAGCATACCAAGATCTAGGAGCTTGCTTGAGAACATATAGTCCCTTCTTTAATCTGCAGACATAGCCTTCCTTTTCAGAGAGCAGAAAACCTTCGGGTTGTTATGATGTAAACTTCTTCTTCCAATTCATCATTTAGAAATTATGACTTAGCATACATTTGTTAGACCTTGATTTTGTCAAGCATGCATAAGCGAGAAACATTCTGATAGCTTCCAAATATCCTTTGCAGACTAATCTTGCCTTATTCCTGGTAACCTGTCCATCCCCATTTAGTTCCAATAAAAATTTTATCCTTTGGTCATGGAACAAATTCTGAAGTATTTTTCTTCCCAATTTGATCCAGTTCTTCATTCATAGCTTCTACCCAATGTTCATCTTGACTAGCTTCCTCAAAATCTCTAGGCACAAAAGTTTCTAGAAAGGCAAGGTGGGCTTGTTGTGATGAACGAAGCTATCGACTTCTTCTGGTTCCAATTCCTTCATTTATTTTGTCGATGATTTGATTTGATGGATGATTCTTTTGACACCATTATTTTAAATCTTTTGGAGATTTTTCTTGTACATCCTGCTAATCATTTCTTATTTCCTCTTGGTTTCTGGAGCTTCTTCTTCATCCTTCAAAAATTTTCCTTCATATCCCTCATATTTTCTTGAAGGGACAATCTCATCGTCATCCTTTGTAACACAATCTTCATCAAAAGTAACATTTATGCTTTCCACTATTTGTTTTCGCCTCTGATTGTAGTGTAGAAATTATATAACTAATATGCTATACTTCCGAGATTCTCCTGATCACACACTATTTGACTTCATGCACAATAAAAAATCTCTTCTACCATTGATCATTACTTGTGGAAATAAAATCAATTGCATGCACACATTAAAACCATAAAAATTCGCACAAAATGAACACAGTAATTTATGGGAAAGCTTAAAGCTGAAAGCCCCCAAATATCTATATATTATATGTCATATATATCATGTAAAAATCATCATACAAGGCTCCTCACAAGCTCTCAGTACAATCTCCAATTATTACACACTAATCAGGTCCGATCTAGCAAATCCCATGCAGCAATCTCTGCCACCTACTAGCCTGCCTCTACTGTGCAATCACTGCTGAAGAATGGCTCTAAATGAACTTGAATTGGTCCAGCCTTGCTCACGCAATCCTCATTGGCATATCCAACCACTCTGTGTTACAAATCATGAAACACTATAGTCACAACTGATAGTCACACTGCTCTTTCACCTACCTCTTCACTGGTCTCCACTGAAACTGTCCATGCACTATAGTTAACTGATGTATTCTTTATTTGATTAATGAGTTAATAATTAGTGAATTAATTAATAATTGATTCACGATTCACACCACTCTCACTAGTGTATCAATCAGCTAGACCAGATACAACTAGCTCAACTATGTTTAACTGAGTTAAACTGAACACAACTCCACCAACTACCTCAATAACTCCACCAAAATCTGTCACATGAGTTCTAACTGAAGTCTCCATGCAATAGCTCCACTTAACCCTCAGGAATAGCATAATTCCTTCTATCAACTTCTGTGCCACATCTGTGCACTTAACTGAAGTGCTCCAAGAGAATAAGATAATGTTTATAGTCAAAATATTATTAAGAGATAATAATATTCGACATATCTATTTTTAGACTGGCAATCTAAAAATAGATTTCGCCCAATATGTCTAAAAATAGAAGTCCATATATTTTTCGACCTTGACCAACCATCCACAAATAGCATCCTGCAACTCATAGAATATGATCGACATGTCTAAAAATAGACATAGTCTAAAAATAGACTTGCGCAAAAAATAGCCTGCAGGCCCACTTAGTGAAGACGACTCTTTTCACTAAGATCATCATCTTGTTGCAATCTCAACACTCCCTCTCAACAAGATAGGGATTATCTACCACCCCGATCCTGCCTCTATGGTATTCAAATTTGCTTCTGGTGAGCGCCTTCATCAAGATATCAGCATCCTGATCCTCCATAGGAATGTAAGAAAGTAACATGATCTTCTGTTGCACACAATCTCTGATATGATGATACTGGTCTGTGAAGCCATGTAGCCTCAACTCATCCTCCTTTCTGTACCATGATCCATATCCCAATGTGCCTATGAGATATCTCAATACATGCTTACCTGCCTTCCAAAAGAGCTTGGTAGGCTTAACCATATCTTTTGAAAGCTGGTTAACAGCGTAGCATATGTCAGGTCATGTATTGACTAGATACATAAGCGACCCCACCAAATGTCGGTAAACAGTGGCATCCACTACCTCTGTCGATGTAGCATCCTCTTTCCTCCATCCAGCAGGAAGATGAGTGTCGATAGGCTTGCAGCCTTGCATGTTGAACTTCTCAAGTATCTCCCGAGCATACTTGCCTTGAGACACAAACAATCCATCACTGTGCTGCCAAATTTCCAATCCCAAGAAATAATGAAGGAGGCCTAAGTCTTTCATCTCAAACTCCTTTGCAAGATCAGCCTTGCATGAGTGTATCAATAGTTCATCACCTGTCAGAATCAAATCATCTACATAAAGTACAATGATCAGAAACTTACCCTCCACCATAATCTGGTATAGGTTCGGATCCACCTCACTCTTGGAGAATCCAAATCCGGTGAAATAACTGTCTATCTATGTGTACCAAGCACAAGGTGCTTGTTTCAACCCATACACTGCTCTTTGAGCCTGCACACATGTGACTCGCTACTGAAGATCTCGAAACTTTAGGGCTGCTCTATGTACACCTCCTCCTCAATCACTCCATTGAGGAATGCAGTCTTCACATCCATCTGATGAATGTGCCACCCCATCTGCGCTGAGAGAGCAAGAATCATCCGTATGGAAGAATACCTTGCGACAGGTGCAAAGGTTTCCTCATAATCGATGCCCTCAATCTGTGAGAAGCCTCGAGCAACAAATCTTGCCTTGTACTTCTTGACGCTCCTGTTAGCTGCTTGCTTCACTTTGTAGATCCATCTTGAACCTACCACTGAATTCCCTTCTGGCCTTGGGACAATCTCCCATGCACTGTTTCTGACAATCGAATCATACTCTTCAACCATGGCATCTAACCATGCAGGGTCCTCCATAGCTTCCTCGAAAGAGGATGGCTCTGTCACGATACACTTTCTCATCATAGCCATGTATCCAGTATATCGTTCAGGTGACTGTCTCTGTCTGCGCTGTGATGTAGGTGCTCCTACAAACTTCTCTGCATCCTGATTTAGTCGCTCAGCTTCTGTAGTGCGCTTTCGCCCTCTGATGGTTGGCGCCACATGAGTGGTTTCTTCCACTCCATGAACCTCCTCTTGTGGCTGATCCACATCCTAAGGCTCATCCTTAGGAACTAATAGCTCCTCATCTGCATGCAAGTGTGGCTCACTCTCAAGTGAACACTTCATGGCTTTCTCCTCATGAAATTTGATATCCTATCGCACAACAGTCTTCCGACTGTCTGGAAAATACACATGATAGTTGTGGGGTGTATCAGTGTACCCCACAAATATCCCAACCTTTTCGGTCGGCTCCAGCTTCTTCCTGGCATCCTTCGTCACATGAATGTAAACAGGTGAGCCAAAAATCTTCAAATGAGAAATATCAGGCTTCTTCCCAGAAAATGCCTCCTCGGGTGTACTCATGCCAAGTACTCTGTGAGGACAACGGTTTTGCACATAAACTGCAGTATTGAAAGCTTCAGCCCACAAGTGTATGGGAAGGCCCTGATCATGCAACATCGCTCGTGCAGCACCCACGATTGTTCTGTTCTTCCGCTCAGAGACCCCATTCTGCTGTGGGTTATGAGGCGCTATGAGCTCTCTTCGACCTTCTGCGCCGCAAAAGTATTTGAATTCTCCAAGAGATTGTACTCACCATATTTGCCGCTCCTAAGAGCCTTCACCTACTTCCCCCGACTCTTCTCCACCAAAGGCCTTAAACTCGTCGTAACTTTGAGAATGTCTCACTTCTTCTTCGCATGAAGAAGATCCAAGATTTCCGAGAAAAATCATCAACAAAGATCACATAATACTTGTGCTTTGCTGTCGAAGCTTCTGAGAAAGGTCCACACACGTCTGTGTGAATTCTCTCAAGGATCGTCGTGGTGCAACTATCCTTCTCGTGAAAGGTGGCTTTCACAAATTTTCCCAAGGTACACCTCTTGCACTGATTTTACTGCGCAAGAGTGCCTTTAGGAAGCCTAGTAGAAATCTGCTGCAGTATCTTCAAAGCTCCATGGTGAAGGTGGCCCAATCTCCGGTGCCACAACTCGCCATCATCCCGGCTCACCACTCCTTCTGCCTTGCCTGCCATTGCTGCGCAGCCATCTACCTGCAATTGATAAAGGTTCTTAACTCAAACCCTTATCCTCCGGGTCTCACCAGTTGCCTTACTGCGATGGAAAGCCTTTCCCTCGCTAAAGACAACATCATATCCCTGGTCTTCTAACATCGCCACAGAGATAAGATTCTTCTTCAATTCTCGGAACATGCATGACATCTGAAGTTATTCTTCGCTTCTTCCCCTTCCTTTCTGGGCGTAAAAGCAAATTTTCTTCACTAATTGATGAAGATTCGCTCCATGGTACTCCGCCTTATCTCCTCCTCGACAAGATCCGACCAAAGTCGCTCCCATCCCGGCGCTTTCTCCCGAATTACTGACGTAGTCCCTGACAGAATGCCAACTCTTTGGAAGCCCAAGGAGAGCCAAGCTCACCAAGTTCATCATCTACAAAAGAACCCCGCGCTCCTGGGGCCTCATCCTCGCACCGGACAAAATTCGTGGAGGTACTTCGGGGTACACTGTCGCCTTTCTCCATTTTTATGTTCCCTAGTTTATCCTTGAGCGCCAACTTCCTCTGGTCGCTCTTGCTTTGGAACAAGTCTGTCAAAGCTTTCCACATCAAGAATGGAGAAGCTTTACCATGAAGGTTGGACACTATGTGATCCTTCACACCTTCCAACAGAATCCTTCGACATTTTTCTGTCTTCTTTTGCCATGCGTCAAGTGCAGCAGCATCGCTAGAAGCAGGTTTTGGAATTTCTGCATCTATGAACTCCTTCAACCCATTGTCATCCAGCACCACCTCCATCCTGTCCTTCCATGCAATATAATTTGAGCTTCCCTCAAGGGCATACTCCAATCACAATCCATTGAAAGAAATCTCAACTTTGACAGTTTATCCTTGAGCGCCAACTTCCTCTGGTCGCTCTTGCTTTGGAAAAAATCTGTCAAAGCTTTCCACATCAAGAATGGAGAAGATTTACCATGAAGGCTGGACACTATGTGATCCTTCACACCTTCCAACAGAATCCTTTGACACTTTTCTATCTTCTTTTGCCATGCATCAAGTGTGGCAGCATCGCTAGAAGCAGGTTTTGGAATTTCTGCATCTATGAACTCCTTCAACCCATTGTCCTCCAACACCGCCTCCATCTTGTCCTTCCATGCAATATAATTCAAGCTTCCCTAAAGGGCATACTCCAATCACAATCTGTTGAAAGACATCTCAACTTCGACACCAAGAAAACACTACTGCAAATTCGAATTCCACCAGCACAAAACTCAACCGCTTCAATGCTTTGCAATTGCTCCAATGATCAATATCGCTCTGATACCATGTAGAAATTATATAACTAATGCGTTATACATCCGATATTCTCCTGATCACACACTATTTGACTTCATGCACAATACAGAATCTCTTCTACTATTCATCATTACTTGCGGAAATAAAATCAATTGCATGCACACATTAAAACCATAAAAATTCACACATATGAACACGGTAATTTATGGGAAAGCTTAAAGCTGAAAACCCCCAGCTATATGTATATTATATGTCATAGAGATCATGTAACAATCATCATATAAATCTCCTCACAAGCTCTCATTACAATCTCTAATTGCTACACACTAACCAGGTCCGATCTAGCAAATCCCATGCACCGATCTCTGCCACCTGCTAGCCTGCCTCTACTGCGAAATCACTGCTGAAGAATGGCTCTGAATGAAATCGAATTAGTCTATCCTTTCTCACAAAATCCTCATTGGAATCTCCAACTACTGTGTGTTGCAAATCATGCAACACTATAGTCACAACTGATAGTCACACTGCTCTTTCACCTACTACTTCACTGGTCTCCACTGAAACTGTCCATGCACTGTAGTTAACTAATGTATTCTTTAGTTGATTAATGAGATAATAATTAGTGAATTAATTAATAATTAATTCACACCACTCTCACTAGTGTATCAATCAGTTAGACTAGATACAAATAGCTCAACTATGTTTAACTAAGTTAAACTGAACACAACTCCACCAACTACCTCAATAACTCCACCAAACTCTGTCACATGAGTTCTAACTGAAGTCTCCATGCAATAGCTCTACTTAACCCTCAGGAATAGCGTAATTCATTCTGTCAGCTCCTGTGCCACATATGTTCATGTAACTGAAGTGCTCCAAGAGAATAAGATAATGTTTATAGTCCAAATATTATTAAGAGCTAATAATATTCGACATATCTATTTTTATACTGCAATATAAAAATAGATTCCGCCCAATATATCTAAAAATAGAAGTCCATATGTTTTTCCAACTTGACCAACCATCCATAAATAGCATCCTGCAACTCATAGAATATGATCGACATGTCTAAAAATAGACATAGTCTAAAAATAGACTTGCGCCAAAAATAGCCTACGGGCCTACTTAGTGAAGGTGACTCTTTTCACTAAGCTCATCATCTTGTTGCAATCTCAACACTCCCTCTCAACAAGATAAGGATTATTTGCCACCCTGATCCTGCCCCTGTGGTATTCGAATTTTCTCCTGGTGAGCGCCTTCATCAAGATATCAGCATCCTGATCCTCCGTAGGAATGTAAGAAAGTAACATGATCTTCTGCTGCACACAATCTCTGATATGATGATACTGGTCCATGAAGCCATGCTGCCTCAACTCATCCTCCTGTCTGTACCATGATCCATATCCCGATGTGCCTATGAGATATCTCAATACATGCTTGCCTGCTTTCCAAAAGAGCTTGGTAGGCTTAACCATAGCTTGTGAAAGCTAGTTAACAGCGTAGCATATGTCAGGTCGTGTATTGACTAGATACATAAGCGACTCCACCAAATGTCGATAAACAGTAGCATCCACTACCTCTGCCGATGTAGCATTCTCTTTCCTCCATCCACCAGGAAGAGGAGTGTCGATAGGCTTGCAGCCATGCATGTTGAACTTCTCCAGTATCTCTCAGGCATAATTTCCTTGAGACACAAACAATCCATCACTACGCTGCCAAATTTCTAATCCTAGGAAATAATGAAGGAGGCCCAAGTCCTTCATCTCAAACTCCTTTGCAAGATCAGCCTTGCATGATTGTATCAACAGTTCATCACCTGTCAGAATCAAATCATCTACATAAAGTACAATGATCAACAACTTACCCTCAACCACTATTTGGTACAGGTTGGGATCTGCCTTGCTCTTGGTAAAACCAAGTCCGATGAAATAACTTTCAATCCGTGTGTACCAAGCACGAGGTGCTAGTTTCAACCCATACAACGCTCTTTTGAGCCTGCACACATGCGACTCGCTGCTGAATATCTCGAAACCTTCGGGCTGCTCTATGTACACCTCCTCCTCAATGATTCTGTTGAGGAACATAGTTTTCACATCCATTTGATGAATGTGCCACCCCATTTGTGCTGAGAGAGCAAGAATCGTTTGTATGGAAGAATACCTTGCGACAGGTGCAAAGGTTTCCTCATAATCGATCCCCTCAATCTATGAGAAGCCCCAAGCAACAAATCTTGCCTTGTACTTTTTGACGCTCCCATTAGCTGCTTGCTTCAATTTGTAGATCCATCTCAAACCTACCACTAATTTCCCTTTCGACCTTGGGACAATCTCCCATGCACTGTTTCTGACAATCGAATCATACTCTTCCACCATGGCATCTACCCATACAGGGTCCTCCATAGCTTCCTCGAAAGAGGATGGCTCTGTCACGATACACTTGCTCATCAAAGCCATGTATCCAGTATATCGGTCAGGTGACTATCTCTGTCTGCGCTGTGATGTAGGTGCTCCTACAATCTTCTCTGCATCAAGATTCAGTCGCTCAGCTTCTGTAGTGCGCTTCCGCCCTCTGATGGTTGGTGCTGCATGAGTGGTTTCTTCCACTCCATGAAACTCCTCTTGTGGATGATCCACATATCGAGGCTCGTCCTTAGGAACTAATAGATCCTCATCTGCATGCAAGTGTGGCTCCCTCTCAAGCGAACACTTCATGGCTTTCTCCTCATGAAATTTGATATCCCGTCGCACAACGGTATTTTGACTGTTTGGAAAATACACATGATAGTTGTGGGGTGTATCAGTGTACCCCACAAATATCCCAACCTTTGCGGTCAGCTCCAGCTTCTTCCTGGCATCCTTCGTCACATGAATGTAAACAGGTGAGCCAAAAATCTTCAAATGAGAAATATCAGGCTTCTTACCAGAAAACGCCTCTTCGGGTGTACTCATGCCAAGTACTCTGTGAGGACAACGATTTTGCACATAAACCGAAGTATTGCATGCCTCAGCCCACAAATGTATGGGAAGGCCCTGATCATGCAACATCGCCCGTGCAGCACCCACAATCGTTCTGTTCTTTCGCTCCGTGACCCCATTTTGTTGTGGGTTATGAGGTGCTATGAGCTCTCTTCGAATTCCTTCTGCGTTGCAAAAGTCTTTGAATTCGCCAGAGATGAATTCTCCACCATTGTCACTCCTAAGAGCCTTCACATGATTCCCCGAGTATTTCTCCACTAGTGCCTTAAACTCACAGAACTTAGAGAATGTCTCGCTCTTCTTCTGCATGAAGAAGATCTAGCACTTCCGAGAAAAGTCATCAACAAAGATCACATAATACCCGTGCTTTGCTGTGAAGCTACTGATAAAGGTCCACACACGTCTGTGTGAATTATCTCAAGGATTGTTGTGGCACGACTATCCTTCTTGTGAAAGGTGGATTTCACAAATTTTCCCAAATTACATCCCTTGCACTGATCTGACTCCGCAAGTGTACCTTTGGGAAGCCCTGTAGAAATTTGCTGCAAAATTTTCAAAGCACCATGGTGAAGATGGCCCAATCTCCTGTGCCATAGGTCGCCCTCATCCTGGCTCACCACTCCTTCTACCTTGCCTGCCATTGCTGCACAGTCATCTACCTACAACTGATAAAGGTTCTTAACTCAAACCCCTATCCTCCGAGTTTCACCAGTTGCCTTACTGTGCAGGAAAACCTTTCCCTCGCTAAAGACAACATCATATCCCTTGTCTTCCAACATGGCCACCGAGATCAGATTCTTCTTCAATCCTGGAACATGCATGACATCCTTCAATATGAAAGGTTTACCAGACTCCCTCTCAAAGGAAATGGTCCCGATACTAGTCGCATTGTATATACCATCATCGCCCATCTTGATGTGCACTCCAAGATCCTTCTCATCCAGATCACTGAACAAATATTTGTCTCTGGTCATATGAAAAGACGCACCAATGTCAATAAACCACACTGAACCCATCATACTTGAGACCAAGCATGAAATCAGTGAAAAATATAGCTCAAACTGCGAGGCTAAGGCCTCTCCAGCTGCAGATCCAGTAGCCTGCTTATTTTTCTTCTTCTGTGGACAATTTGTGGTGTAATGTCCGTGTTGGTGACAGTGAAAGCACTTCACCTTGGACATGTCCTGCTTCTTTCCTTTCGCATTGGATTAAGAAGCATTATTCTTGCTCTTCCCCTTCCTTTCTTTGGCAGCCAAAGTGAAATTTTATTCATCTACATTCTTTGATGAAGATCCATCCCTGGTACACTGCCTTATCTCCTCCTGCACAAGATCCGACCAAAGTCGCTCCCATCCGGGAATTTTCTCCCGACTATTGACAGAGTCCTGATAGGAATGCCAACTCTTCGAAAGCCCAAGGAGAGCCAAGCTCACCAAGTCCTCATCATATACAGTAACCCCCACACTTCCCAGCTCATCCCTGCACTGGAAAAACTTCGTGAGGTACTTGGGTATACTGTCGCCTTTCTCCATTTTTATGTTCCTGAGTTTATCCTTGAGCGCCAACTTCCTCTGGTCGCTCTTGCTTTGGAAAAAATCTGTCAAAGCTTTCCACATCAAGAATGGAGAAGATTTACCATGAAGGCTGGACACTATGTGATCCTTCACACCTTCCAACAGAATCCTTCGACACTTTGCTGTTTTCTTTTGCCATGCGTCAAGTGTGGCAGCATCGCTAGAAGCAGGTTTTGGAATTTCTTCATCTATGAACTCCTTCAACCCATTGTCCTCCAGCACCGCCTCCATCCTGTCCTTCCATGCAATATAATTAGAGCTGCCCTCAAGGGCATACTCCGATTGCAATCCGTTGAAAGACATCACAACTTCGACACCAAGAAAACACTACTGCAAATTCGAATTCCACCAGCACAAAACTCAACCGCTTCAATGCTTTGCAATTTCTCCAATGATCAATATCGCTCTGATACCATATAGAAATTATATAAATAATGCGTTATACATCCGAGATTCTCCTGATCACACACTATTTGACTTCATTCACAATACAAAATCTCTTCTACTATTGATCATTACTTGCGGAAATAAAATCAATTGCATGCACACATTAAAACCATAAAAATTCACACATATGAACACAATAATTTATGGGAAAGCTTAAAGCTGAAAACCCCCAAATATTTGTATATTATATTTCATAGAGATCATGTAACAATCATCATACAAAGCTCCTCACAAGCTCTCACTACAATCTCCAATTGCTACACACTAATCAGGTCCGATCTAGTAAATCCCATGCACCGATCTCTGCAACTGCTAGCCTGTCTCTACTGCCCAATCACTACTAAAGAATGGCTCTGAATGAACTCGAATTAGTCCAACCTTTCTCACGCAATCCTCATTGGCATATCCAACTACTGTGTGTTGCAAATCATGCAACACTATAGTCACAACTGATAGTCACACTGCTCTTTCACCTACCTCTTCACTGGTCTCCACTGAAACTGTCCATGCACTGTAGTTAACTGATGTATTATTTAGTTGATTAATGAGTTAATAAATAGTGAATTAAATAATAATTAATTCACACCACTCTCACTAGTGTATCAATCAGTTAGACTGGATACAACTAGCACAACTATGTTTAACTAAGTTAAACTGAACACAACTCCACCAACTACCTCAATAACTCCACCAAACTCTGTCACATGAGTTCTAACTGAAGTCTCCATGCAATAGCTCCACTTAACCCTCAGGAATAGTGTAATTCGTTCTGTCAGCTCCTGTACCACATCTGTGCACTTAACTGAAGTGCTCCAAGAGAATAAGATAATGTTTATAGTCCAAATATTATTAAGAGCTAATAATATTCGACATATCTATTTTGAGACTGCAATCTAAAAATAGATTCCGCCCAATATGTCTAAAAATAGAAGTCCATCTATTTTTCCAACTTGACCAACCATCTACAAATAGCATCCTAAAACTCATAGAATATGATCAACATGTCTAAAAATAGTCATAGTTTAAAAATAGACTTGCGCCAAAAATAGCCTGCGGGCCCACTTAGTGAAGGCGACTCTTTTCACTAATCTCATCATCTTGTTGCAATATCAACAAGCTTTTCTTTCGTCCATTTGTGGAATCGACCCCCAGGATTATACGCTATCCATCTTTGACATGGAGAAATCTAAACCTCGCCTCTCACACCAACTTGAGTTCCAAGTGCAAGTTGTGTCGAAAGGGAGACCAATCCATCGCACTGTCACAGACGAAGGTGCTTCGACTTGCGTTATGTTAACTGCTTGCTGGCTCGCTTTGGGTTCTCCTACTTTGTCTCTGCCATCGAATTCCATTATAGCTTTTGATGGCCAAAATTTCCTCCCAAAAGGCTACCTTGCTAGCTTTCCCATTTCACTTAGTGGGAAAACGATAACGGTGGACATATAAGTCATAGATCGTCATCTCGACTACAATCTATTGCTGGGTCGCAGTTGGTCTTATGCAATGAATGCTATTTTCTCTTCGGTCTTCCAACTCATCCTCTTTCCATTGGATGGTAAAATTGTCACAGTGGATCAGTTATCCTTTTGCACCTCCGATTATTCCACGTTACCAAGTAGAAATGTACCCCTAGTAGGAGGTGTTCCTGAATCATATGTCAGCATCAGTATCGGTCTTCTGAAGGCATATTCCTTGATGGGTTTTTTCCTCTATCGCCGCTTGAGGTTCCACATACGATTGCAATGATATCCACCATTTTGAATGGCTCTATCGATCCATGGATCCTACCAATGCCTTCAGAAATTGATTCCTACGAAGATCAGATGCCACTATTACCGGCAGAGTTGGATTATCAAGCCATCCAAATAGCATCTGAACCATCCACTGCTTTGGTTTCGACTAATGGTACCACCCTCCCGCCCATCACAGTTCTTTCTAGGGATCGATGAAGTCCTGCCTACAAAGGAAGCTATTTAGGAGATCATGTCCCTAGAAGAACGACCTTGGGGAGAGTTCCATTATTGCGCTTCAATGTTCGATTCAGAGGCAATCACTACTCAAATCCCATCTTTTGACCCACCTGAGATCGTTCCCTCCACCTACACGACTGTTCAAACTATCGATTCGGAAGGGAACATGGGCAATCTTTCCAAGCCTATGCTCATAGATATCTTGGTCAAAACGGGTATCGTGGAAAACATTGATATTGGAGCCAATTGCAATCCCGAGGAAATTGCATGCTTCACATCCCTTTTTAAGGAATTCCACGAAGTATTTACTTGGTATTACGAGAAAATTCCCGATATAGATTCTTCTATTGATGAAAAAGAGATCAAGAAGCACCGAGCATTCTTTTTATGGTATTTTTCTTGTTCGTTAATCCGAAAAACCTCGTGCCGTCTTCTTCGGGCGCATTAAAATCACACGAAGAAGCAACAAGATTTCTTTTTAGGGACTTTTTCTAGCTTGTAAAACTGAAAAAACCCCGAGTTGCCTTCTTTGGGCTCTTTAAACTACTACGACAAAGAAATATGGGCCATTATTTTCCATATTTTTCAAAGCTCATTAAACATAAAAAGTAACCGAGTTTTTCTCCGCGGGGCTCGTTAAAAATTCACGGAGAGCATCGAGTTTTTCTTCGTTGGACTCGTTAAAATTTCACAAATAACATCGAGTTTACTTCGTCTCCTCGTTCTCATAACAAAATGAGGCAGATGTCCATTGAACATAGGTTTCTCACTTTTCCGGATTCAACGGAATAACTCATGGAAAATGAACTGTTTCAGGCTTAGTATTCTCCCTTCATCGTGCCTGGCTATCAAACATGACAAAGGTACCCCCTGGAGTTTTATTTTACGATGTTTTTCAGAGTCTCTAAATATGAAAAAATCACCGAATTTACCCGTATGGACTTGTTAAACTTAATCAGATAGGGAAAAAATTTGGACGAAATGGAGACTTATTCTGTTACATTTTAAAAGGTTGATTTGGCAGTACAATATCTTAAACATGGCACTCCCCAGAAAAATCTCTCACATTTAGCCGAACCCTACCATCTATGAGTTTAGCCTTCACATGCCAATGTTCCTGCATTGGTGAATCCTGATACTCTTTGGTGTTCATTAAGCCTAAGTTGTCTGGTACCCTGTTAGAGTGCCGTTTATTGTTCAAGAGGATCCCGTTATCTACTGATCCTTGTATCAACCAATCCATCATATAACATAACTTATTTGTCGTTAGTTATTCCCATTTTCTCTTGATTATTTCCATAAACAAAATCATCTTTTCCCATTTCGTGTCGACTGATGTAGGATGCCTTAGTGCCTACCTTTTGACATATCTCTTCCAATCGACTTCAACATCTTATCTTGGAAGTTGATCCAAAAACACATCAGTACCCAGATACTTGCAGACATTAGTGGCAGGTCATTTTGTGTTTGGTTGGGGGTTCTCATTATTGGCTCTCGATCGAATGATTCTACGAGTGTTCGACATCAAATCCTTTTATTCACACTCGCTATATTGTACTGTGCATCTTGGGGACCATCATCATCATCGGTGGCCACCATCGTTTTTGTTAACATTTTTTGTTATTTACTGGTAATCAGAAGATTTCCCGCATGTTCGAATACAACTCATTCATTCACATGTATGAAAATATGCAGTTTAGTGAAGTAGCGACCAAGACCTTGGGTTGAGGCTTACACCATTACAACTGTGTTTCCTCTCCCAAGTTGCGATATTGTTTTTGGAGACAACTTATCAGTTTGATCCTGTTATGATAAACACTTCCATGTTACGCTTATCAGTGGACACACTGTTCATATCTCTACTCTAGAGAAATCATTTTGATTAGCTACTGAGCATGGGAATTCCCAACTCAGGACAGATACTATATTTTCTTACATATGTTTTTGTTTCAGGTTTTCCTTAGTCCTCCAAATCCTCTCATTCTACTACACTTGTTATAAATTATTTCGGCCATCGTCTTCGTCTCTGACCTCACACTTTAGGGGGAATCTGTTATAGGACAAATGACCTCCTCATTAGCTCAGAGGGTAAGGTCACATGGAAGGATGAAAATGACCTAGACAAGACCCATTTTTCCAAGGTAACGCTCTATCTTGCCCAAGGGGCAGCGTTATCCGTGTTTGAATGTGAAAAGGGAAATATCTTGTGGAAAACTGACTCACATTTCCATATTTTTCTCAAAGAGAGTCAGTTCAAAATGGAAACTAAATGGCACAAAAATTTTATTAGGCATTTCCAAACACAACTGAACTCCTATGGAAGGAAAACGCACAGAAAGCAAGGACACATCTAGATTTTTTCCGATTTGAACAGGTTGAAAGAGTTAACAAGGTTTTCTTTCTCCATCTCCTATAAATTGGAGCTGTGGGCTCTTGGTATAAGGTCGAAGGTTTGATTATATGTGGAGAAAAATTTCATTGTTGTAGTGTGAGGCTTAAATATCGGTGAAGTTAATTGAGAGCTTTCTACCTTGAGAATCATCACACTCGGAGATAGAGAAAGGTAGAGAGGAATTGGAATATTTAGGAGGGCTTGGTGCAACTGACGGTTGTAATCCTCATTTTCATAAATCAATAGAACTGTATATGTGTTTTCCATTCGATGCATCAGTGTCACAATTGTTGTTTAATCGTTTATGTAGCATGATATGAACGGCTTAGATATGCATTGTTTTTATGTTTCTTGTATGCTAGTTTAATTAATAGAAAGCTATACTATTGTAGAGATTACACGGGTGCTTTGATTGGATGCAAGATTTGGACTTGGAGCCAGTGAAGAAGGATCTCCACTTCGCTGCTTGGTGTTCTCCATAAGATCCGCTGTCCACAAAGAGGTAATATTTTCCATCTCTCTTTTTCAATTATATAAATTAGCATGAACATGTATGCGGTACCTTTGGAACTTTACAGATAATATGCTAGTCTGCCTCGGGCACCGGAAAGCCCTGAGAGGGATACCCATAACCACCACCCAAGCATATTACCCTATAGTAGCAGTCAACCTTAGACTTCCTCCTCTTGTGCTCAGAAGCTCTAAAAGGACCTCAAGCAGATTATCACATGCAGCTTTAGAGCAGCTTCAGAACCACCGAAGACAACTTCAACAACCATATCAATAGCTTCAATATCACTTGCAAGAGCAAATCAATGGTAAGACTCAGGTATGCAATCATCTAACCCTTTCTTCAAATCTATTTTAGCTTAATAAAACATTAAAAAGTGAGAGAAGGAAAGTTTTTTATATAGCCAAAATCATTAGCAGAGCAACCTCAGCCTTATCTACTGACTAGCCTCACTTTTTCCACCAAGAAGAGGAACAAGACAAAAGTAAAAGGACTTGAGAAAGTGGGTGGTAAGAAGTTCATTGTAATTGAAGACAAGGAGTGCGAAGGGGTAACCAAGGGTGAAATTAGTTCACAGAAAAGTAGAACTGTGAGTTTATTTTACATGCAATCAAAAAAAAGAAAAAAGAAAAAAAAAGAAAAAAAAAGAATAAACTAAAATAAAGGTGGATCGACCACCTCTTGGCATGCAAAACAGATTCGTTTAAGGCATCTGAGGACCTCCATGAAGCACCTATGAGAAGAAATGCAAGAATAATAGCAAGAAGATTAGCAGGAGGAGCAACGCATGGGCCAATAAACATAAAATGAAATAAGCCAACATGCAGGAAGAACAATAAGGTAGGGAGGATGAATAGGTTGTTTAGAGGTTTAACGATAGTTTCAGTAGGGGGGTGATGATGGGCCTCTAAATTAAACATAAATTAAGTCCCATCTAACCTTTATTAGGCCCATCTACCTCTCTTATGCACATAAAAAGATATATTAAATCTCTCCTTCTGCACTTAATAATGTTTTCTTAGGAAGGTTTAAAGGTAATTGCATATTTGTGCCTAATATTGGTTATTTTTGTAGAATATTGTGAGAATATTGGGCATATTATGCAGATTTTGAGAAGGAGATAATGTAGGGACTTGCTTCTTGCCACTGGAAGATCAACATTGGAGAATAAATGAGCACAATATCAGGAAATTAGGGAGAAATATTGGAGAGATTCAAGGGGATTGTCCACCCTCCTTAACTCTCAAAGGTAGCCAAAGGATCCTCATGAGATACCCTCCAACATTTCGAATTCTAGAGGTAGCCAAGCAACTCAAGACCAAGAGCACTCAATCTTTGTTTACTGGGAGTCAAGTGGACTCAATCACCATTTTCTAGGGAGCTCTTGGTAGCTACCTTGTGGAATAAATAGAGCAGAGCTAGAGCTAGGAAGAGTTAGTCAATTCCAGGGGATTTGATTGCATTTAGAACTTTTTCTGCAAGCTATTATTATTTTGTTGTTTAAGACCTTAAGGATGTAACAAGTGTATTTTTTGTAATGCAATGAGTAGGTAGATGTTGTTTTACTGATCTAGTTTCAGGGAGCAAGGCTCATGGGTTAGGGCCCAACCCATGTGCTTTAGCTTCTCTGTTGTTTTCATTCTTTCCTTTCTCTTATTTAGCTAGTTTTATTTCTGATATTTTAATTGCTATTATAGTTGCTGCTATAGATTTAATTTGATTATTTGCATTGTAGAATAGTTGATGAACTCCATAAAACTATGAGGCAGCCTTCCCCTCTCATCTCTATCGATAGAGATCGAGGAGGGTAGACCTTCCCGCAGACAAAAAATGCTTTCTAGGTTATGATTCTCTATTTCGAGGACTAGGCTAGAATTGTTATTTGTCTTTAGCATGCATTATCCATCTTTCTTGCATAATTCGACAGTTTAATTGCAGGCACAGGTAGCCATGGAGAAGTTCATTGGCGCCTTCCCTCTTCATTTTCCATCTCTGTATTCACGACCTGAACACTATTTTTATACCTTCATTCCCATCCTTTCTCTTCTTATCAGTTGTCGTGCCTTTTTTATTATTCACAAAACACTTCAAAATGCTGAAAGTTTGACCTCTGCCCTCGCTCCTCAAACTTCCCGCTACCGTACATTGCAATCGCATTGCACAACCTTTTTCCCTTTCTCCATTAAGACTTACCGCAATTACATTTCTCACATCGCACTCCACAGTGTTTAGTTTTTTTCCTTTACACTTACCACTCGTTGTTGTTGATTGTGATATCACAAATCGTAATTTTCACTTTTTCCCTTTTTCTTCAAGACTTACCACTTGTTTCCATCGATTGCGATATTGGGAAATTTCAAATTGCTAATTGCATCGTTTACCTTTTTCTTTTAACACTTACCGCTCGTTCCGCTGATGCGATAACTATGCCGCATCACACATCACACTTCACAACATTTCTCTTCTCCCTTTAACATTTACTGCTCCAAATTGGCGATATTGCGATTGTGATATCGGTCCCACCGCCACGTTACCCATCGCAAACCACGAGTCACAACATTTACCCTCTTCTTTAAGACTTATTGCTCCGATATGCCGATTGCGATATTGCGATCACGCTCCGCCGCCAGTCCCACTTCCATGTCACCCGTCGCACATCGCACTTCACACTATTTAGTTGGTTTTCGTTACACTTACCGCTTGTTTCTACCGATTGTGATATCACATATCGCAATTCTTTTCTCCATCGCATCTTCGCCATCGCACTTTTCAATTCATTCTGCTCCAAAGCCCTTTTCTATGCTACAATAAGGTTTGATAAGTTTTAACCCATCTTTTCACTTCTAAGCCTTTTTTCATATGTTTAAGCCTTCCATGAGCACATTTAGCCCTTTTTCCTCTGAACTGCAATCAACACTTTTTCAGTTAGAATTAGATCATGAATAGCTGCATGGGTAGAAGCATGGTAGATAGATCATAGGATGAGTAGAGTGTGTTTAGCTGTTTGGCCATCTCAATGCAATTTAGTTTAATTTATTTTCTGTCATTTCCTTTCTACAATTTAGTTTAGTTTCCTTCCTATCATTTATTTTCAATGATTTAATTTAGTTTCCTTTCTGTCATTTCCTTTCTGCAACTTAGTTTAGTTTCATTTAAGTGTGACAAACTTCACTAAGAACCATTAGAAATAGCACCCTTTCGTAAAGCGTAAGATGATGATATGAACAAAATGCATCTGCCGTGTATATAACATTGTCACCTCCAAGTTTTTATGAACCCCAGGTTGATAAAGTAAAGTAGAGCAGCCCTTAGGAGTTGCATCACTCTTGGTGCAATACTAGGGCTCACCACTTTTTGTCGCCATTGCCGAGGAGGTGTCTAGTAGATGCTTTGATTTTGTTTTTAGCATTTTTTTCTGCTTTCTTTTCTTTTCATGCCATTTTAGAAATATTAAAAAAAAATATACAATAATTTATGATTTTCATGCCTCATAGTGGTAGGGATACTCAAAAAAAAAAAAAACTTCTCCAATACCAACACACCCACTTGACCACGTGGTGCAGTAGGAACCACATCACCATACACTTTTGAAGGTAGAAGAAATGGATGGATACGATGACAATGAATAATATCTTATTGGGTTTCCCATTCAAGATATGGACATCAATGTACATATGAAGAACATCACTCCATCTTTCCTTCCCAACTTCCATGGTATGAGGATAGAGGTTCCAGAAAAATTTCTCTTTGAATTTGAGATACTTTGTAGGTCTTATGGCTACATATCACACACTCAAAAATTGAGATTTTTTCCTGCAACATTAAAGGATAGAGCTCTTAAATTTTTCATGTGTCTAGGTACTAATTCAATAAGATCATGGAATAATATGCAAAAGATATTTCTAGAAAAATACAAAGATCGTGATCTTAGAGAAGAAAATTTTAGATTGAACCAAGAAGAAGATGAGAGACTTGAGGATATAGTAGAGAGGTTCATGTATAATGTTAAGAGGGAAAAATTGCATCATTTAGGATTTGACACACTAAAAACCCTCTTACTTAGAACAATTAGGGATGAGTGGACTGATCTCCTTAATCTCATGAGTAAAGGAGATGTATATCAATTTCCATTTGAAGAATTTTGTGAAACATGCAAGATAATATCAAGAGGAAGGGAAAGAGTAAGTAAGTCAACATCAACATTGGTAAGGCAAGATGAAATTGCAAATTTGTTTGAAAACTTTAAAACAAAAATTCTTAGCAATCTAAGTGAACAAGTAGAAATTTTAAGAATGAAAAATGAGAAAAAATAAGATGTTGATATTTTTGTTATCCATGCAGAATCATATGCTACTAAATGTTGCTCGTCATTCCCCAGGTTTAAAGAAGTTTACTAAGAAGACAATGGAGTAATGCAATAACAAAAGAAGCTATGTTATGTAGCTCCAAGTGTTAGTATGAATCTTTTGTCGAAGTGTATGAAAAAAGACCACTTTAGCTACGCATAACTTATAGCCCTAACATCAAATATGGCTGCCAATATCTTCAGATCTGCAGTTAGTTGATCAAGACAAGTGCTGCAAAAAACCAGATCTATGCATAGAAAGACATTAAGCAGTAAAAAGAAGGGTTTGCTCCATATATCCAATAGACAAGACAAGAACAATTTTTAAAAGAATTTTTTGTATTAAGGGCACCTGGGAGGAAAACAAGAAGATGTTTCCAATTCTCCTCAATGGGATGGGTTCTTGGAAGTCCTCAGCACTTCAGATCTAGCATTTCTCTCTCCTGTTGGTGTAGAAAACCCAGACAAAGATAGAACTCAAGGGAGCTCACACAGCAAATAATGGAAAATATGACAATGATAATGGCTCAAAGTCAGACCAAGAGTTTAGATCCAGAGTGATCTAATAGGCAACAAAAGGTGAAGAGTGGTAGGAAAAACCCTCCTATTTATAACAAAATATTGGGTCATTCTAGATCTTGGTGCATGATTAAAATAACATTAACCAAATCTAGATCCACCTTTTATGGAATATTTTATTATATTTGTTGGAGGGAAAAATTATTTGACTTGGGTCAAATCCCTTTATTTGGAAATAATAAATAAATAAATGATTTATTTATCATTTTAAGGAAGTGGTTGAAAGATAATCAAATAAATAATGATTTATTTAATTATTTATGGGTGATTTAGTCCTATTTAACAAGGAATATTATTTAAATAAGATTTAAATAGTTATTCCTAGAAAATAATAAGATAAATAAGGATTTATCTAATTAATTTCTTTGTTTTGGGTTAAACATGACTAGGAATAATAATTAAATTATTGTTTAATTTATTATTCCATGAGGGAAATCAAACAAATATAGATTTGTTTAATATTTCCCTTTTGGGGTTTCCTGTTTAGACCATAAACAACCTAATAAATGTGTTTTATTAAGTTATTTTACATAGTGAAAGCAATTTTACTTAGGGTAAAATTGGTCTTACATGGTGTACTTGGGTCCATCTAATGATAATAGGTTAGATGACCAAAAAATGGTGTAGCAGTTGCCCCAGTGCGAGTGAAGACAAATCGTGAAAACCAGTACGATTGTAAGAACTCAATCACCGAGACATCAAAGGAAATCGGAGAGAGAGAGAAATGTAAAGGTAGACTAATGTGCGAAGAACTGGGCTGGGAAGCCCCGAAGGACTTGCGAGTGCAACGAGTCTCCCCTTTTATGAGTACATGCTAGAGGCGGTGGGGGAGGCATACCTATGCCCGCCGAGACAAAGTACAAAAGAATAGTGCATCCAGTAAACAAGGGACCGAACTATAAAGTACATGCTGGCATAAACATGAGCCAGATAAAAGATATAATGAGGAATCCCACATACATGTTGTGCCTGGGATAACAGCCAGGATTTATACAATAATATTTGAGTACATGAGATACAAATACAACCCAAATGCCCCCTATAAATGGGGAAGGGCTTGCAAAATCTGACTGATACATGCAAATCAAAGAGGTGTTGTAAGTGGCTAAGGCTAGCATCATCAAATATATGGAGCTGCATCGAAGGCTGTAATGACGAGGTCAACCGGGCATGTGGGGGGCTACCTGCAGGGCCACCCCCTCATGAGGGTTGAGACATCTCACACACACTCGGGAATCACCAATAGCTATTGTTGCATCACTGGACCATCAAGTATACGGATCTCGATCATGCTGAAAGGAGCTGGAGTGGAGAAACAATCAAGTCAAAGGGTAATGAGAAATCCCTTTGGTTGATTCGAGCAGACAAGTGGGGCAGAACCAAGGTACACCACCCTCTGAACTGTCTTGGAATGAATGGCGATGTCGACGGAAGGTCGCCATGGGTGAGGCAATAAGGGATCCCTCCAACTAAGGCATGAGAGAAAATAGTAGAGGCGGTGCTGATGATGGAATGGAGAGAGTAGGCAGCAAATGATGACTTCCCTTGCTAGGCTAAAAAGCTGAATGACATGATAGCGACGGTATCATGAGGGATAGGGGACAGTGGGACTAAAGGCCATAATGTGTGACATGAGAGAGGGACCAAGCAATGAGGGATGGAGGACTATAACGAGATACAAAGGGACTCGAGATAGACTCCATGAATGCGATGATGACTCAACTCGAATGCTCTAAACAAGGGCAACTTGATGGTGCTGCCACACAGTAAAGGTCCAATGGGGGACCATGAAAACATGAGTACAATATGGTAACTCACGACGAACATCAACACGAGCATGGATAAGTATGGAGGCAAAATGGTGCCCTTAGTATGAGTGTTTCAAGTGAAGAAATTCGATTTTGAGGAGGGTTAGGGTTGAGGGGCATAGGTGCCCCCAAGAATGGTGTGGTCATGCCAAAATGTATTTAGAAAAATGGGAATATAAACACATTTTAATGATGTGGTGTGCCATTTTTTTTCGTTATGGTTATGCAGTTTGAGAAAGGAAATGGAGGATTACCAATCTCTTTTAGTATTGCATATATGAAGCAAATGGACTTTAAGTTTTTAGGTTGGCATACCTGGTGTCACTATCCCAAAGAGAGGATTTGGAGATAATGAACTGATGCTCTCCTAGAAACCCCATAGGTTGGTCAACAACAATGTCTAAGAGTTTGGGTTGCTGATGGAAGATGAGGGAACGATAAGGGGTATCATCCCTAGAGTGATCTGAAGTGATATGGGATTCTAGAGGTTCTTCAAAATGTGGAAGAATAATGGAACTAAAGTCAACATGACCAGATACACTAGGAGAGTTTTGCAGAATTTCTTCTCCTGGTCTCTCGAATATGGGTGCCCCCTTACCCAAATATTGGGTTTCAATGTAATGGCCACAAGGTGCATGTGGTTCGAATGCATGGGTTCGATGTAAGGGGGAATAGATAAATTCAGGGGTGGGAATTTCATCCATAATGTCGTCATCGTGATAGAAGATGGGGTGACTGGTGGTAGAAAGACCACCTGACATGGCGAAGCTCCCTGACGCATCATCATGAGAAGAGAGGTTCACATGCGCATTGTCACAAGGAGTGACGGAAAAGTAAGAAGATAAAGGATCTACCGATGTTGAGCCTAGGGTGATCGCTGAAGGAAGGTCAAGCGAAAATACAAGAGAGGATTCAGAGGGAATGTTCCCCGAGGGTCTCATGGATGATGATAGGTAGAAAATGGTGGATGAAGGCTCTGTCATCCTGGAAACATCGGAGAATGTCAATGAACATAGTCATGTACGTGGTTGAGTATATTGGAATAAATAGGGGAGAGGTGGACTCATTGCGCTTGGCCTCGAATTGGTGGACCGCGGCTAGAGAGGTGTGGAAGTCCTCGAGGCGGGGACAAAGATGGGTGTAATGGCCATGGAGATCACACAAAGCACAGGGTTGGTTGGTGTGAATAGTCTTGGGGTTCTTGATTGCGGTCGCGGAAGGAATAGAGGCTTCCGGGACCGTGGACTCAGGGAATGCAACATTAACCATGGGCTTGAGATGAGGCAAGTTAGGACAGGAATGGGTGGTGTGACCGAAAAAATCACACAAAGCACACTAGATGGTATGCTTTGGAGGCCGAGGAGGGGTAGGGTTTGTTGGGGCAGCCTTGTCCTTTGATGCCCCCTTGTGAGCTTTTCCCTTCTTACCCGAAGCGGTCGCAACAAGAGGTGGTTCCTGTTGAGATGACTAAGGCACTGTTGCAACGGGAGAAGTCTTGGGGACCGGTTGAACCGATGCTGCCAAAGATAAGGTTTGGGTTGACTGTGCAAGATTAAAGTCAAGGACCAAGGTACCAACCTGAATCCCATGGTTAGGTTAGAAGAGAGAGGGTGGGGCCATGACAGTGTACCACCACCTCTGTGGGGGAGCCAGGAACGGTATCTCGACCGTAGGGGTAATGGCCAGTGGGACTCGCTCCTAAATAGCTAATTCTTGAGGAACCGTTCCAGAGGATAAAGAGGCCAGACTACCAATTTCAGGTGAAGGGCTAGGATCGGGTTGCGGTGGGCGAGGGTGAGTCTGAGGTTGTTGACTAGCCGGAGCGGGTCGCTTAAGGGCAGCCCAAGACGATTGCATCATGCAAACATTCGACAAGCTGGGATCAGAGATAGGAGGTGGGAGACCAGGAAGAGTTCCAAGCAGGGAGGAATCTTTGTAGATGCCGGGGGAGACACTGGTCAAGGAATCAACAGTTTGCTTATTGGCTACAGAAGATATGGTCATCTCAGAGGAGGTCTGAGACTTTGGCTCATGATAGGTCAACTGGTCGATGGTGACTATCTTCCCATTGTGAGGAAAAGACATCTTGCGAAAAACTGCGGATGGGACAGTAGACATGGCATAGGTGTAGCTTCACCCCAATAGAATGTTGTAGTCTAGAGGGGCGTCGATGACTTCGACGTCGACCCAGTCGCCTTGCCCGGCACAAGACAGGAGCGACCACTTTAAAAGGCCAATGGGCCGGGAGGCGTAACGTCCCACGTCAAGGGTGATCGTGGAAGGGGCCAACTCAGAGATCCCCGATTTGCTTCCAAACCGAAGCGGACATCACACAGGTGGATGCCCCCTCATCAATTATACACCGGGAAACGTTGGCATTCCGGATTTTGACTGGGATTTGGAAGGCGATGGAAGCAGGGAGAGGAGGATGTTCAGCTTGATGGGCGTTGAAAACAATCATTTGGTCATCAGCAGGATCTACAGCGCCCATGGCAGATAGTAGGGCCTTCTCTTGGGAAGGGCATGATTGGAGGAGTTCCAATATGGAAATGGCAGCAGGAGATTGCGCCAAATCATCTACGACATATACTTCAATGAGCAACAACTTAAGCAAGATTTTCACAGAATGATCCTTAGGAATCTTGGTATGAACCTAAACTTTGGGTTGAGGGATATGTAAGGGACCATTGGATGTCGAAAGAGGCTCTGTAGAACTTGAAGAAGGGGATTCGGGGGCAGACTGAGCGGAAGGCTTGGGGTACTGGCGAGACCGAGTTTGAAGGTTAAGGTCGACGGTTGGAGATGGATCAGAGTTCATCATGAGGATCTGGTAATCGGAGGAACCAGAAGGGGAAGGTTGAGTGGCGACCTGTTCGTCAGGTGGTTGGGTAGCCACGAATCCTTGCTAGGGGAAAGGATTGGTAAACACAGCCGGTTGAGAGTGTCCACATTAGGGGGAGCATGAGGGGAGGCATGTTGTCCTCGCAATGTGGCTTGAGACTCCTGTTTGGGCTCAACCTAGTCTCCTAAATTGAGTTCATTTAATTGTCAACCAGGGTTGGTAAACTGCTGAAGTGAGGTGCAATGTATGTGCCTAGGTGTTTGTTTCTTACTGCGTTGTGTTTATTATTTTATGATGTTTTTGGTCTTTTTATGGTTTTATGCTCACAAGGGAAAGAAATAAATGCTGGTGGAAAGAAGCTACTAGTTAAAAACAGAGTGAAGCCTAATTTGTTGATGACAAATGACAAATGAAAATACTGAGACAAAACCAAACCTAACTATGACTTAGAAAAATACAACGCTTGATAATGACTTCAAGAAAATAAATCACAACATGAACTTAACTTGTCCAATTCTTTCATTAAAGGTATTTTGGAAGAGCTTGAGAAATGGGCAGCTAAGTGTAAAAATTCTCCTAACTAAACAATTAAACAATCAACTTATAATGATACAACATCTCATCCATGATTAAAGGTTTGTTGAAACATATTTGGAGAAGAACATTGGTAACATCATAAGATCTCTACTCTAGAACTAGCTCCTAATTCTTTTCTGCAACTTAGTTTAACATCACTAAACCTTACTCAAAAGTTATAGATTTCCTTTTAGAATAGTCTTGAGGAAAGACTTGTTTGTGAAATGGTAAAAAAAAGGTTGCAAAAGTACTCCAGGCCTTGGACTGATACTGTCTTCTGTTCAGATGATTATGAGTTAATATAGGTTTGGAACAAAAGAAGTTTTGTAAATAATGAAGGCTGTGGTATTTAAGTTTAACAACTAATGTAAATTAATATGCAATGGATGACAACTAAATGTGGAATGTAAATACAGTGAGCTAAGCTAGAACTGAACTAGAGTGCTACTAGTCTATAATAAACAGTGCTAAACTAACAAGCCATTATCAAACTTGAAACAAAATAACAGAGCATGAATTGAATGCAATTTGACTCCAGAGTGCCCTAACTAAGTTATCATGCAATTAATCTATGGGATTCTACAACCTATTTCGTTCATCATGAATGGTATTTTTGGAAGATGCTTGTTAGAAAAATCCTGGCCGTACAATTCAATGCATTTGAATACAAACATGAAAACTGAAAACAAGTACAATTAAAAACTAAGACATCATAGCCATTTCCTAGTCGTTATTATGATGTTTTGGAAGAGCTTTTTAAGAGTAAGATCAGCTATGATACTTAGTGTAAACAAGAAAATGAAACCTACAGTATCACAGTCATGCCTTAGTCATCATAATGATTTTTTGGAAGAGTTTACTAGAATAAGTTCAACTGTGATAATGAACAAAAGAAATTGAAATTAAAATATATAAAACTACAACCATTTCTCATTCATTATAATGATCTTTTGGAAGAGTTTCTTAGAACAAGTATAGCTATAGTGACTAATGAAATTAACTATGAACTCAAACTTCAAAAACTTGAAAACAAACTAAGATAGTTATCTAAATTGCGAAAGTAAAGCCGCTCAGGAGGCAGTGGGCCCTCTACCACCAGAGTAGCACTAGAATCTAACTCAAGATCAACTCAACGCATTCAAAGAAATGTCATGTCTTCTTCATTAAAGGAAAATAACTTAAAACAAAGTATTCTCGGTCTTCGAAAATATAGCAGTCAATCCATGAAATCTAATCAAAATCTAGAGCTTGTCTCTCGGTTTCCCGAGTACATTTATAACAAATCTTCATAACATGAAATTTGCAACAATACGGGGATCATTGTCTTTTCATATCAAAATCGTACTAGAACTCTAAAGATGGCAGCGTAAAGTGACAAAGGACATCTCGGACTGTCCTTGTCCTATTAGGAGTCCGCCTCCTTGTGTGAGTTCCCACGTACAAAACCACGTCCGTAATTTCGTTCATTCTTCATGGTGAGCAAAAAACGTTGAGGACATGATGTGGAATATACCCATGTGTGGCTTTTCCCTGAGAGGACACCCTGGAACATGCTTGAACGTGAAGACAATCGTAGAATTGGCAACTAGCTACTGAAATGTCCGTATCTCAGTAGCTAGTTTCAATTCAAAATGCATTACAATGACAAAATCACAAAACTTAGAAAGTTAGCCATGATACTCATTCTTAAAGTAATTTTAACTAATTTCATTGATCATTTGAGCCCGGGATAACAATGGACAAAAGAAAATGGGGTGAAGTATGATGGAAGAAAGAACAATCTTGAGGCTCAACATACCTCCACTACTAACTTCTTGCATGTCCTCATGCAACTTATTCCATAAACTCGCAGACTTCGCAAGAACATCCAACCCTCTTCTTCTTCTTTGCCTCGAAGTTAAAGGTCTTCCGGGCTTCCTCGATGACTAACTTGAACCTTAATTGGTAAGTGCCCCGATTAACTTCTTGTTCCTCTTTTTCAACTTTTCATTAGCCTTTTCCACTTTGTCCATTTGTAGAGACAGTGGTTGAGTTCATACTCGGTTTTGAGTTTGACTTGTTCCTTCCGAATATCATTCTCAGTCTCCGATATGTCTATTAAGTACTTTCAGCTCGTACCTATCTCTTCTTAACACATCTATTTCAGACAGTGGAGGACTAGGGGTTCTATCTCTACTCTCAAGCTTTCCTTTCCAATGTTTCAACATAGTTATAAATTTCTCTGTCGTGGAAAGGTCAATTTCGGGGGCTTCTTCATCAAAATCTTCTTCAACATCCTCTTCAATAGATGTTTCCTCATCTTCTATGTTTATCACCCTCGGTTTTGTTTTGATCTCGTGTTTTCCTTAGTTTCCCCCCTAAGTCTATGGCTTCTTCTCGGCTGGGATGATCCCTCTCCTTTTTTCTCCGTGGCAAATTTTCTCGATTACCCTCTCTTCCTTAAGCCGTGTCTTAATCTCGAGTCAACTTCTCGTAGATTATTTCTTCACTCGCTATCTTGAATTGATTTATCGCTTTCAGTTTTAGAGGCTCTCCATTTTCTCGCTTCTCTTTCGTAGGCCGATGTTCGGGTGAAGGCTCTTTTGGTTCCTCAAAGTGATTTCTCACCAAAAAATTATCCCAAGTATCTTTTATTTTGGCTAAATGATGTTCAATTAAAAATCTTAACCAAGCCATGATGGTATAGAGTTGTTTCTAGGAATTGGACTCTCCTTTGAACACTTGAAGCCATCTTTTTTTAAACTTTGAAGCAATAAATAGGGAAAAATTAAGCTTTTTCTTCTAGGAAATGCATTATCAACCTAATATGGTAAACATAGAAAGTACCATATCTACCTTCACAAGTGATAAATTTTTGTAGAATAAGCAATATATTTCTTCGGTTTGAGGGAAATGGGAGGTGACATCCTTGCCAATGGGAGGTAAGAGAGTGTGAAGGAACCAGTCCCATATAAACCCGATCTTCAAAGGTGGGAGCTCGACATAAGCTCCTTCTTCTCCGCCATTCCCCGGACATGAGTGGAAAGGCGGGTTGAAGAGGTTTGACTGAAGGAATTCAAAAGCTCTATACCAAAGTGTCGTATCGGAGAGGGGAGCTGGAAATAAGATAAAAAAGGCTTGGGCAATGGTCGCAAAGGTGGTATGGGAAGAGGTGGCCTGTCAACATACCATTTAGAAGCTTCACCGTAAGCATGCGTTGGGAACAACCGAAGACTAGATGGAATCATCGGTAATGGAATTGGAGGAACACCACATGTGGAAAGATCGGACATGGTTGGTTGGATCTTCTCCCCAGCAAGGCCTTTGAACTTAGGATGTTGAGGGGAGCTTGGTTGGCATAGCGTGCCAACCAACATCGTGGCGGATAGGGTCATTGATCAACCGATTAAGATCGGGGAGGTCGAGGCCTCGCCATGTAAGGGAGCAAAGGTGTAGCCGAGGTAGTTCCTATGGCGGTTCCGCTGAGCGTGAGTCCCGAAAATTAGGGGCCGGGATTACCGCTAGTGTTAGGGCCCTGGACCCGTGCATAGTGAAGGTGACAGGGGGAGAACCCGAATTAAAAGGAGAACCCAATGAATCGAAGAGGAGTCGGAGTGCGACTCTGAGGAGGACTAACTCGACGATGATGGGAAGGAATAGGTCGAACCGACTCGTAAACTCGAGGGTGAAGGCCAAGAAGTCTGGATGTGCGCCTTGGGGGCGCAATGGTGACAACAAAAACACGGCACAAGGGGAAGAAGAACGACCAAAAAAAGGCAGTGGAGGTGCGTAATCAAGTGATTACAATGTCGAAACAAGGGTCGAAAGGTGCAGTGTCAAGGGATTTTACAATGTTTTAAAGTCTTTGCCTCGCGATGGTAACTAGGCTCTTTCTTCGCTTAGGGTGAGTGTGTGGCGTGCACTAATTTTAATTTTTTAAACCCCGACGTTTTGAGAGCAAAAGAAAAAGTGTGTTGTGTAACCGAAAATAAATCTCGCAGAGAACAATATATAATGCTGAAATAACGAAAAATTAACAGCCTAACAATGCATCGATCTAACCCAAAAAGGCGGGTCTCCCAAAACTAGTCTAACAGAGGGAACAAATCTAGTCAAAACACACTAAAAAAGAGGACAATAGATCTAGGGTCGAGAGGGACGAGATCTAAAGGAGAAATCTGTCGAAAAGAGGGGCGTAACACAACCAAGAGGCAGAGGCAAGGTGGCTAGAAAAAAGGAGGAAATCAAAGCAAAAAGCGTAAGGGACAAAGGAGGAGGCCCTAAATTTATATCCAAAAAAACTTTAGGAGGTGATTTGAAAGGGAGAAGAGCCGATTAAAAGGGATCCGAAAAAGGAGGTATCGGATCTCGAAAAAAGGGGCGACGAAACTCGAAAAAAACGTACACCCGAAACAGCTTAAAACTCTTCCACCAAAAAGTGGAGGGTACTCGAAGCCCTAGGGGGCTATGTTCCCACTTAGATGAGTAAAACAGATCAGAAACGAGGTCTAAACAGCCGAGACAGAGGCCGGAAAACCCCGATAGAAGCTTTAGAAAACCCGTAAAAATTACGTAAAAAATAGCGGAAAAATCGCGTGTCGCAGTGTTCGACTTGTTTTCCGGTAGAGTCGCAGATAATGGGCTGAAAAGTGGGACCCGGAGGCGAGGTTGCGGTCCCGGGCTGAAAAGTGCGACTCGAAGCTCGGGTGTCCCGGCGGCGATTTTCCGAAAAAGTTGTCGTCTCGCTCATGCCGATGTCCGTCACCCGCGCAATAGGTCCGTAAACACGCGTGAGTTAGAAATTTTAATGTTTTAGGGTTTTATAGGTGAAAAAAAACATAAAAAATAGGAAAAACAAAAAGATGAAAAGAAACCCTAGGGTCCGAAGTAGATGGATATGCAGGAATATGAAAAACGACAGCGGTCGTAATTGAAAACCCGTCTGGTTCGATCCCTAGTGAGTCGCCAGCTGTTAGTATGAATCTTTTGTCAAAGTGTACGAAAAAATACCACTCTAGCTACGCATAACTTATAGCCCTAACATCAAATATGGGTCGCCAATATCTTCGGATCCGCAGCTAGTAGATCAAGACAAGTGTCTGAAAAAAACGATCTATGCATAAAGAGACATTAAGCAAGAAAAATAAGGTTTTTGCTCCATACATCCAATAGACAAGACAAGAACAATATTTTTTGAAATAATTTTTTTGTATTAAGGGCACCCGGGAGGAAAACAAGAAGGTGTTTCCAATTCTCCTTAATGGGATGGGTTCTTGGAAGTCCTCAGACTTCGCATCTAGCATTTCTCTCTCCCGTTGGTGTAGAAAACCTGCATCAAAGATAGAACTCAAAGGGAGCTCACACAACAAATGATGGAAAATATGACAATGATAATGGCTCAAAGTCAGTACCAAGAGTATAGATCCAGAGTGATCTAATAGGCAACAAAAAGGTGAAGAATGGTAGGAGAAACCCTCCTATTTATAACAAAATATTAGGGTCATTCTAGATCTTGGTGCATGATTAAAATAACATTAACCAAATCTAGATCCACCTTTTATGGAATATTTTATTATATTTGTTGGAGGGAAAAAGTATTTGACTTGGGTCAAATACTTTATTTGTAAATAATAAATAAATAAATGATTTATTTATCATTTTAAGGAAAGTGGTTGAAAGATAGTCAAATAAATAATGATTTATTTAATTATTTATGGGTGATTTAGTCATATTTAACAAGGAATATTATTTAAATAAGATTTAAATAGTTATTCTTAGAAAATAATAAGATAAATAAGGATTTATCTAATTAATTTCTTTGTTTTTGGGTTAAACATGACCATGAATAATAATTAAATTATTGTTTAATTTATTATTCCATGAGGGAAATCAAACAAATATAGATTTTTTTAATATTTCCCTTTGGGAGTTTCGCTTTAGACCATAAACAACCTAATAAAGGTGTTTTATTAAGTTATTTTACATAGTGAAAGCAATTTTACTTAGGGTAAAATTGGTCTTACATGGTGTACTTGGGTCCATCTAATGATAGTAGGTTAGATGACCAAAAAAATGGTGTAACACCAAGGATACCCCTGGTAGCTTAGTCAACTTGATATGATGAAAGGACCCACTCCACAATTTCAAGCTTATTCACATCCATATCAAACTAATTGGGACACACTCCCTCCTTGGAAACCTTGGCCATGTCAACCCCAAAACCAATCTTGGAAACATGGTTGGAGAGGACCTTATGGGGAAATTCCTCAACATCCGCAATATTTCCCTCAATATCCTCCATACCCAACTCCATGCTATCCCTACCATCCACCTCCACCAAAACCACACCCTCAACCACATACATCTCATATATCCATCCCCACTCAACTACCCTTACCACCATTTCCAATCCCACACCATGAAGTATCTCAGCTCACTTACAATGCCGAGGTACAACACTTCTAAACATCTCCTCTTGATCTAGATGGTATTCATCTTAGTTCAAGAAATGTATTGCAAAGAAAGTATTTTCTTAATGTCATTGAAGGAAAACATTAAGAAGAAGAATATCCAAATGAGGAGATCAAAAGATCGAGGGTCGCACTTGATGAAGAGTAGATATCGGAATCGATGTTGAGAAAGTTCCCTCATGTTTACCAAACGATTTCCTCCACGTGTTCAAGAGAACAATCGAAAAAAAGAGGAATATTTGATCGCCATAATAGAAGAGGAAATCCAAGGTGATCCAACTCAACAAGTGAACCAGGGGGCATCACAACTATGTTGACATATGGTTCCAAACATCATTAAGTTGCGACAACACACTCTTCTCCAACAAGTACTTTCGATACAATCCCACCAAAGAAATTCATCTCTCATATTCGTGTACATGTCAAAGAATGTATTCCAAGTGTGCACATGATTTTATCTCGTCATATTGATGTGTACATGGCTCCATTGGAAGTATTCCTATACTTGAAAAAGGTTTTATTTTTTTTCAAGTAGAGTAGGAAAGTGAAAAAAAGAGAGGGAAAGAATAAAATCTCGGATGAAAACCTCTTTGAGCCATCCGAGATTAGATCACTAATTGAAAACCTCCATGAGGCCGTCATTGGGTTGAAAAAAGAAAAAAAGAAAAAATAAAATATCCAAGGGGAAAAACCTTCTTTGAGGTGCCTAGGCATAACTACTAGTGGAAAACCTCATTGAGGCAACTAGTAGGCCTTAAAAAAAATTTAAAAAAAATGCATTTCTCCATGTATCTCTCTCTAATTAATGCGTGTGCTCTCCAACCTTTGCAATCGATAAAACAACAAGTTGGCGTAAAAGAAAAATTTGGTCAACACCCCGGTGAAAGGTAGTCTACCTTGGAATTCCTCCTCTTGTCCTCGAATCTCCAAAAGGACCTCAAGAAGATTATCACATGCAACTTTAGAACCACCGAAGACAACTTCAACAGACCATATCGACGGCTTCAATATCACTCTGCAAAAAACAAATCAATGGTAAGGCTCATGTATGAAATCATCTAACCATTTCTTCGAATCTATTTTAGCTTAATAAAACATTAAAAAGTGTGAGAAGGAAAGTTTTTTATATAGTCAAAATCAGATAGTAGAGCAACCTCAACATTATCCAGCGACTAGCCTCACTTTTTTCCACCAAGAAGAGGAACAAGACAAAAGTAAAAAGGACTTGAGAAAGTGGGTGGTAAGCACTTCATTGTAATGGAAGACAAGGAGTGCCAAAGGGGTAACCAAGGGTGAAATTAGTTCACGTAAAAGTAGAACCGTGAGTTTATTTTGCATGCAATTAAAAAGAGAAAAAAAGAGAAAAAAGGAAAAAAAAGAAAAAAATGGAAAAAGAAAAGAATAAACTAAAATAAAGGTGGATCCACCACCTCTTGGCATGCAAAACGGATATGTTTAAGGCATCCGAGGACCTCCATGAAGCACCTACGGAAGAAATGTAAGAAGAATAGCAAGAATATTAGCAGGAGGAGTAGCACATGGGCCAATAAACATGAAAATGAAATAAGTCAAGCATGCGAGAAGAACCATAAGGCAGAAGGATGAATAGGTTACTCGGAGGATGAGCAAACAATTTCAGTAGGGGGATGATGATGGGCCTCTAAATTAGACATAAATTAATTTCCATCTAACATTTCTTAGGCCCATCTACCTCTCTTATGCACATAAAAGGATATATTAAATCTCTCCTTCTACACTTAATAATGTTGTCTTATGCTTTAATATTTTCTTAGGAAGGTTTAAAGGCAATTTCATATTTGTGGCCAATATTGGTTATTTTTGTAGACTATTGTGAGAATATTGGGTAGATTATGAAAATTTGTAGAAGGAGATAATGTAGGGACTCGATCCCTACCACTGAAGACTCGAGATTGGAGAATAAATGAGCACAATATCAGAAAATTAGGGATAAATCTTGGAGAGATTCAAAGAGATTTTCCACCTTCCTTAACTCTCAAAGGTAGCCAAAGGATCCTCATGAGATCCTCCAACAATTCGAATTCAAAAGGTAGCCAAGCAACTCAAAACCAAAAGCACTCAATATTTGTTTACTAGGAGTCAAGTGGACTCAATCACCATTTTCTAGGGAGTCATTTGGTAGCCGCCCTCGTAGAATAAATAGAGAAGAGCTAGAGCTAGGAAGAGTTAGTCAATCTCCGAGGGGATTCAATTCCATTTAGAACTTTTGTTGCAAGCTATTAGGCTTTTTTCTCGTTTAAGACATTCAGATGTAATAAGACCGTATTTTTTTTAATGAAATGAGTAGGCAGATTTTGTTTTACTGATCTAGTTTCGTGGAGTGAGGCTCGTGGTTTAGGGCCCAACCCATGTGCTTCAACTTCTCTCGTTGTTTTCGTTCTTTCCTCTCTGTTATTTAGCTAGTTTTATTTCGATATTTTCATTGCTATTATAGTTGTTGTCTGTAGATTTAATTTGCTCATCCGCACCGTAGAATATTTGATGAACTCCATAAAAATGTGAGGCAACCTTCCTCGTTATCACCAAAAGCTGCATTTGATTGGATGTTGATCGGACAACTCTCGATGGTAACTGTTTCAAATCACTTCCAATCGAAGCTTAGCCTCTTCGGGCTTTGAGAGGGCTCTCTCAACGGTGTAATTTATGATATCGGTTAATGATACATATAGATGGATAAATCTATGAATTATGTATTGGTTTTGTATGTTTGCAGGTTGAAAAGATGAAGGCTTGCTACCATTGGGCTTATGGAGTCAACAAATAAGTAGGTGTAGTGGCAAGGTTTCTTGACATGGAAGTTGAGGCGTATAGGGGTATTTAACAAAGGCAATTAACTCATAGATCATAGGTCAACACCATCATTTCATTACTAAAGGAAGTCATAACATAGAGTTATGAATTCTAAGTAATAGCAATGAAATCTACTTGCTAGTGGTTCAAAATCAATTCACTCATAGAACACGTAAAAACACGATCATCTCATTACTAAAGGGAAGTCGAGCATAGGGTTATGAATTATAATTAATAGCAATGAAATATACCTGCAAGTAGTAAAACATAACATGTAGATCAATAGAGCATTAAAAACCCCATGATAATCTTAGGTCCGTCAAGAAGAAAACCACTCTATATTATTGAAAACGACCAATTACATAAAGTCATAGCTTTTGCCAAAAAGTCTCCAACCCTTGACAAATGTGACTCACCGCCATTTAATAGAATTGTTACATAATGAGATGATCTCGCCTCCCGGCTAGATTCATCGAATTTTTGCCTAATGACACCTTGCATAACCATAAAACATCTAATTAATGAGAAAAATGACAAAGCTATCCTACTTGATGACTTTTTCCTAATCAGGACTCAAACTGTTCATTATTACAATAACGACCTTATCTCTTAAAAAAAATACATATTGAAAACTATTCTTTCATATATTCAAATAGGGTGCGATGGGACTCATCACTACATGACATTTTAATTGACCTCCTCTAAAATTGGAAATAAACCTTGTTTTTTAGGAAAAACTGTCTTCATCTTCAATGAATGGTATGGTCGGTAGTTTGTCTTCATTTCATGGTCTTTAAGTGTTGGATAATTGCTTTCATGGTCCTTTAACACTTGGATAGTATCCACCTATCCAAGAATTCCCAAAAACCTCGCTTAAAAAAACTCCAACACAATACGCTACGAAAGTAAGACATTTTCGTAGCGTACTTTCATAGTGCCGCAAAAATGCCTTTTTTCCATCATCGTTTTTTGATTCGTTCTTTCTTCATGGTGTTCATTCTCGCCTTGATACATATCCCATAAAATTTCACCTCTTGAAAGCTCCTAAAAACTCGGTTCAAAAAATAAAAAAAGAAAGCTACGAAAGTGGTTTCGTAGCGTTTTGTTGTTCTTCAAGCCTGTGCACGCTACAAAATCGCCGAAATCGTGGTTTTTTTTCCGCAGTTTTTTGCCTTGATTCAAAAAGGAACCTTCCAAGTTGTACAAAATTTTATTTTCAACATTCCATTGACCTTTCAAAACATAAACCAACTCAGCCTAAGGTTCTTGAGGTGTTTCTTCTTCAAAAAACATCCTTTTCACCTTTAGCAAGTCTTTTCATCACTAAAATGACTCGTTTTTTCTGAAAACATAGGGTTCAGTAGATAAGCTCTTTTTCTCCATATCCTTGATAGATATTGAAAAAAATGAAGGAGGTTTTTGTAGGCCAATATTTCTTGAAGAAAAAAATCTCTTGTGAAACACATCTCAGCCTGTCCGTAATCCGCATTCTAAAAACATGTATAAAACAGAAAATTTCCGTGATTCCGAAAATAGGGCTGAAAGACATTCCCGTATCTCCTAATTTGTAGCACCTTTGAGAAAAGTGAAAGTGGTTATTGTTATTTTATACTTTCTTGAAAATAACCTCTCTCAGTTTCTTAAAATAATCTGTTTTCCCGAAACCGCCCTTGAAGTTGATCTGCTCAAAAGTCGAAAACGGATAAATGCTTCATATTCGCTATGAAACTTTAAGCGAGCTTTTGTAGCATTTTCTCGCCTTTTTTACACTAAATTCGCTATGAAAGTATGGATTCTTGGCTAAAATGAGATTTTTGGATTTAAATTATAGGGAAATGAAAAACTAACAACAAATTATGACTGATGAGACATGATGTGACCTATATGGAAGTGATTTTGAGATGAAATGATGTGACCTATATGCCAATTTGAAAAAAAGGTTTAAGGAGTCCTTACCCTTTTGAGGAGTGAACCATATGACCTCTGTCAAGTAATGACTCACAAAAATTATGAGTGATAACACTTCCCCTCTCATCTCTCGTCGATAGAGCTCGAGGAGGGTATACCTTCCCATAGACAAAAAATGCTTTCTGGTTATGATTCTCTCGTTTCAATGACTAGGCTAGAAATAATTTAACATGCACCGTCGATATTTCTTGCATAACTCAACAGCTTTAATTGCGAGCTACGTGTAGCCATGGAGAAGTTCATTGGAGCCTTATCTCTTCATTTTCCATCTCTCGTCTTCACGACTTGAACACCGTTTTTACGCCTCCATTCCCATCCTTTCTCTTCTTATCGCTATCGTGCCTTTTTATTATTCAAAAAACACTTCAAAAATGCTGAAATTTTGACCTCCACCATCGCTCCTCGAACTTCTTGTTATCAGTACGTCGCAATCGCACTACGCAAACTTTTTCCCTTTTTTCTCTTAAGACTTACCACAATTGTGTTTCACACATCGCACTCGTAGTGTTTAGCCGCTTTTTCCTTTACACTTACCACTCACGTTGTCAATTGCGATATTGTGATATCACAAATCACACTTCGCACCTTTTTCCCCTTTTTTCTTCAAGACTTACCGCTAGTTTCCGCCGATTGCGATTTTGCGAAATCGCAAATTGCACCGTTTAACTTTTTATTTTAACACTTACCACTCGTTCCGTTGATGCGATAACTCCGCCGCATCGCACATCACACTTTGCAACATTTCCCTTCTCCCTTTAACATTTACCGCTCCAAATTGGAGATATTTTGATTGTGATATCGGTCCCACGACCCACATCACCCATCGCAAATCGCACGTCGTAACATTTTCCCCATTCTTTAAGACTTACCACTCCGATCCGCCGATTGCGATATTGCGATCGCAATCCGTCATCGATCCCATCGCCACGTCACTTTTCGCACATCGTAATTCACATCGTTTAGTTGGTTTTCATTACACTTACCGCTTGTTTTCCAGCCGATTGTGATATTGCATATCACAACTCTTTCCTCCATCGCATCTTCGCCATCACACTTTTCAATTCATTGCGCTCCAAAGCCCTTTTCTACGCTATAATAAGGTTTTATAAGGTTTAACCCATATTTTCACTTCTAAGCCTTGTTTCTATGTATTTAAGCCTTCCATGAGAACCTTTAGCCATTTTTTCCTCCGAATCTGCAATCAACATTTTTTTCGCTTAGAATTAGATCATGAATAGCCGCATGGTTAGAAGCATGATAGATAGATCATAGGATAAGTAGAGTGTGTTTAGCCGTTTGGCCAGCTCAATGCAATTTAGTTTAGTTTCTTTTTTTAGTCAATTCTTTTATGTAATTTAGTTTAGTTTCCTTCCGTCATTTCTTTTCGTTGATTTAATTTAGTTTCCTTTCCTGTCATTTTTGCAACTTAGTTTAGTTTCATTGAACCGTGACGGACTTCAATCGAGAACCCTTAGAAATAACATCCTTTCTGTAAAGCAAAAAGAGGATGACATGAAATGGAATGCATCGATTGTGTACATAGCATCGTCACCTCCAATTTTGTACAAACCTCGGGTTGATAAAGTAAAGTAGGGCGGCTCCTGGAGTTGCAACACTCTTAGTGCAATACCAGGGTAACCACTCTGTATCCATTGCTAGTTCCTATGCTGATCAAAGAGTGGCCTCTGCAGGTTCTTGTTTGCCGTCTTCTAGGTCGATTACCGTGGGAGGATCTGCTTTGATCGTCGGGTTCTTGTGTAACAACAATATCTTCAACTGTGTTCTTGTGGAGTAGCCTCGCTGTGTTCCCGTTTGAGTCTCCTTGGGCAGAGCTCTCCGAAACAAAAATCTATATCCCGCTCACTACTAACTCTTGGGAACATGCCACACATAGAGATCATGGATTCCCCACCCCACCTTTCTTGATAGCTTTAGCTAGGGTATCTATCCTCGAGGCTTCCAATTTCCTAGCTTCGCTAATCTCTCGCTTTAATCGTTCATTTTCTTTCTTTAAATTTTCAATGTGTGGTTTCATTGGGGGTAAAGGTTTAGATTCTTAGTGGCTTGCCCATATGAGATCATAATAGATCCAAATATACATTTGATAAATGCATCTGCAGTGGTTAGTCATGGTCTCCCTAAAATTAAAGGATGACCCCCTGTGTTGGATTTAGTTTTCAAAATGAGAAAATCAGTCGAATATCTCTAAGAAGCTACGAAAGAATCACCACATCTTCTATCACCCCTTCGAGCTTTGACACATGACCTATATGCTAATTCAAGCACTTTAGGTGTAGTTCTAAGTCAATGAAGTCCTAGGGAGATAAAAAAATCCTTGGTTATTAAATTAATGGCCGCCCCCCAAATCGATCATAGTATTAGTTATGGGATGGTCATCAATATGAACAAGAACTATATGATTTCCTAATTCATTATATTTAGTTAACAAAGGTCTGCTCAACCATTAGTTTAGACAGCTTCCCCATAACATGGATAGTAGCAGGGTCCTTTGGCTTCCTTCTAGGCATTTTGACACACAAATCTCTCACCATTTTGGCATAAATAGGTACTTCCTTGAGAGCTTGTAACAACGAAATCCACACATACAAATATGTAATTCCTTGAGAAACTCCGATTCAAATTGTGAGGTTGTCCCAATTTCAATTAACTCGTTGATGGTATGGAGGATCCCTGAGCTCCAATGACTAAGCTAGGTGTCATAGGTGCACCTACCTTGCTTGAGTTGGTTGTTGTAGGAGCAACATGCCTTTTTTGAGCTCGGTGCTGCTGAGCTGTAACAATTGGTGCCGTATTGACTATTACATGTGTAAAAACCATTTCGTACTCAACTATACCCTTTTTTGGGTGACTCACTTTATTCCTCGCTAATGATAGGAGTATGGCCAAGCCCGATTAATGTTCCCAATCGAAGTTGAATCTCATTGAGCCTAATAGGAGTAATAAGGTAATTTTGGAAAGTAGAGCGGGGTGTCTATGCTCTAGGTCGCCTTTATTATTCGAATAAAAGTTAGGTTGCACAAGTAATTGGGGTCGACATGAGGCATAGGAGTTTAGAGAGGAGGAAGTTGTAGCTTTCGTTGTTGCATTGGTAGTGCAGAGATGGACCTTGGCCATTACCTTTTCAATTTCGACTCCAAGGATAAGATTGTGATGGAGGATATTGCATTGGTAGCGGGAAGGCCAATGGTTCTAGGGTGAAGGAAATTGTGTTGAGGAAGGATTATGATATGGCCATGGAAATTTTCTGAGCATTATAAGCGTTATTCTAAGGATTAAAAGAGGAAACATCCGGAGGCATACCTACAGGGTCGCGATCGCCATGGTATCTTTGATCCGATGAACTAGGAAGACCGGACCTCCTCGCTTGATTCATTTCGCACCGCTTTCGCGCTCCGGGTATTCTAGGCATTGATCGTGGAATGCGCCAACTCATAAAATGTTGCGCAAGCTAATGTTGTTCGCTCACATTCCCTTTGCGATGTTTCTTTTTGCATCGAGGATATAATATTTCCAAAGATGCTTCACGCCGCTTGTGCTTTCGTGACTTGTGCTAGGGTAATATGGATGATAGAGTACGAAGGAGGTCGACTTAAAATCCTCAAATAGATTCCCAACTCTCTACTCTAGTTACTCCTCCACTCGTAGAATTCTATGATCCCGACTAAAGGGTCTGAGCCTGAACTCCTTCCCTTGGCCGATCCTCTTGAACTCCGTAGAAAAAGCTTCATTATTTCTGGAAACGATTCCTCGTGTTATGTCTTCCTTTCCCTACTGCATTCAATTGTTCTAGACAATCATCTCTCATACCTCTTAGAAATATTGTTTTCAATATTTCGAGACTAGGTCGCCAAACTTAGACCTTTGTAAATTATAATGGAATCATTCCATGTATTCTTCCAAGCTTTCCTCTTCCTTCTATGTAATCCCGAATATTTCTTTCTTCAAATACCCGGTTCGACAAGAACTCCGATACTTAGAGAGGAATGACTCTTTCAATTCACTCTAGGTTTGGATCGAGCCAACACCGAGTCCCATGAACCATCCCAATGCTTCTCATTTTTAGAGTAGAAGGAAATAGTTTTTATATTATGGGTGTCCGAAAGTGTAGTCGTAAATTATACACAAGACATCAAACTCGAACATAAAGGTGTCGGGATCTTCGATGGCCATCCCTTGAAAGGATGGAAGAGATGATAAGGGAATATTATTCATAGGAGCTTCATCCCTTGTTACCAGTATTGGGAATTAAAAAGTAACATTACCATGTGTTCTAGTATTTTCATCCCCCATGGTTGATCCTTCCCGATGAGATGAACTCGACCTCATAATGTGTAGGGGATTGACAGGATGGGTAAGGGATCGGGGACTGCTTTAGGATGGCAAGTTTGCTCCACCGCACTACCCGAATCCGTATAATGATAATCAAGTAAATGTTGTTTCGACTCGGGCTCTCGTTATTCCCCACAAGTTTCCCCTTGACCTTCAATCCTTAATTTTTGATCAACAACTTTCCACCGTTGTTTCCGATCCGGGGTCTTAATTTCGTGCATGGATATGCGCTGTGTGAAGGACGATGAGGTCCAAATAATGAAGGTGTGATGCCTCCCGCCTTGATATATTGGCAGATTTCGTGGTCCTTTCTTCCTTGTGTCCTTGTATGAAGTGGACTGTTTCCTTTTCTCTACTTTTGAAATCTGATCCCCAAAGAATGTCTTCCTTCCAAAATCTGCATTTTTTCTTTTCCTTTTTACGACCTTTCTTTCCTCGTAGTTAGTTAGAGTGGGGGGTGTTTTGGTTTATCTACTATCCTAAATGCACACATGGACCCTATGTGTATCAATATTTACTATGAGTACCTCGGTTCTACAATGGTGAGCCCACTCAATTATGTTGAGCGATGCGCGGTTCTTACCTTCGTCTTACCGCCCAACAACTATATAGCTAAAGGGAAATTCTAGAAAAAAAACACCCCCAAAAATCCCACTTCTAAGTACCCCGCGCAGCAACTAAGGAGCCCGCTCAAGAATGCTAGAGTGATGCGAATGTTCTTTCCTCTCATCTTATTGCCCAAAAATTGCCGACTAGGAACACCCTACCATCAAACAAACAATTTTGGTTGGATTTTGTCGTCATCGCCATCCCCGAAAACGACGCTAAAATGTTGGATGTATTAATCACTCGTTAAATGACTAAGACGATACACATAAATTATCAATCGAGGACATCTTTTATTTCAATGACGCGTTGCATCGTTTGTGCCGATACATCATACCGTGAAAGCATAAATAAAACAAGAAGAAATCGTTGCCGAACCAATTGCTGAAAATTAACACTCATGCAAGAATAAAAAAAGGGATCTACAAGAAGGTAATCACACTTCGGATAAACCAAGATCTAGCGTGGCACACGATAACTACACCGAAAATTTGATATTTCTAATTGAATTTGTGTAACATCATAATAAATACACCGAAAGCTGAAGACATATCTACTTACAAACGAGCACATCAATAATAACACTCAACAAATACACATAAACAAATATGAGATATACTACAATCGTCTTTATCACCGCAAAATTCCTCGCTAAAGAGGAGGGCCATTTTTCCCTAGTAGGGCACAGGAAGAGATGAAAAACTAAATAAGAATTAAACCTACCAACATATGTAACATCAACGATATGATATTCGTATTATGGTGATCAAAATTACAGAGTGAAAATGGCGATAATATTTTGTGCTAACCCCCGAACTTAAAGGTCCGAAAGTTTATATAATAGCTACATATCTACAAAAACGAGGAATGGACCAGCCATGAGAAACTTATGATTCTCATGCCGATAAAAATAAAGTAAATATAGTTACAACCCGATTCCCTCAATAATTAGAGTCCCGACTGGAAAATATTGATTTCAATCAAAACTACCTAAAGATGTTATTCAAAAATGACAATATATGATGTTACTCCTACATCCGTCGTTGGAATGTGACAACAATAGTGTAACGACTTTTGAAAGACGAGATCAACATCTAGAAGTTGACAAGACACAATCAAGAGTGCGACGAGATCAATAGTCTATAGCAATGAATCAGAAATAAACGTCGGGGTGTAACATCATTGCGGTGCGTAACAACATCGCGGTGTAACAACGGAGATCATGAAAGCGAAGGTGTTGACTCATCGTGTGGTAGAAGTTCCATTTAAGAACACACCGTAACAACATGCTTCCAACTGGTACTATGCACCCGTATGTTCTAGGTCCCTTGTGCTTAAAAATAATATCCAAAGAGTAGCAAAAAGACCAAAGAACTTCTCCAATATTCATCCCAATTAGCCACAAAAGGGAACAATACATCATAATAATTAATGAGAATGACAAGATAATTAAAAACGGTAAAGTTGCATTGTTTTAAGATAAAGAAAAGGAAAAAGGCAAAGGTATTCCCAAGGTTGGAGGTCAAAAAAGGTAGAAATGAGGGAAGCAAATGTGGGGAATGAGTATAAAAAATGACACCCAACAAGATCCTTAGATAAGTATGAGACCCCTATGCTCAAATATGTTGTTTAAACTTATAGTTTACATGTTTGTGACGTGTTTAAAAATTCCTATCATGGCTAGTAGGTGTCTAGTCTAGATTTGTCAATGTTTTTGCAAATGTATCATTGTTTCGCTATTATAATGCATTTCGAGCTTGTCATTGAAGTTCTAAGCAATGAATCGGGCCGTGGGCTAGAAAAGTGGCTCAAATACGGGATGATGGCATAGGTCCGAGGAAAAAAGTCCCTCGATGCATGCATGCCCATACTATGGGAGGGCGTCCAAAGCCTCCTCGGACGCACCCCTTGCCCATATCAAGGGAGTGTTCAGGGGTTTAATGTTCTAAAACATAAATGGGACCTAAGGGGTCACAGTTACCCGAGTGGTTGGGATGGCTACTATGAATTTCAGTGGCGATGTGGAATGTTTGTGTGATGTGTTTCCATCGATTCCACTTCCCTAAGGTCACTAGGACGTTGAATACGATCATAGTATCCTCTCGTCACATGTTTACCCTAGGGCTGACTGGTTACTTGGGTAGATGTGGGATGAGGGTGTTACATAATGGTATCGCAGCGTGGTTTCATTCTCTTTGGGTGTGTTTGGTTTATGTTCTGCGTGAGTATCCTCGTATACCATACGTAGTAGTATCGCAGTGTTGCGCTCTCTTTGTCATATCTCATACCACTTAGTGGTATCAAAGTAGGTTGCACTCTTTCCTGAGGTCATATCGGATAGCATAGAGTGGTATCGGAGCATGTTTTCACCTCATTGGAATGGATGGGTAGAATGTGTTTGTCATGGCATATATGCCGTTGCATATGTGTTCGTATGTTTGTGGACTATGTGCTTGTTTTATATGTATGGGGGTGGTCATTGTTGCGATTGTGTCTCCATATGGAAGTTGATGGTGTTGTTTTTGGATGTGACTGTCATGGAGTGCATGTTGGTTATGCATTTGTTATAAATGTCGATGTCTATATGTTATTATGAATGCATTTTCATGGTTAAGGTTTTTGTCCATGAGGTCATTGTAGGAATTTTAGGTCATCATGATGTTGTTGATATGTTATGATGCCGATGTGTTTGTTGAGATAGAGCAAAGTGATGCATATCATCAAAGTGCGTTTGAAACACTAGAATTCGGGTAAGAGAATATCATCATCTAGGTTGTATGTTTGGCATGCATGTATGTTAGTTAATGGATTGTTATATGCATTTGGGTTATATACATGGTTGTCATCTTGTTGTTGTTGTGCTTACATTCATGGCGCATGCTAGTGAATCAATGTGGTCATATGCACGTGTGTCGAATAGTCATGAATGATAGTAATGTGTTGTTATATGCATTGTTGTTGTTATTTTACGCTATTTAACTTGATGATTATGTTTTATAGGTTTTTTGATGAGTATGTTATATATTAACTTGTTGTTGTTATATGTTAGTGAAATTGATGATTAGGGTTATTGTATTAAGATCTTGATGTTATATGTATGATGTTAATCTAGAATGAACTATGCATATAGTTATGGTTATGATATATAGGTATGAGCCAACATATTTGTGATATTGTGTTGTATTAATTTGGACTCGATTGTGTAGAAGTGATTGTTATGCATGAATGACAATTGTTTATGAACTTATGAGGTGAAACATGTTATATAATTACTATTATGGATATCATGAACTTATTATGATTGAGTTTATATGTTGTGAAGTTATATCATGCTAATTAGATTAATTCATGTGGCAGACAAGATAGCCTCCCCACAGATACATTAAGGGAGGATTTTGATTATGTCGTTTATTTGGTGTTTGAATGTTTGATTATGTCGTCTATTTGGTGTTTGAGTGTTTGGTGTCTATTATGTTGTTTATATGTTGTTTGAATGTTTCGATTAATTGCACGATATGAGCATATGTGTGTATAAGATTGCATGAAATAACGATCTTTGTTTTAATATGGTTGTACTAACACACTATGTGTTGACATAGATGCATGTGTACTTGAGTATAAGTAGACGATAGTTGTAGTATTATGATTTTTGACTATTAGTTGATTATGACATGGTTTGTTAGTATAGTAGAAGTTTATTTTGAGTTAATAGATTTGATGTCTTGATATTTGGAACACGTGATTGACATGTGTGAATAGTTGCAAGGGAACATGCTTGGTATTAGCATGACGATGTAATAGTTTATGTGTTTATATAACTAACATATGGATGATGTGATGGTACATAATAAAGACTCAATTGCAGCAAGGTAAATGGTAAAGGAAAGGATTTGGGTAAGAATTCCTTGGCTATATTTGGAAACCTTAATTCTAAACGAATGAGTGCTTTGCATACATGAAGTCTTATTAAACCTAATCTTGTGGATATTTGCTATATTTATGAACATTTATTCGACGAATGTATAACGCATTGGTTCCTAGTTATGGCTGGATTCGTCATGAGGACCGGAGTCCCTTGAGAGATGATATATGCATGTGTTCGTGATATAAGGAAGTGTTCCCGGCATAACAAGGAAAGGTAACTAGTATATTGTATGTTTATATTATACAATTCCAAATATGTGTTTATGAAATATGATGTAGGGGATCGGATGGAAAAAGAGACTGCCATGAAATAATGGATAAGGAAGAGGTTGAGTTTTACTTTGGAAGCATCAGGGACCCATGGGGACCGAGTCATAATGTTTTTTCTAGTCCTCTGTGCTTTTTTGGTATTTTTTGGTTTGTTGTGCTTGATTTGTGGCTTTGTTTATGTTTAGTGTATGGCCATACAACTTTGTTTGTGGTGTCGTATCGTATTGGTTTTTCATAGTTTTATTCTTGTTTGTTTATTTTTCTTGCCTTTTATGTTTTGAGGGTCTTGGGAATGTAGGTTTTAACTCAGTATAGAAAATAGTCTGCAAACAAATTCTTAAAAACAGAAAATAAAAAATAGTGAGAGCACAAAACATAAAACATATATACACATATATTTTCCCCGGATCCCAAATCGAGACTACCAAACTTTGATTTTTCATTATATTCCTTTTAGTGTTACAACACATATATATACATGTCGTAGCATTCATAAAACCAAATCCACTAACCCTAGATTATAATATAATCATATTTCCCTTGACTGATCTACAAAATACCGGGGGCCAAAAACCATCATGCCCCAAAACCGTGTGCAAACCCATGAAAAAAACCATAGGCAGGTCCACCCACCTAAAATAAGGTCCGAAATTTTTTTCTCTGCGGTGTCGCCCCGACCTCGTGCAAGGGCTACCTTTGCGCAAAACCCTAGATGGGGGATGCCTCCCTCGCTGTGAACTAGCCGCGCTCGACGCAATGAACAGAGGGGCTATCGTCGCTCCCGTGACCCCCTACGGTGCGACTATTCGTGGAAATAATATAACACATACCGAACAGGGAATTAGTTGGGAAAGAGGAAAGTTAATGGGGATCGGGGATAGATGATTTGTACCCAACATGTAATGTAAGGCTCGAATGAAGCTCAAGCATGAGTAAAGGGAAACAAAAAGGCAAGAACAGGACAATCGGTTGCAAACGTAGGTCGATCGTAGCGAAATTGACAGGTAGTATAAACATGAGAAAGGTAACCGGTAGCGGCAATGTAAATGGATGGGAGGTAAGACCGTATGCCTTGAATATGTTTGGAATGTGTTCTCTTAACATTGTGTGTATGGATGAAGGAAGTATCTTAACCTTAAATTTATGATATTTGGTAATTATGTTGTGAGTATGATTATGATGATTTATATATATGTATATATATATGTATGCATGTTTTTGTTCGATAAAGTTTTCAGTGATCATGATTGTTTTATGCTGATGTTTATATGTATATATGTTGTTTTCTGCGATTGTCGCATGTATTATTGTTGTGAGGAATGATTTCTTATGCGGAATGGCATGAAGAGGTTCTGTTGTCTTATAGGAATCAAAGTGGGAAGACTAGTCCCGATAAAATCATAAGGCACATATCATGTGGTTATGAATTGATATTATGTGATTATACTACGTCTATGTTTATGTTACGTAGTACATTATGATGAGGGATACATCAGGGAATGTAAAGCGAAGTAGATTTGCAACATGCTAGGACAAGCATGAATAAGACACTAGAAGTAAGGTTTCTTTGTGGAGTTAGTGTGTGGTCTATGGATGTGCGGTACTATCAGTAGGTATATGTTAAACATGTTATGTAGCTAGTGATTGTACCTATGGTGATGTGTACATGTAACATATGTAGTATTGTGTACATATGATGTATGCATGTGATATATGGTGTTGTGTATATATGGTGCTATGTACATGTTGGATATGCTGGTGTTGTGTACATATCATACCGTGCACATGTTGGATATGCGGTGTTGTGTGCATATGGTGTTTTGCGCATGTTGGATATGCGTTGTTGTGTACATATAGTGCTATGTACATGTTGTATATATAGTGTTCGTACATATGGTGTTGTGTGCATGTTTGCACATGTGGTACTTCGTTAGGCGCTCAAATCTACCTTAGGCTGAAATAAGGTAAAACTCAAGGCTACATCAAACCACGCTCAGCCTCATAGCTAGCCCTACGAGGACAGGAGAGGGCTCTCTCCGGGTCTATCTCGGAAAATGTTTTCAGAGGGGCTGAGATGACTTATAATGAACAATGAATACTGATTTTAGGCTAGTAAAGAGATAGGAATGTTTGATTTTGATTTTTTGGGTTTTCGTTGGAGAAATGGGAAAAAACAATTTTGGGTCCGGGGATAAGGTCAGATCTTTGCAGATTTCGAGTTGGGGCGAGGTAGGCAATAGTCTTAATGCTTTTGATTGGATATATGGATGGATCAGAACGAAAAGGAGCTGAAAAGAGCAAGGATGAACATGGATCCTTTTCAAATAGGCGAAAACATGAAAAACTAAATGAATTCAAAGGCAGAGCACTGTGAACAATGGATTCAACCTCATCTACTCATTCATTTAATTTAAGAAGCATAAGTGATAAATGGCATACATTAAACATGAAGGAACTTACAATAAACTGAGAGAAAACACCATTAAGAAATGAAAGCCACAAGAATCCCAACAGGTGTTGCAAAACCTCTGATCTTTCCTTAGCCAAAATATGAAAAATATTTACAATAGTGTGCAAAAGTTTCCCAAGAGTCCAACCTATCCAACCTCTGAAAATGATTGAGAAATTACATCATATAGACCATCCTAACCCCTTCCCATGCCTCTAGGGGTCGAATTCCTCCTTCTAGGAGTAGTTCCAACTAAATTCTAATCAAGGAGCTAAAATCTAGGCAGCTAACAACTTGCCTCTAAAAGAGTGGAAACTGATTCATTAACATGATTTTCACTTTTTTGAGAGTGAATCTTCTAGAATAGGTAAAAGTAAGCCAAATTTACATGCCAACCATCAATTTACGTCATGAAAACCCAAAAATTTCATCCACAAGCAAAACTGGTCCCAACTGGTCGAAATTCTGAGCTGGAAGTTGAAAATTCAGCCAAAAATCTATGTGGGTAGCGCGCCTGAGCTGAGTGGGTAGCGCGCCTTTCATCCTGATTTTGAGGCACTTCTCGGTATCCAAATTGAGCTCATGATATCTCGTTGGAAAGCCCTGGATGTTGGCTATCCAACCCAAGTGGAATTTCTCAATTTGGAGCTCATTTGCCCCTCCAAAACTTCATTCTCCCAGAAGTACTTCCTGCTGGTGCAAAAGGTGGCAGCAAGGTTGTTTTCATGGTGTTTTTGAGCTTTTTGACCATCCAGAATCTGATGAAATGCTTCGGCAATGCCTGAGGATGCATAAATTACCATGAAAAATCCAAAAATGCAAATATTTCCTTCAGCAAGTGTCCCGAAAAAAAGTGAGCATATGGACGCGCTACCCGTATAACTGAAAAACCTGTTTTTAGACCAAAATATTTCAAAATGACAAAAATTTCTCTGAATTTGCTCAAATTCGGAGCGAAGACCCTTCATCATGTATCATGCCCAGCCAATGAAGCCTCGGCCAAAATCCGGAGTGGATCAGGCCTTTTCCGTCGTTTTAGTGCTCTCCTGGTGCATGCAGTTCCTGTGGTGAAAACACTATCTCGGTCATATGATGTGTTGTTGTCAGTCATGGTGTTGCAATGTGTATGTTCAGCTTGTTGAAAATGAGAAATGAGACCTTGGTGTCTTTGTGTCCAATCGCCAAATGTGTGCCAAAGGGGAATGAGGGATTGAGAACCCCTATAAGTGAGATAGGAATGGGATATGGTGATAGGGGTAGTTTTTAAAGACAAGAGTGAAATGAAATGGCAACATATCAGTGAGTCAAGTGGAATCAAGGACAAAGAAAACAACCCTTGAATGTTATGGAGATTAGGCTTTTGTCAATGGAGGAAATGGACAAGTGAAAATGGGACTATGTCATAACATGAATGATGAATAGTGTGAAAATGACAATGGAAATAACAATGAGAGCAGTGATGTAATGGCAATGAGAGAGCGTGAGGCTGAGGTAAATAATGAGCAGGGACACCACAGACAGTAGAGGCATGAGCATATATATCAACAACACAAGCTTGGAAATCCTTCACAAGACTATCAACATGTCTTTCAAAACCCTAAGAAATGAATTTGCAATGAACATAGGTTTCACGTTTCTCCACATCAAACATTTGTTTCTTCACTTTCAAAACACCATAATCATGTCCAAAAATCACTGAGCAATGTTTAAAAACCTACTTGCACGTTGATGGAGGCGTTTGAGCTCGAAATCGGACGCAAAAACAAAATTTTTTGGCTCTGTCACTGTATGGGTAGCGCCCCTGCCCAACGGGTAGCACCCAGCAAGTGGGTAGCGCCTGTGTTAATTAACACTGGCTGTTGGTGTTATGTGGGCAGTGCCCCTCAAGTGGGTAGCGCCCCTCCTGTATGGGTAGCGCGCACTTTTCTATGAGTGGCTACATAGTGCATTTTGTAGGAAGCTTTTGGAGGCCTTCCCGGTGTCCAAATTGGGCGTGTGATAGCTCGTTGGAAAGCTCTTGGAGTATAATTTACAACCCAAGTAGAATTTTTCAATTTGGATTTCATTTACCCTGTAAAAAATCAAATCTCCCAAGACTGGTCAAAATGAGCAGAATGAGACTGCCTCAAGGCAGAGTGATGTTGCAGTCAACTTTTGAAGGTCTTCCTCAACTCCAAATTGAGCTCATGATAGCTCATTGGAAATATATTTGTGTCTATTTATCCTTTGACTCACCAAGCAAGTCATTTAGCCAACCATGCTAGGAGAAATCTTGATTTTCCCAAGGTCACTTTAGAGGTGCATTCAATTCTCCCGAGGAAACGGTATTTTTGACATTTATCTAAAACAATGATACTTGTGTAAAAAGTGAAAGAGGTTTTTCTTCCTTGGGATGTTTTAGACAAAAACCTCTCTCAGTTTTCCAAAATTCATCTTTTATTGCTCTGAAATATCTTTTGAGTGAAACTTATCCCGATGTGTGAAACAAGGGATTTTGTCGAAATGAAGCGAAATGAAAGGGATAAGGGGCTTCTAAATTCTTGGATAAATTTTGGGAAGTAGGGGGGAATGTTAGGAAGCAGGGGAAAGTGGAATCTCAGAGATTGAGTGAGAGGAAGGGGTCCAAAAGGGCAAAACACAGGCCTAGCCTAGAAAATTGCCAAGTTGTGGCAAGAAACTAGGGTTTGTGGAAAAATAAGGAATTTGGGGGATCTCAGTGATGGGAAGTGTTTAATAAGGTATATTAAGGATAGGGGAAGGTGTGTGAACATCAAGATACAAGTTTTTTCGATGATTTGACCATCCAAGAGGAATTACCTCCAAAACCCTAGGAGAGGGAAATGGACCTTACCTAGGCACAACTGAAGCATGAATGAGGTGTAAAATGACTCTTTGGAACCTGACATGATGATGACAACCCTCTGAATGATGGCACACTCAGCTGAATGGTGACATGGACCGACATTTGGACAATTTTGACAGGAGTAAAAGCAACCCCTAGACCTAATGTCTAGTGACCAAATTTTGCTTGAAGACTCATTGAAATGACAAAATTTGACCTTAACACCTTAAAATCACTTTGTAAGAGCATGTTTGATCACTGAAGTAAAGCTGCAAAGGCTGACTCTAACATTGGCTCCAATGGGGATGGTAGCTCCTTGGAGGTGCCAAGAACGGCAGATCTTTGGGAGAGCAAACCAGTGCCTTATCCATTGGGCTATGGAATCTATTATTGCAAGAAATCGACACGACTAATTTATTGACTGGAAATTTGACTCAAACGAACTCGATGCAAAACTGAAATAACTTGAAAAAACTGACTCAACAGACCAAACACAAATGACTCATGACTGACTTAAAACAAGACTTTACAAAGCTTTTGGAAAAAAAAGGCAGCAATCCATCAAGATTTGGAATCATGATGAAAACCACCTGCATACTAATGAAATATGTACAATCATGTATAATTGGCTTTCCAATGTAACCAGTCAAGCAGATGGCTTCTTGACTAATTCTCCCGATCAGATCTCCTGATCAACAGCAAATACTGGTAACTGGGCATCCAAAAACATAGCTGACCATGATCTCCTTCATCACTGAACACTGCAATACTCACCTTCACTGCTGACTGTAACAAATCTGCCATTGGATCCTGAAAAACATGAAGATTTACCTCCTGCTGAAGAAACAAGGTGTCTTTCTCTTCTGATTCTGATCTATCTTTATCATGTACTTCAGTAAAAGTATGCTCCTGGGCTTCAAAAAACTCTGAACAGGTAGGTGAGCAAATATCTTCTTGAGAAAACATTTCAACACATGAGACATATGAAGAAGAATCTGAATGGAAATCCTGAATGTTTTGATCTTCTATAGTATGAATGTACTGTAGGTCATCTTCATATGATAGGACAGCCGGATTTTCATTATCAATCATAAGGAAAGAAACTTCAGCTGATTCTTGATGCTCAAACATGATATCTCTATCATCTACCATAAATTCATCCAAAGGAACTGTTTCACTTACTTGAATGAAGGTCTCATCTTGTTGTTCATGAACTGACTGAATTACTTCTTTCTGAAGGTTGTGTTCTAATGAACTGAAAACATTTGAATCCATACCTTTGTTTTCTTCTTTCCGGATGATCTCAACATCAGAATTCTCCTTGATGGGTTTCAGCACAAGATATGCTTGGTCATCACAATCTGAATGTAGATCTGAAATAGCTGGCTGGTCATTATCACAATCTGAAACTGAAACTTGAGTTCCCGGCATGCTGTCTTCTTTTGTGGGCAGATCTGAAATGACACTTTCTCTTCCATCACTTTCAGCCATATAGACATCTTCAACCTGCTGATCTATAAAGTTGCTTACAGGACTGTCATCCATTTCAGAAAAGGAAGAAGTTCCACCATCACCTTCTTGACCATGTGCACACTGCAGATCTGCGTTAACTTGAGCTGGAACATGACCTTTCAATAGCTGATCTATCTTGTCTTCAGATAGAGGAGATAATACCCTTTGTTTTCTTTTGCTCAAATAATGATTGTCTTCATTGATTTCAAGTGAAGGAGTATACAAATTTTCCTCATACTGCTAATCCATTTCATGTAATTTTGGTTCATTGTCAAGATGCAAAATTCCTTCATCTTCCATTGCACTAAAATTTTGATCCTGCTGCAAACATTCATGATCGTCTTTATGCTGCTGAAATGTGTTTTCATACAATGCTTCCATGATCTCATCATCCATGAAATTATCATCTTCATAATATTTCTCAAGGCTTTCAATAAAATTAGAAGCATGTTTGCAACAGTCATGAACTAAATTTAATGATGGATAAGATGCTTGATATCTTTCAATGAACAGGGCATGAAAATCCTTTAAACAGTAAATACAGGATGGCGGCAAATTTTCATACCAAGATTGGGCTTCACCTTCTAGAGTGGCCAGGAATATCTTCATCAAGCAATCTTCAGGAAAATCCACCTTCAACTTGCGAATATGCATGTGAAATCTAACCAGATGTAAAGCAGCATCTTTCTTACCATCATCGTTAAACGTAGGCAGATTCCTTGACCAATCTACTTTGGGCATCTTATTCGGAAAACCTGGAATGTGATCTCGGCTCATGGGAGCATATCTTCTTGTGATTCGGTCCATCTTGAAAATCTCACAGCTACTGATCTCCCTGTAGTGAAGTCACCATGAAGCATCGATTTCTGGATTTGTTCAGTGAATGAAGTCACCAGGTGAATGATTTCAGCCTTGCGATGTCTGACCGTTGTTCACCATCAACGATCAGATCTGAACTTGATACATGTACTGGGGCAATTTACAAGTTAAATGCTACGATTACAAGTTAAACCGGAGATCGACTGAAGCAGCGTTTATCTACTATGCACTCGCAGAGCAATGTGCAGTTCGAAGGCTACCTGGCGTGACTTCAGGCTCCGTCTGTAGCTCATGAAACAAATGACATCAACAAGCAAACCAATTCTTCCCCAGTATGGTCGCCACTATGTTAGCGCTCAAATCTACCTTAGGCTGAAATAAGGTAAAACTCAAGGCTACATCAAACCACGCTCAGCCTCGTAGCTAGCCCTACGAGGACAGGAGAGGGCTCTCTCCGGGTCTATCTCAGCAAATGTTTTCAGAGGGGCTGAGATGACTTATAATGAAAAATGAATACTGATTTTAGGCTAGTAAAGAGATAGGAATGTTTGATTTCTATTTTTTGGGTTTTCGTTGGAGAAATGGGAAAAAACAATTTTGGGTCCGGGGATAAGGTCAGATCTTTGCAGATTTCGAGTTGGGGCGAGGTAGGCAATAGTCTTAATGCTTTTTATTGGATATATGGATGGATCAGAACGAAAAGGAGCTGAAAAGGGAAAGGATGAACATGGATCCTTTTCAAACAGGCGAAAACATGAAAAACTAAATGAATTCAAAGGCAGAGCACTGTGAACAATGGATTCAACCTCATCTACTCATTCATTTAATTTAAGAAGCATAAGTGAGAAATGGCATACATTAAACATGAAGGAACTTACAATAAACTGAGGGAAAACACCGTTAAGAACAGAAAGCCACAAGAATCCCAACAGGTGCCGCAAAACCTCTGATCTTTCCTTAGCCAAAATATGAAAAATATTTACAATGTGTGCAAAAGTTTCCCAAGAGTCCAACCTGTAGAATGTCTCAAAAATTACAATATATAGATCACTCTAACCCCTTCCCACACCTCTAGGGGTCGAAATCCTTTTTCTAGGAGCAGTTCCAACAAATTCTAATCAAGGAGCTAAAATCTAGGCAGCTAACAACTTGCCTCTAAAAGAGTGGAAACTGATTCATTTACATGATTTTCACTTTTTTGAGAGTGAATCTTCTAGAATAGGTAAAAATGAGCCAAAGTTACATGCCAACCATAAATTTACATCATTAAAACCCAAAAATTTCATCCACAAGCAAAACTGGTCCCAACTGGTCGAAATTCTGAGCTGGAAGTTGAAAAATCAGCCAAAAATCTATGTGGGTAGCGCGCCTGAGCTGTATGGGTAGCGCGCCTTTCAGCCTGATTTTGAGGCACTTCCCGGCATCCAAATTGAGCTCATGATATCTTGTTGGAAAGCCCTGGATGTTGGCTATCCAACCCAAGTGGAATTTCTCAATTTGGAGCTCATTTTCCCCTCCAAAACTTCATTCTCCCAGAAGTACTTCCTGCTGGTGCAAAAGGTGGCAGCAAGGTGGTTTTCATGGTGTTTTTGAGATTTTTGACCATCCAGAATCTGATGAAATGCTTCGGCAATGCCTGAGGATGCATAAATTACCATGAAAAATCCAAAAATGCAAAGATTTCCTTCAGCAAGTGTCCCGAAAAAAAGTGAGCATATGGACGCGCTACCCGTATAACTGAAAAACCTGTTTTTAGACCAAAATATTTCAAAATGACAAAAATTTCTCCGAATTTGCTCAAATTTGGAGCGAAGACCCTTCATCATGTATCATGCCCAGCCAACGAAGCCTCGGCCAAAATCCGGAGTGGATCAGGCATTTTCTGTCGTTTTAGTGCTCTCTTGGTGCATGCAGTTCCTGTGGTGAAAACACTGTCTCGGTCGTATGATGTGTTGTTGTTAGTCATGGTGTTGCAATGTGTATGTTCAGCTTGTTGAAAATGAGAAATGAGACCTTGGTGTCTTTGTGTCCAATCGCCAAATGCGTGCCAAAGGGGAATGAGGGATTGATAACCCCTATAAGTGAGATAGGAATGGGATATGGTGATAGGGGTAGTTTTTAAAGACAAGAGTGAAATGAAATGGCAACATATCAGTGAGTCAAGTGGAATCAAGGACAAAGAAAACAGCCCTTGAATGTTATGGAGATTAGGCTTTTGTCAATGGAGGAAGTGGACAAGTGAAAATGGGACTATGTCATAACATGAATGATGAATAGTGTGAAAATGACAATGGCAATAACAATGAGAGCAGTGATGTAATGGCAATGAGAGAGCGTGAGGCTGAGGTAAATAATGAGCAGGGACACCACAGACAGTAGAGGCATAAGCATATATATCAAAAACACAACCTTGGAAATCCTTCACAAGACTATCAACATGTCTTTCAAAACCCTAAGAAATGAATTTGCAATGAACATAGGTTTCACGTTTCTCCACATCAAACATTTGTTTCTCCACTTTCAAAACACCATAATCATGTCCAAAAATCACTGAGCAATGTTTAAAAACCTACTTGCAATTTGCTGGAGTCGATTTGAATCAAAACTGGGCGCAAAACACAAATTTCTGGGCTCTGTTGCTAAGTGGGTAGCGCCCCTGCCCAATGGGTAGCACCCCTCAAGTGGGTAGCATCCTTGTTATTTTACACTGGCTGTTGGTGTTATGTGGGTAGCGCCCCTCAAGTGGGTAGCGCCCCACCTGTATGGGTAGCGCGCACCTTGTGAGTAGTGCGCTACATAGTGCATTTTGTAGGAAGCTTTTGGAGGCCTTCCCGGTGTCCAAATCGGGCGTGTGATAGCTCGTTGGAAAGATATTGGAGTCTAATTTCCAACACAAGTGCAATTATGCAATTTGGATTTCATTTACTCTGTCAAAAATAAAATCTCCCAAAACTTTACAAAATGAGCAGAATGAGGCTGCCTCAAGGCAGAGCGCTGTTGCAGTCAACTTTTGAAGGTCTTCCTCAACTCCAAATTGAGCTCATGATAGCTCATTGGAAAGATATTAGTGTTTAGTTATCCTTTGACTCATCAAGAAAGTCATTTAGCCAACCATTCTATGAGAAATCTTGATTTTCCCAAGGTCACTTCAGAGGTGCATTCAATTCTCCTGAGGCAACGGTATTTTTGACATTTCTCTAAAACCATGATACCTGTGTAAAAAGTGAAGGATGTTTTTCTTCCTTGGGATGTTGTGGACAAAAACCTCTCTCAGTTTTCCAAAATTCATCTTTGATTGCTCTGAAACATCTTTTGAGTGAAACTTACCCCGATGTGTGAAACAAGGAATTTTGTCGAAATGAAGCGAAATGAAGGGGATAAGGGGCTTCTAAATTCTTGGGGAAATTTTGGGAAGTAGGGAGGGATGTTAGGAAGCAAGGGAAAGTGGAATCTCAGAGATTGAGTGAGGCGAAGGGGTCCAAAAGGGCAAAACACAGGCCTAGCCTAGAAAATTGCCAAGTTGTGGCAAGAAACTAGGGTTTGTGCAAAAATGAGGAATTTGGGGGATCTTAGTGATGGGAAGTGTTTAATAAGGTATATTAGGGATAGGGGAAGGTGTGTGAACATCAGGATACAAGTTTTTTCGATGATTTGACCATCCAAGAGGAATTACCTCCAAAACCCTAGGAGAGGGAAATGGACCTTACCTAGGCACAATTGAAGCATGAACGAGGTGTAAAATGACTCTTTGGAACCTGACATGATGATGAAAACCCTCTAAATGATGGCACACTCAGCTGAATGGTGACATGGACCGACATTTGGACAAATTTGACAGGAGTAAAAGCAACCCCTAGACCTAATGCCTAGTGACCAAATTTTGCTTTCGTAAGACTCAATGAAATGTGACAAAATCTGACCTCGACACCCTAAAATCACTTTCAGAAGAGCATGTTTGATCACCGGAGGAAGGCCGCAAAGGCTTACTCTAACAAGAATATGTACATATGGTGTTGTGTGCATGATTGTACATGGTGTGCTGTGTACATGTGGTGGTGTGTGCTAGTGGTGCTATGTACATGTCGTGCATGTAGTGTTGTGTACATGTGGTGTTGTGTACATGTCGTACATGTGGTGCTAGGTACATGTGGTATTGTGTACACATCGCATGTGGTGCGGTGTATATGTGGTGGTGTGTGCCGGTGGTGCTATGTACATGTCATGCATGTAGTGTTGTGTACATGTCGTACATGTGGTGCTAGGTACATGTGGTATTGTGTACACATTGTACATGTGGTGCGGCGTATATGTGGTGTTGTGTACATGTTGTGCAGGTGGTGTTGTGTACATGTGGTACTATGTACATGTTGTGCACATGTTACCGGTATGCATATGGTATTGTGTGCATATGGTAATGGTATACATGTGGTATTGTGTGCATATGGTACTAGTATACATGTGTATTATGTATTCATGGTATGGTGACATGTGTATTCGTTGTGTTGTACTGTGGTACTTATATGTATTGTGTTGTGTTTTACACGCGAGTGTTTGTGTTTGTATTGTGTTGCATTATACACTAGCTATAGGTGTGTGTATTGTGTTGTACACTGCATGCGTGTATGTGTCGTGTTGTACACCGTGCATATGTGTATGTGTTGTATGTGCCGTGTACGTGCATTTATTGTATTGTGTTGTATGGTGTGTGTGGTTGTACGTGTTGTGATGTATACTATGCGTATGTGTACATGGTTGAAGATAAGACACCGTGTGTTTTTCGAGTTTGGCAATTGATTCGGTGTGTGTACGAAAAGGAAAAAGAACCGATTAATGGATAAGTATCGCATTTTTTATTTTAGTTTTAATTATGCATGTGATATATGATTATGGTTTATGAGGTGATCTATGATTTTGATTATGATGGTTTCATTTTGAGCTAACCTAATGTCATATGTTTATACACGACGCATTTCCTCTATCAAACAACTAGTTTGACCTCCGTGACGACAAGAAGTGGAACAGATTGCAAGTGCACCTATGTCGATGAGCTACCAGCCGAGGTATGATTTCAGCTTTATTTTCAATTTATTTTCGATCTATAATGGAAATTATGTGCTTGGTACAGAAAGCATGCAATGCCATGTTTAAGATGGTTGAAACCTCGACTTACAAGAACTAGCAAAGCCACAAGAAAGGAATTGAAACATGCAAAAATATGTTGGTAAAGCACTTTAGGAGCAGCTATCGTGGGAAACTCTGTACCCAATAGTGTCCTTTAATTTCCATGAGCAAGCTTATGACCGATATGATAGTTTTGACTTAGGGATATGCCTCCTTGGTCTTTTGGACCTACGATGAAACCTCTCCAAGGGATGGATTGGCCTAGGATGGGGGTTCCAACGGAACTCGAAGGTGTGTGACCGCATAGAAGCTCGATCGAATTTCCGATGGGACCGTGGCAGCGAGATGAGAAGGCCGTGGATGGATTTTTCATTAGCATTTCCATATAGAATCAAATGCAATATCTTTGAGTGTGCCCCGGGAAAATGAGTGGATAAATTTTCAAAGTTGAGAGGATAGTAACGCAAGATTGTAGTGCTAGACATCGGATGCAAATTTTCTTTGACTTTCGCGCAAAGGGTTTAAGAACTTCATAGGAAGGAGGTGAATCTCGGTATTACTTTCTGTGGTGGAGGTGTGGAGCCATCTAGACTCCCTTGTTTTTGATACACACATCGTATCATTTTATTTACTAGCTGAGAAAATGTGCATACATGTATAATATATAAATACCGTATCGAGCAAGATTTATAAAGCTCCATAGACAATATCGTTGTACATATATGGATACCATTGTAAATATTGCAACGAGATGTGTTATAAAGCTCCACATGAAGTATGTTGAATTTTTAGCGTCATGCCGGTTTGTAGGTGTCACTGAACACCAAGGATGGTAAGTCCTCCAAGAAGAGTAATGTAAAAACGGTGAAAATTCCATGTAATGAAAAGTTAATAAAGGAAAAATAATAAATCCGCAGCTAGATGGGACACTTATTCCAAGCTCGATGCTGGGGAAAAACATCCTAGTGTGTGTTCATTTTGGTTATTATTGCTAAAGGAAATCGTGGCAAAGGAAATGAGAAAGGATTTGGAAAGGCATGAGGCATTATTTGAAATTTTATTTATGAAAATAATGGAAAAATAAGAGAAAATAAAGGTGAAAGGTTACAAGTTTCATGTGAGGAGGAAAAACGAAGGAAAATAGAGGCCTCATTAATAAAATGGATTCCGAGGGATCAATTGGAAATATTTTGCTCAAACCTTTTTTCGGCTTCTATTTTGAAACTCTCTCATTATTATCACTCTCTTTCTCTCTCACTCTTGGACACTTAGATTTTTCTTGGAGCACTTTTTCATTGGACAAAGAAAGGCAAAGAAATGCAAGAGGAAGGAAGGCACAAGAAAGGAAGAGTCGTGATCAAGCAACTCACAACAAGATTATTTGTAGGTATTTATTTTCATGTGTGATTTCCTTTGCTAGATTTGGCATGCATGGTATTGCATGTGGTTATTTTATTTTCATGGCATGGGGTTTTTCCAACTATGGTAGTTTTTTCAGCCTAGCCTCACCATTTCCAGATAACCATGGTGTGATGGGGTTCTCATGTTTTCGCTGATATATATTTCCATATGGATTCAAAGATGAGTGAGGTGGATCTCCGGGAAGGAAAAACACATGGCCTAGTGATCCCCGAACCGAGACATGGATTACGGTAAAGCCATTGGCCTCGGTGACCCCCGAACCGTACTATGGGTTATGGTAAAGCCGTGCATTGTGTGCCTCATGGGCTCAGAATCCTCGACCGGTGAATGGCAAGGTATAAAGTAAATCCTAAAGGTGGGTGCTCTTCATTACGCCTAGTATTACTTGGATGTGATGTACGATAAAGCCCAGAGAGTGGGTCTCAGTGTAGGGCCCAGTTATCCCCGGGATCAGCATTGTGGATTGAGGTGCAGCCTCAAGATACTAGGAGACAATAAAATTACTTACAATGTAGGTGGAGAAATCTCCGTAGCATCCATGCTTTGTTTGGTTCTTTTCCCGGTTGGTTATGAGTCCCAGCACTCATGCTTGGAATATGGCATGAGGGTGATCACCAAGAGAGATTTGGCTCATCCACTCCATGGTCATGTGGAACGTGCGCTCCCATCCCCGGTTGGTTTTTGCATTCATTAATAAGAGGTTCTTTCCTCTGACATATTATTTGTAAAATGAACTCGGTCTATATGTGGATTTTATGGGCTGATTTACCTCGATATTTTTTATTGTTATTATGCCGTGGTTATAAGCATGTATTATGACAATGATGATGTATGGCTCTCCTCATGTTTTTAATAGTAAATGAATGAAAAATGTATCTATGACCTGTATCAGATGATAATGCAACTAATGATGTAAGGGAACAATGCTTCTTAGCGATCCTAAGATAATTATGAGACCCCTATGCTCGTACATGTTGGTTTAAATTTGTAGTTTACATATTTGTGACATGTTTGCTCGAAGAAATTCCGTCATAGCTAGCAGGTGTCCTTGGGCCTGGGCTTTGTCTATGTTTTTGCGAAACGTATTTCATTGTTCCGAGTGTTATAATGCATTTCCGAGCTCGTCATCGAAGCTCCGGAAATGACCTCGCGCAGTGGGCCCTAGTGGCTCAAATATCGCAGATGTTGGCATAGGGTCTCAGGATCCATGGATGCATGCATGCCCATACTATGGGAGCTCTGGTGGCCTCTCAGTATGCACTCTTGCCCAGCTATCAAGGGAGCGTGTAGGGCTTTAATGGCCTAAAACATAAATGGGACCCGCATCACCGTTTACAATGAGTGGTTGGGATGGATCCTATGAGCTCAAGCTACGTATGTGCAGCTGTCCGTGTGATGTGCTTCCATCGATTCCAAGCTTCTAAGGTCCACCTAGGAGGTTGAATCCAATTTATGACAACATTTAACATCTTTAATGATGACGACAATCCACAATCGTTAAAAGGATTGTTATTAAATTTCCATAATCATCAAAATTATTAAAGGGTGGTGATGTTACCTTTTCTAAGGACGTACCCGAGAAGATGTGAAGGAGGAAATCAATATAATTGCACAATTTCTCTAGCAATCGTGGCAGCTCTCTTTAAATACTGTAATAATTTCTTCATGTCAAGACGATGGCCAAGATTCAAAACACCGTTCACGTTGCCTACTGCTACATATGTAGCAATGTGCCCAATACAATCCACCGCGCTATCCTTCGTAAAAAATTATGGTTAGGAAAAAATAAACATCGTAAAACGAAATGGGTAACATCATCTTTGTAGAATATGAAAGAAATAAAGGATGATGTTCGGGATGGGTGTAACAAACGCCACAAAAGTGGTTTTCAACTTAGTCGATCATAAGGACCGCGCCCCATCGAGAGTAACATCCCACCACAAGAGTGGTTTTCAGATGCTACACTTTATTGAAAATTCAAAGTTTTCAGGCCGCGACAGTGGGAACGCTCTCGTTGGTGTAACATGGAGATTAGAGTCCACGACAATGTTAATAATTGAATCCTTCAAAGCAGCTGATGATATAACCTCATACAGCGTTGCTCCATTATCCAAGCAACACCACCTTAGCACCACTAATGGTAACTAATTTCGACAACTCCATTGTCAAAGGCCAGTGTCTACTGCAGAAGTGACCTAGCCATCCGGTGCGAGGCTTGCCCTTGAAATCATTGAATCTTGAATCGTACAAGAGAGCCCACCTCCTCTCATGAAATTTCCTTCTTCTTAATGAAATTGTCATTCCATCTTAGTTCTTTGTCAAGCAAATGATCTATGTCTACCGAATGGAAGCCAACCGTTTCTCTTCCAACTCATTGAGCCGATTCAACCTTTGGCTTCAGTGCCGTACTTAAATCCGCATCGACTCAGTAATGTTGTTCTCAATGTTTTTATTTCGAACTATATGGGGAATAAGTGGACTCTATCGTACACAATTTCATATGGTGAGAAGCCCATAGTATTCCTCTCCATGTTGTCTCCGTAAGCTCCACAATATCTTTGGAATTTTTCTGCACCCAATCCTTCCGTGGCCGGCTATTGTCTTTCTCAAAAATTTCCTCAATAACTTTGTTGGTGCTCTCCACTTTCGACCATCCGCTTGTGGATGATAAGGTGAAGTGATCCTAAGGACGAATTCCATACTTCTAAACTATTTTCATGAACAAAATGGAGATTGTAAATTGGGGGCATCCATCACTAGCTCCCTCGGGTATCCCGAAATGGACAAAAATATCTTCGAACATGAAGTCCGGAAACAACCTCTCTCGTAGCTCTATTTAATGCCTGAAGCTTTCGACCCAATTTGTGACGTATTTATGTACAAACAAATATATATGATCTCTATTGTGATTAAGGATTGACTGGGCCGTACAAAATCCAGGGTCCAAGCTTCTCGTAAATGGCTCTATCACTTATTTGGAGGCTGTAACGACATCTCGTCCGATTTGCGCAGGTTGGCCCATCCTTTGGCACCTATCACACCCCTTCACAGCAACCTTTTTGGCATCCTAGAATCTAGTTGCCATTAGTAGTACCCCGTTGAGAGTACTTTTACCCCATCCTTTTGTTCGCGAAGTGCCCTCCACAGTGGCTCCTCATGGCAAGCCTTCAAGATATGAAAATCGTTGTGTTCTCTAACACAACGCCGTAACTCGAAAGTCCGGCCCGAGGTGATAGAGATTGTCCTATATCCAGGAGTGCGTGGCACTCAGCCGTATGGATCTTCCTTTTTTCTCTGTGGAATATAAATAGTGTGATTTACTTGTAGCAAGATAGTTGGATATATCTCCGCATACCATGGTGAGTGCAGTAGATAAGGAAAAAGACACTCATCCGGGAAAAGAATCCTCAAGCAAGTCATGCAATTATCACCTACGTAATAACCTAGAAAGAAAATCAACAACTACATTATCTTTTCCAAAGGTTTATCTAGAATAGTGATATCAAATTCCTATAACATCGATCAACCATCGTGTAACTCTACCATTAGTAATAGGCTTATTCATTAAAAATCGAATGGCAAGTAGTGGTCGTGTGTACAAATACTCGATGACTCCAAAGGATGTAATGTCAAAACTTATCGATAGCATGCACCACCGCTAGGAATTCCTTCTCTGGTCATCGTGTACCGAGCTCGGATGGAGCTGAATTTCTCGCTAATATATTAGATTGTGTAAGTCTTATTTTCCTCCAAACTCGACTCCCATGCACCTACAACTATGTCGATGCATCTATACCAGAATATGGAATGGCAAGCTTCTGGGCTTGATTCCCTCGCAAAACAAAAAGCCGCCGTTACACAATGCTTCAACTTCAAAAAGGCTTGCTCACACTTCCGTCCACACATTCCAGCATCTTTCATAAGCAAAGAAAAACAAAGCAGGAGATGCGTCTCTTGAAATTTTTTCTACTAATCTCCTAGAGCACGCATGTCCCGTAAATCTATGTACCTCCTTTTGAGTCGTGGGAGTTGGGATTCTCACATCACTCTCAATTTTTCTACTCGTGATATCTCGATTCCATTCCGCCGAAATGAAATGTCCTAACACAATCCCCTTTGATCATCATCATGTGGTACTTCTCGTAGGTCAAAAAAACATTAGTTTGTACACAACGTTCTAGCACCCTTTCCAAATTAACTAATTTTGTTTCAAAAGGCATCTCCGTAAGGTGTAAAATAATCCCGCATGAAAATTTCAAGGCACTCATTTACCAGTATCCGAAAAAGATACCCAATATTTCCCTTTGAAATGTTGCGTGGTGCGCATCGCAGTAGGCCAAAAAGGAAGGACTCGTATGCAAAAGTACCTCTGCGGGAAAGTAAAGGCTGTCTAGTCTCGCCTTTCCGAGGAAATATGTATTTTTTTATAGCCACTCGAATCCGTCTAGGAATGAAAACAACTTTTTCCCAAAAAGAGTATCCGTGACTCGGTCTATAAATGGTAAAGGAAAATGCCTGTCCTTTTGGGTGGCCTTGTTAAGTTCTTTATAATCTACATAGACTCTCCACTTGCCGTATATTTTTGGAAAAATGACAAGCGAGACACCCACTCGGACCGTTAGAGATGGGATAGATGAAGTTAGGCATTAAGGAGTTTTCGTAATTTCCTCTTTCACTATCTCCATAAGTGCAAGATTCATTCTGGTGGTGCAGCTGCGACTCGGTTTTCAAATTTCCATCTTTAAGGTAAATGTGGTGAGTGAATGGGCCAGGATGGATTTCTTTTCATGTCGTTGTAATCCCATGTGCAAATTCCTTTTTATACTTCTATAATAGATGTATCAAAAATTTGTTCTCACTCAATAGTCAAGTTAGGATTAATGTTTAACATTTTCCTCGGGCTCAATTTCAATGAGATTTGCTATTAGTGACGCGAGCAATTCTCATATGTTCAATATTTATGTCATTTACCTCATCTTCTTCCCTTGATCTATAATGGTAGCCAAATGTAGAGGGAATTACTAATAAAACCATTAATAACAGTCATCTTCTATTTTCATCCTTAAAATATTGTGTCTCTTTCCAAGTGTGTGGAGAGGTAGGGAAAAATCAGATTCAAGTTCAAATTCGCCCCACTGCAGACTATTCAAATCCATGTGCGGTTTCACTTGCCAAGGTTCGATTATTAGAGGCTCGCCCGTATGAGATCATCATAGATCTAGATCTACATATGATAAATGCGTCTCGCAAAGTGGCTGGCCATGTGTATCCCTGCAAAATTAAAGTGATGACCCCCAGAAAGCTGGATTTAGCTTTGAAAAATGAGAAAATCAACCAAATATCTCCAAGAAGCTGCGTAATCACCACATCTTCTATCACCCCTTCCAAGGCTTTGACACATGACCTCCATCTCGCTAGTTCAAGAACTCGTAGGTGTAGTTCTCCAGTCCATGAAGTCCTCAGGAGATAAAAATATCCTTGGTCATTACATTAATGGCTACCCCCAAATCGATCATAGTATTATTTATGGGGTAGCAATCAATATGAACAATAACTATAATATTTCCGGGTCGTTATATTTAGTTAACAAAGGCCGATCAATGATTAGTTCGGTATTGCTTTTCCCATAACATGGATAGTAGTAGGGTCCTTTGGCTTCCTTTCAGCATTTTCGACGCACAAATCTCTCACCGTTTTGGCATAAATAGGTACTTCCTCGAGAGCTTATAACAATCGAAAACCCACACACATACAAATAATGTAATTACTTGTGAAACTCGATTCAAATTGTGAGGCCGGCTCCAATTTCACTAATCGTTGATGGTATGGAGGATCCCCGAGCTCATAGGTGCACCAACCCCGATCGAGTTGGCTATTGTAGGCATGCAACGTGCCTTTCCGAGTTGGATGCCATAGGTGTAATAGTTGGTGTTGTATCGAATGTTACAAGTGTAACAACCATTTCGCACTCAACTATACCTCCTCTCGGGTGACTCACTTTGGTTCTTCGATAATGATAGGAGTATGGCTAGGTCTCGATTACTTTTCCCGATCGAAACCGAATTTATTGAGCCCAATAGGAGTAATAAGGTAAATCTGGAAAGTGCAGGATCGTGGTGTCTATGTTCTAGGCCAGCTTTTATTCCGGACCGGGGTTAGGCTGCACAAAGTAATGGGCGTCCGACAGAGAGCAGTGAGTTCGAGAGGAGGCCGCTTGTAATCGCCGTCAGACATTGAAAAGTGCAAAGGGGCCGGAACTTGGACATTACCTCTCCAATTCTAACTCGCATAATATTGTGATGGAGGATATTGCATTGGTGCAAAGTGGATGGCCAGTAGTCTTCTAGGGTGAAGGAAATTGTGTCGAGTGAAGGAGTAGGATATGGCCATGGAAATCGCCGACCATTATAAGCATTATTCCAAGGATTAAAAGAGGAAAAACTCCGTGAGGTATTACCTATAGGTCGCGATTGCCATGGTATATTTGATCCGATGAAGTAGGAAGTACCCGGACCTCCTTGCTTTGATTCATTACGCACCGCTTTCAATCTAGTAGTTCTCGGGTATTGACCAAGGAATGCGCCAACTCACAAAATGTTGCACAAGCTAATGTCAGGTAGTTCACATTCCCTTTCAGTAGATGTTTCTTTTTACATCGAGGAAATAATATTTTCCAAAGATGCTTCACTTTTCCGCCTGTGCTTTTGTGACTTGTGCTGTGGTAATATGCAGTATAGGAGGACTGAGGAGGTTAGTTTTAAAATCCTCAAATAGATTTCGACCGCTCAGTCTGGGCTTACTCCTCCACTCTGCGAATTCTCAGTATTTGACCGAAGGGTCCCGACCCGAACTCCTTCCCTCGTCGATCCCCTCGAACTCCACAGTACAGCAGCTTCATTATTTCTTCAAATGGTTCCCGTAGATATGTCTCCCTTTCCTACCGTATCTCAATTTCTCTAGCACAATCATCTCTCATACCTCTTAGTAAATATTGTTTTCAAGATTTCCTAGGGCTAAGTCACCAAACTTAGCACCTTTTGTAAATTATAATCGAACTGCTACGATGTATTCTTCCCAAGATTTTCTCTTCCTTCTTTGTAATCTTGAATATTTCTCTCATTCAAATCCCCGGGTTTGACAAGAATGCCGATACTTAGAGAGGAATGCCTCTTTCATGCTTCAATCTAGGGTTCGGAACAAGCCAACATCGAGTCCCATGAACCATCTCAACACTTCCCCTTTCGCAGTAGAAGGAAACAATCAGTAGCTTATGGGCTGTCCGAAGTGTAGTCGTAACTTCTACACAAGATATCAAACTTGAACATAAAGGTGTCAGTATCTTCGATGGCCATCCCTTTGAAAGGATGGGGAGAGATGATAAGGGAATATTCTTCATAGAAGCTTCATCTCTTGTTTCCAAGCATTGGTAATTCAAAAGTAGCATTACCATGTGTTCTAGTATTTCTCATCCCCATGGCCGATCCTTTCCCCGATGAGATGAAATGACCCTCGACGTGCAGTGGATTGACGGATGGGTAAGGGATTAGGGTCGCTCCAGACCGACTCGGCTTCATCACACTACTCCGAATCCAGCATAATGATAATCAAGTAAACGTTGTTTCGAAACTGTAAAGCTCTTGCCATTCCCCACAAGTTTCCCGACTTTCTGACCTTCAATCCTTTAATTTTCGATCAAAAACTTTTCCACTATTGTTTATGATTTGGGGTCTTAATTTCGTGAGTGGATATATTGTCGTGAAGGATGATGAGGTACAAATACTAGCAGGTGCATGCTCTCCGGCCTCGATATAGTGGCAAAATTTCTCGTGGTCCTTTATTCCTTTATGTCCCCGTATGAAGTGGAATTTTTCTTTCTCTCCGCTGGAAATCGCATCCCCAAAGAATGTCTTCCTTCCAAAATCTTCACTTTTTTCTTTTTCTCTTTTACCACTTGTCTTTCCCGTAGTTAGCTAGAGTGGGTGTTTTAGTTTGTATACTATCCTAAATGCACACATGAACCCTATGTGGTATCAATATTTAATATGAGTACCTCAGCTTCCACAATGGTCGGCACTCAAGTATGTTAGAGCAATGCGCAGAGTTCTCACCTCTCATCTTACAGCACAGCCAACCGTGTAGCTAAAGGCACATTCTAGAAAAACACCAAAAAAATCACACTTATAAGTATCCCAACGTAGCAACGGTGAGCCGCATCAAGTATGCCAGGGTGATGCACGGGTTCTCACCTCTCGTATTACTTCCCACCAATTGCCGACTAGGAACACCCTATCATCAAACAAACACGGTTGGACAGCGTGCCACAATCGCCATCCCCCGACAATGACGCCAAAAATGTTCAAACGTAATAATCACCGTTAAATGACTAAGACTGGTACACATAAATTATCAATATAGATGCATTTTATTTCAATTATAGCAGCACCTGTCCGGCCGAGACATCAAACCAGTAAGGTACAATAAAACAAGAAGAAACCGTTACCGAACTAATTGCTGAAAATTAACACTATGCAGAATAGAAAAAGGGATCTACAAGAATGTAATCAAAACTTTAGATAAACCAGACGACAGCGCACCACACGATAACTACACCGTATTGATATTTTTAATTGAATCTCGTGTAACTGACATAATAAATACCCGAAACCGAAGCATATCTACTTACAACTCGACACATCACCAATAACACTCCACAAATATGCAGTAAAGAAAATATGAGATATACCACAACTTCTTTTATCATCGCTGTAGCCTCGCTAAAGAGGTAAAGGAAAGGATTTGTTTAAGAAATCTCCCTCAGGTTATATTTGGAAACCCTAATTCCAAACGAATGAGTGCTTTGCATACATGAAGCATTCTTAAAACCTGAATCTTGACCGGAATTATGTGGATATGTGATATATTTAAGAAAATGTATTTGGAAGGTATATCATGTTTGGGTTCCTAGTTATGGCCGGATTTGTTAAGGGACCGGAGTCCCTTGAGAGATGATGTATGCGCTGTGTTCAGCATACAAGGAAGTGTGCTCGTCATAACAAGGCAAGGTAACCACTAGAGACGAAAGTGTTTATATGACACAAGGACAATTATGTGTTTATGGAAATATGACGTAGGGGATTGGATGGAAAAGGAGACCGCCATGAAATGTTGGATAAGGATCGGCTGAGTTTTACTTCGGAAGCACCGAGGGACCCATGGGGATTGAGTCATGGTGTTTTTTTCCAATCTTGTGAATTTGGTCTTTTGTGGCTCGTTGTTCTTGATCTCAGGGTCTTTGCTTTATGTTTGTAGTGTATGGCCATGCCACTTTGCCTTTGTGGTGTTGTATTGTATATGGTTTCTATAGTTTTCTTCGTTTGCTTTATTTTTCTCGCCTTTCATAAGCTTTGGAGGGTATTGGGAATGTAGGTTTTAACCATGTATAGAAATTATTTGCAAACGTTTAATTTTTTAAAAACATAAAATAAAAAATAGTGAGAGCACAAAACATAAAACATATATATCACAGTAGATTTTTCCCTTGGACCCCAAATCGAGACTTCTAGCTTGATTTTTCATTATATTCGCTTTTAGTGTTACAAAACACATATATACATGTCGAAGCATTCATAAACCTAAATCCATTAACTTCATATTATAATATAATCATAGTTCCCTTGACAGAACTCCATATTCCGATTTACGACAATATTCATCTGCTTTTAATGATGATCTAATACCTTACGATCGCCAAAAGGATTAGTTTACATAAACTTTCCAGGACACGTAACTATTAGAGGATGGTGATGTTACCTTTTTGGTGACGTACTCCGAGAGTATCATATGTGAAGGAGGAAATCGATATAATGGCACAATTTCTTCCAAATAGGTCGTGGTGGTCTCCTTTAAATATTGTAATAGTTGCCGCATATCAAGACAATGGCCAAGATTCAAAACATCGACTCGTCGGTCACAAATCACATATGTAACAGCAGGACAACCACCGTGCTATCCTTCATAAAACATTAAGGCTAGGGAAAATAAATATTGAAAAATGGGTAACATCATCTTTGTAGAATATGCAAGAAAGAAAGGATGATGGGCATGGAAAAAAATGGGTGTAAATGGAATCGCCACAAAAGTGGTTTTCAACTACTACCGATCATCCGACTACTCCCCAAATAGGTGTAACAACCGCCACAAGATTGGTTTTCGTATGTTACACTTATTGAAAATTCAAAGTTTAGGGCCGTCACAATATGGGAACGTCCCCTACTAATGTAACATGAAGATTAGGAGTCCGCGACAATGTTAATAAAATGAATCCTTCGTAGCGAGCCGATGATATAACCTCACATGGTGCCCATTAACCGATAAAAATGTCTTAGCACTATCAATGGTAACCAATTTTATAGTCCCATTGTCAAAGGCCGTGTCTACTTCTTGTGAAGTGACTACAGTCCATCTCTGGTGCGCATTCCTGCCTCTTTGAAATCCTTGTATAATCTTGAATTGTACAAGAGAGCCCAATCTTCCTTCTCGAAATTTCTTCTTCTTAATGAACTTGTCATGCCATCTAGCTCTCTTTGCCGATGAATGATCTTTGTTTACTAAATGGAAATGACCGACTGCTCTTCCAACTCATTGGAGTTGATTCAACCTTTGTCTTTGTAAGCTGCACTGATCCAGATTGACTCAATGTTGTTATCAATGTTTTTATTTTCAAACTATAATGGGGAATAAGTGATTCTCACTCAGTACACCAATTTGTATGGTGGAGAAGCCCATAGTATTCCTCCATGTCGTTTCTGTAAGCCCACGCACTCTTCCGGGAAGTTTTTCACCTCAATTCCTTCTTGGCACGTTTGCCATCGTCTTTGTCAAAATACCCTCAAAGACTCATGTTGTGTTCTCCACTCTGACCATCCGCTTGTGGATGATAAGGTGACAGTGATCCTATGATGAATTCCATCTCTTCGAAACTAGTTTCGAATAAAATGAGATGTAATTGCTCCATCCGCCACTAGCTCCCCGGGTATCTCGGAAATGGACAAAAATATCTTCGAACAAGAAGTCTAAAACAACCCAGCTTTCGTAGCTCTATTTCATGCCTCATCTTTGCAACACTTCTTATGACGTAGTCTCGTGCAAACCAATATATATGACTCTCGCCGTGATTAAGGATTAATTGGCCCTACAAAATCTAGGGCCTAATTCTCAAATGGCTCTATCACTATTTGAGGCTATAATAAAGACATCTCGTCCGATCGCGCAGGTTGGCTCCATCCTTTTGCGTAGTTATCACACCCCTTCACAAAATTTTTAGAGCATCCTAGAATAGTAGTGGCCAAGCAGGTACCCTATTGAGAGTACTTTGTACCCCGTCCTTTTGTCCGCAAAGTGCCCTCCAAAGGGCTCCTCATGGCAAGAATTCAAGATAGGTGTGAAGGATCGCTCTTCCCAAACACACACGCCAATTCTTGAAAAGTTCTGGCCCAGCAGGGATAGAGTTTCCTCTATCTAGAGGGCAAGTGGCACTTTTGCCAGTATGATCTTCCTTCTTTCTCTAAAAGATAAATAGTGTGGGAATTCTACTTGTAGCAAGATAGTTGGCTATATCTCACATACCATGGTGAGTGAGTAGATAAGTGAAAAAAATATACTCATCCGGAAAAAGAACTCTCGCAGTGTGAAATTAATCACCTCATTGTTAACCTAGAAAGAAAAATAAAAAACTACATTATCTCTTTCCAAGTTTATCTAGAATAGTGATTATCACAGACATCAATAACCTTCATAGTGTAACTCTACCATTAGCATAGTTTATTCATTAAAAAATCAAATGGCAGCAGTGATCAGTTGCAGTACAAATACTTGATACCCGTGATGTAATGTCGAAACTTATTGATAGCATGCACTACTCGCTAGGAATTCCTTCGTCAATGTGTAATTGAGCTTTTGATGTGAGTTTAATTCTTACTAATATAGTAGATTGCGTAAGTATTCTATTCCTCTACGCTGACCCAAAATAGCACCTACAAATATGTTGGATGCATATGTAGCACATGTTAAACACACACATGGTGTATGAGAAGATAAAAACACACAAAGAGAAAGATAAGCATTCGTTGTATATTACCATTGATATGATGTATAGACGAGGCAGAAGGACAATGAGGTGACCCTTGGATTCCACATCTCCAGGTCAGCTTGACTCTGTGGGATGTCCACTCTCCAAGCACCTACCCATGTAGATGGATTAGGTGTCACACTTGAATCAAGTCATGTGTGAGTCCATGAAGAGAGTTGTGATATTTCAAATCTAGCAGAAAGTATGCATGGAAAAGTTAGGTTGAACTGCCTGAAATGTTGGCATAAAGGAGAGTGGTTTAAGGATGATCCACCTACACCCGAACGTACGCTTTATTTCAAGCTTCCTTCTGAATCTCCTGTCCAAACCGGCAAGAAGTTTACAGGGCTTTGGCTAGGGAAGCGTCCCTGTCTGAATGAGGGAGACCTTCACTCAAAAGGACAAGTGAAGTTTCACAAGGTCCTGCATGGCTTTAAGGATGACTCACCAACTCGCAATGCTTCGATGCATTTTCACTTGTCAGGTCGGCAAGAAGTCAAGTTCGCTCGTAGAGGGAGGCACTGCAGTAGTGAAGAACATGAACCTGGCCACACTAATGGCTGAAGGTTGTCCACCAACCAAAGGCAGGCCCATGGAATCCTGTGCCTCCGGCAAGCAAAGAAGAATCCTGACGACGCACTGTGGCTCTGCTCCTCGACCGCACGAGCCTCAGCCACAACTCGAATCCGGAATGACGACCGTGGCTCGGTGCTCGCTCGATCTGGGTTGTGTCTCTAGCCGCGAACTCGAATCCGGGAATGAGAGATCGTGGCTTGAGTGCTCCGCTTGGATGTGGTTTTGAAGCTCGTAGATGACCACCGTCTTCGTCGTGCAAAAGGTGAGATGATGGCGAAAAATCAGACTCGCAAGATTGTTCAATATTCTAGAACAAGTTCCGACATGCGACTTAAACATCTTCTCGTCGCTCGATGCCCATTACCAAGAAGTGATCCATCCAAGATGAATCTTTTTTTCCTCAGTAGGAGGCTTGTTTCGAAGCATCCGTGTGACAATGGGTGTGCCGACCATGTTGGTCGTGATGGGTGAAGATCAAAACAATGATATTTAATATGGCCAAAGTGATCGCAGTGTTGGAATTTTTAAAAACTATTGTTTCGATGTGGAAGAGGAGCAGATCTCGGAACAACTAAAGGTGAACCGCCTACAAAGAAATCCAAAGACTCGAAATTTGATGGGCTTTGGAGTAGTCCGACATGAAAGGACACATCCTTGTCATATCCAAGACCAGCTTTCCGTGCTTATTGTGGACAAGTTTCTCCTTTCCCAAGGTCTAATGATGGGCTTTGGGAAGGGCAGACCGAGGGCCGCTGGCATCTTCACGTAAATCGCTTCTTGTACAAGGAATCAAGATGTGAATCGATCAGCAATTTATATTCTTGCTAGTGATGGGAGCCCCTCTCAATTTTCTAAATCAGAGTCAGGTTCGTAAGATAATGACTCTTTAAGTCGAAGTTCATCTCATTTCGGGACTCCGAGACTCCAATTGAAAAACTCAATATTGTCTCTCAGTGCATCTTGCAAGAAAGTTTGAATATTAAAAAGAGTGTTCTTTCTCTCATTTTTACCATATCATGAATAGTGGAATGAATGAGGTTATGCAACAACTCTAATGCACCATTTATTTTAGCCATTTTTTCTTCAAAACTCAAAGTTACACTTCAAACACCGACCGCAACTATGAATTAAGAAGCAATACCCACTCACAATGTGAGTACAATGCAAAATATTTTTGTAAATGTGCAAAGCAAACCACACGTGCACAGCGTCGCTTTAAGGCAAAAATACTAATGATTTCTCTCCTTCAAAAAGAACTCGTCTTTACACCAACAACAACCTCAACTCAGCAGAAAGAAGGAGATTAAAAACTTGGATGTTTGACCTTGCTATACCGAGCCACACACACAAAGACTAAGGAAAACTCCAAAAACCACAAACTCTATGTGGAAAAAAATATGATGGTGACCGCAATATTCTTAGGTAGCGCAAGGGGACCGCGATGGACACTCGCTAATGCAACATGTAGCCAAAAATGCCGCTTTCTTCACAAAAATCAGAGAAAAATGGTTGGCACATGAGTTTCACTTATCACCACTATTGATCTCCACCGGAGTAGGCATAAATTCACTGCGTTAAGGATTTTTCAAGCTCGAGGAAAGAATTTTGGACGTTTTCCTTCAGATGGGAGATTTGGATCATGGGCAACAACTATGACAACACCATGGAATTAATCACATAGTACCTTTGGATTTCTCTGTCGTTCGTCAATGCGTTATCTCAGCTCTCCATCGAACATATCATAATACGATAAATCTAGGAGAACAATGCAGTACTCTTCCACCGTGACAATTATGGTTAGAAAATTCGGATGAGTGAAATATCGAGCAAGCATGACTTGATGGAAGAGCAATCCTTAATATGCCAAAGATAGTGGTATCGCTGTCGCTAGATTTGGACTATTCCCACCGAGCATGTAGGAGGCCAACCGAAACAAAATCGATAGAAATGTGGTATGTGGAGTGTGATATAGCGGCGAAGCGCTCGTCAGACAGTAGCATATGGGAAGTGTTGTGCTTCGCCTCCAAACTATGCTCCTACCTACGCAACACCCTCTCGACTCCCGGCCACCTCTCTTCAAACCCCCGATCGAGCCGAGTATTAATGCACCGTACACACTTCCAAGTACCTCCGCCAAGCAGTCGGGTGTTCGATCTTCAAGGATAGTTCCCAACAAGGCAAACAAATAGCATTTGATTCGCGAGCATGATAGGCAAGGGCCAAATGACACCTTCGACTTCCTCGTGCCCGTCAAATGGATAGGAACCAATGTGAAATTCGGTGGAGAAGATAAAGTGTTGAAAAATATCACATCTACACACATCACTCCCAATTGAATTTTCCGAACTTAATAATATGAGACATATAGATCTCTCAGATGCACTAATCTAATCGAATTTCCAAAACTTTTCCACCTACGCGCGCGTCTCGCAATGATAAATTATCGGAGAAGCGCTGCTGCGGAGTCAAGGATGATGGATGCGTCAAGTGAGCATGGAGTGCAATAGGAGGGTAGCATGGGATGTAGGTGTGTGGTTGTGGAGCCCGTGCTGAGGGAGTCGGTGTCGATGGCCGGGTGAGCTCGGCGGAGTGGAAGGGTCGCTACAGGCAGAGTGGGAGGTGGCGGAAAGTCGAGAGGAGGCCAGCTGCCAAGAGGGAGAAGCACTCGGGTGAGGAGGTATCGGCGGTGAGGGAGCCGACAAGGTTGTGGAGGGAAGAAGTGGCACGTGTGGGGAGAGATGAGGCACTAATGTCGACCTGCCATAGCAAAGGGAGAAGCCTCGGGCTGCAGGGAGGCCGAGCCGCAAATACGTGCAAATGAGTAGTCGTTAGGATACCGCAAGATTAAGGATAGATTCCGGAACCGTACCTCCCAGACTTTCTATTAATGCACAATGTGGACCGTGCAATCCATAGCATGCAGAGATCCACATTCTTTCATACTTTTATGCTCACACACCCGCCGCTTTCAATGGAGTAACGTCGTGGTGCAAAGAGTGCGCAGCCAATACCACAACCGTTGAACGGCCACAAGAGGGACCGTGTAGACTACCTACGCGAGAGGAGTTATTGTGCAAGATAGAACTAGCAGTAGAATGCGCCTAAAATTTAGCCGATGGGATATTCGTTAAATTCGGAACTCGATAGTAGATATTTCATGCACATGTAGGGACCACAAAATCAAAGTCAGTTCAAATTGGAGCAAAGGAAAGGCAACAAATCCAATAGCTCAAATACGTAAGGTGGCATAGAATTCGCCCACCGGTACTATGTTGAAACACACACATGGTGCATGAGAAGATAAAAACACAAATAGAAAGATAAGGAATTTTGTTGTATATTACCACTGTAGCATGATGTACATTTATAATACAATGAGGTGACCCTTGGATTCCACATTCCAAGGTCATTCTGGACTCCTCATGTGATTCGGTTTAGCTTCCACACCTACCCATAGAGGATTAGGTGTCCAACACAATATGTAATGGTAGTTTCCAGCTTTGGTCCTCATAAAACAAGTGATGCTATTACACAATGCTTTAGCTTGGAAAAAGGATTTCTCACACTTCCTTGTCCACACAAATTCCACATATTTCTCATAAGCAAAGAAAACAAAGGAGATGCAATCTTTGAAAAATTATCTAGATAAATCTCCCATTGAACCCCGCATGTCCTAGAAGTCTACATACCTCCTTTTGAGTCCCGGGAGTTGGGATTCTTGAGATTACCTCAATTTTTTGCATGATATACCTCGATTCCATCTCGCCGAAAATGAAATGTCCCTGAAAGACAATCCCCTCATCATCATCATGTGGCACTTCTCGCAGCTCAAAACAACATTAGTTTGCACACAACGTTCTAGCACCTTTTCCAAATTAACTCACGCCGTTCTGCAGCTAAGGCATCTCCGTAAGGTGTAAAATATCTCCATGAAAATTTCAAGGTAGTCATTCAACATATCCGAAACATACCTAATACTTTCCCTCTGAAAGGTCGCGCAGCGCATTGCAGGCCAAAAAGGAAGGACTCTCAGAGGCAAAAGTACCCCATGGGAAAGTAAAGGTTGTCTAGTCTTGGCCTTTCCCCGCAATCTATATTTTTTTATAGCCACTCGAATCTCGTCCTAGAATGAAAAATAATTTTTCCCAAAAAAGAGCATCCGAGGACTCCGGTCTATAAATGGTAAAAGGAAAATGGTCCTTTTGGGTGGCCTTGTTAAGTTCTCTATAATCTATATAGACTCTCCACTTGCCGTTCTTTTTTGGAAAAATGACAAGCGCAAACACCCACCGACCGTCAGTAGATGGGATAGAGGAAGTTAGCATTAAGGAGTTTCTATAATTCCTCTTTCACTATCTCCTTCAATGCAAGATCCATTTGACGTTGTGGTTGTCTAACCGATTTTCAAGACCTTTACAGGTAAATGTGGTGAATGCATGGGCTATGATGGATTCCTTTCATGCCGATGTAATCCCATGCAAATGCCTTTTTATAATTCTCGTAACATCCGTATCAACAATCTATTCTATCTCATCACTAAGTGCTAGGATTAATGTTTAAATATTTTCCGGCTCACTTTCAACGAGATTGCCGTTAGTATGCAGCAGCTTCTCATATGTTCAATATTTACATCATCTACCTCATGTTCTTCCCCGGATCCGTAATGGAAGCAACAGTAGAGGGAATTTCTATTAAAACTATTAATAATGTCATTCTTTGTTTCATCCTTAAAATATTGTGCTTTTCCAAGTGTGAGGAGAGGTAGGGGAAACCGTATCTCGTGTTCAAATTCGGCCCACCAGAGGACTATTCAAATCCATGCAGGCTTCACTCGGGGGTAAAAGGCTCATATTATTAGTGGCTTTCCCATATGATATCATCATATATCCGCATCTACATCTCGATAAATGCATCCGCTAGCGCTAGCCATGGTCTCCCAGAACTAAAGTGACTCATTCTCAGTGTCACGGATTTAAGTTTGCAAAATGAGAAAATCAGCCAAACATCTCCAAGAAGCTATAGTAATCACCACATATTCTATCACCCCTTCAAGTTTGACAATGTGACCTATCTCCTATTCAAGCACTCGTAGGCTCAAGCATCGTAGGTGTAATTTTGAGTCCATGAAGTCTTAGGGAGATAAAAACATCCCGGGTCATTACATTAACGACCGCCCCAAATCGATCATAGTTATTAGCTATGGGTCAGGTCATCAATATGAACCAAGAATCATAGGATTTCCTCATGGACTTTATATTTAGTTAAAAAGGCTGATCAATCATTAGTTCAAGAGATAGTTTCATAACATGGATAGTGTCAGTGGTCCTTCGCTTCCTTCCAAGCATTTTGACACAAAGATCTCTCACCATTTTCGTGCAGCAATAGGTACTTTCTTGAGAGCTTGTAACAACGAAATCCACACTATTGCCGCATTATGTATTCCTTGAGAAACAATTATTCAAATTGTAGAGGCTAGTCCCAATTTCAATTAATCGTTGATGTTATGGAGGATCCCGAGCTCTAACAACTAAGTCAAGTGTCAGAGGTGCATCTAGGCCTCGCCGTAGTTTGGATGTCAGTAGGAGCAACATGCCTCTTCCGAGTCAAGCTCGCCAGCTGTCGCGGTGTCGCTTGGTGTTGTATTGACTGCTGCGTGTAACAACCATTTCGCACTCTGACTATACACTGGGCTCGCACCTCACCTTATTCCCACGACAGGAGTATGGCTAGGTCTTATTACTTTTCCCAATCGAAGCCGAATCTCGTGAGCCCAATAGGAGTAATAAGGTAAGTATGGAAAGCAGGGCGGGTGTCTATGCTCTAGGCCGCCTTGTTATTCAGCATTGGGGGTTAGCTGCACGTAATTCTTTGCCTGACAAGAGGTGCATGAGCCTGAGAGGAGGCATCAGAATCGCTATCGCATTGGTAGCAGGGGGCCGGACCTACCTCTCCAATTCTAACTCCAAGTATAATATTGTGATGGAGGATATTGCATTGGTGCAATGGAAAGGCCAATAGTTCTGGGGTGAAGGAAATTGTGTCGAGGAAGGAGTAGGATATGGCCATGGAAATTTTCGACCATTATAAGCGTTATTCCAAGGATTAAAAGAGGAAAAATCTCGAGGCATACCTATAGGTCGCGACCGCCATGGTATCTTTAATTCAAAGAAGTATGAAGACCGGACCCTTCGCTGATTCTTTATGCATTGCTTTCAATTTGGGTGGTTCGGGTATCGACTCAGCTGGAATGCGCCAACTCACAAATGTTGCACAAGCTAATGCCGTTCGGGCCACATTCCCTTTGTAGATGTCTTTTGCACGCCCAGGATAGAATATTTCCAAATATGCTTCAACTTCGCTTGTGCTTTGGAATTTTTCATGGTATTGTTGGTAGACAGTTACCGAGGAGGTCAAGCGAAAATCCTCAAATAGATTCCCCAATCTCTCGCTCTAGTTACCCTCCACTCATCGACCGTATCCTGGGACCAAGAGTCTTGAACTCAACTCCTTCCCTTTCGTCGATCCTCTTGAACTCCGAGATAGAGCTTACTATTTCTTTAAACGGTTCCCTTGATATGTCTCCCTTTCCTAACATTCAATTTCCTCAGAGAATCATCTCTCATACCTCTTAGAAATATTTTTTCAATATTTCTCGGGGGCTAAGTCACCAAAATTAGACCTTTGTAAATTATAATGGAATTTTTCCTGCATGTACCTTACGTTTTCCTCTTCCGTGTAACCCCAAAGATTTATTCCTTAAAATCCTCGGTTCGACAAGAATCCCGATACTTAGAGAGGAATGCCTATTTCATTTCACTCTAGGTTCGGACGAGCCAACACCTACCCCATGAACCATCTCAACGCTTCTCCTTTAGAGTATAAGGAAACAATTTTAGCTTATGGGCGTCCGAAGTGTAGTCATAACTTCTAAACAAGACATCAAACTTGTACATAAAGGTGTTAGGATCTTCGATGACCATCCCTTGAAAGTATGGCAGATGATATGAATATTTCATAGGAGCTTCATCTCTTGTTTCCAAAGATTGGAATTCAAAAGTAACATTACCATGTGTTCTAGTATTTTCATCCCCATGGTTGATCCTTCCCCTGATGAGATGAACCGACTCAGGGAATGTGCAGGGATCGATAAATGGGTAAGCGATCAGTCGTTCCAGACCGACCCGTTTACTGCAATACCGAATCCGATAATGATAATCAAGTAAACCTGTTTCTACTCGGGGTTTCGTATTCCCTACAAGTTTCCCATTGACCTTCAATCCTTCATTTTTGATCAACAAATTTCTACTCGTTGTTTCGATTCGAGGTCTTAATTTTGGGAGTGATATTGTGAAGGATGATAAAGTCCAGATATCAAGGTGCAGATAAGCCCTACTTAATATAGTGGCAGCCTTTTTTGTAGTCCTTTATTCCTTGTGTCCTTATATGAAGTGGACTCGTTCTTTCTCTCGTTTTTGAAATCAAATCAAAGAATGTCTTCCTTCCAAAATATGCACTTTTATTTTCCTTTTTACGAATTCGTCTTTCCTCTAGTTAGTTAGAGTGGGGGTGTTTTGGTTTATCTCGTTATCCTAAATGCACACATGGACCCTATGTGTATCAATATTTAATATGAGTACCTCACCCTACAAATGCTGGGGATCCCACTCAAGTATGTTGTGAGCGATGTGCATGTTCTTAGCTCTGCCTTTATCGCCCAATAACTACATAGATAAAGGCACATTCAAGAAAAACACCCAAACTACACACTTCTAAGTACCCTGGTTGTAGCAACTAGTGAGCTCGCTCAAGTATGTTAGAGTGATGCGAATGTTATTACCTCTCATCTGCATCGCCCAACAATTGTCGACTAGGAACACCTTCCATAAAAAAAAACAATTCGAATTTACTGTGTCATCACCGCCATCCCCGACAATGGCACCAAAATGTTGGAATGTATTAATCATCATGAATAACTAAGATGGTACAAATAAATTATCAATCCAAGGACATCTTTTATTTCAATGACAGCTTGCAATGTATATGCCGATATATCATACCGTATGTAATAAAACAAGAAGAAATATTTGCCGAACCAATTAAGTCAAAAATTAACACTCATAGGAATACAAAAAAAAGGATCTACAAGAATGTAATCACACTTCGTATAAATCGCATTCACACAGTATTACCATAACTACAATCAACCGATATTTCAAGGAATCAGTATCGTCAAAGATAATAAATACCCGAAACCGAAGAATATATACTTACAACCGACACATCAACAATCACACTCCACAAATATGCAGAACAAATATGAGATATACTACAATTGCTTTATCATCAGCTCTGCTAAAGAGGAGGGCCCTTCCTCCCTAGTAGGTGTGAAGAGATAAAAACTAAATAAGAATTAAAATGAGTCAACACATGTAACATCAACATTACGATATTCAGATTATGGTGATAAAAAAATACATAGTGAAAATGGTGATATCGGTTTCCCCGTGCTAACCTCCACCTAAAGATCCGAAAGTTTATATAATAGTTACATATCTAGAAAACGAGGAATGAATCAATGAAGAGAATCTTATGATTCTCATGCCGATCAAATAAATTAAATATAGTTACAACCGATTCCCTCAATAAGAGTCCCGATGGGGAAAATATTGATTTCAATCAAAACTGGCTTAAAATCGTTGTTCGAAATGACAATATATGATGACTCCTAAAATTGTCATCGGAATGTGACAAATTTGTCAGAAGCCCCTACAACACCTCCAAAATACTACCATTTCAAATTTTGGAGCCCCTTGATGCTAGACGAAAATCAAGATGAAAATCACAAAAGTTACAAAGTCACAAAGTCGCAGTTCACTTTTAAAGAAAATCAAGGACGGTGACTACGACTCCGCGACCTCAAGTCGCAAGGTCGCAAGGTTGCAAGGTCGCTAATGGTAACTTTCAAAGAAAATCACACTATGGGACCTTGCGACCTTAGCCGACCCAGTCGCTGCCGCTGTGTTGCAAATTGTAACGGGAAGAACTGCGACTCAGCACTTGCGACCCCGCGACCCTAGGTCGCTCGGTGTCGCAAGGTCGCGAGGTCACGAATCCCCTGCATCACGAAACTTGCGACCCAGAGACCGCATTTATTGCCCGCACGTGCTGATTTCTATATAAGGAGGTCAGCCCATTGCACCCACGAATAGAAAACGGCTTCCGACGGTGTCGACCGGCGCGATTTTCCCCCGGCCGTTTCTCTCCCGCCGTTTCCTTTTTAGACATTTCGCCAATTGCATGCGTTCTCGTCTCGTACCTTTAAATTCCCCCCCGCGCGAACCATCGTTTCTTTTCCAAATTTTGAATGTTTTTTTTAAACTCGCTTCATCAAAGCCGCCCAAACTCATCACACTTCTCGGTTCATTTTCACATGGCCTTGTCCCTGCTCCTAACATCCATTCCTCGGCCTCTCCTCGGGGACTCAAAATTTCCACTTTATAATTCCTCGGAAGAGGGAGAAAAGAACGGCGGCCGCGCGCGCGTTAGAAAACCCCCCCCCCGCAAAGCGATCGCGACTCGCACCACGACCCAGTCGCCAGGCCTGTGCGCATTTTCTTTCATATTGCCGGAATTCGTACTCAGTCGACCCGCCGACTTAGTCGCAAGGTCGCAAGGTCGCATTTTCCAATTTTCCCGAGAGTTGCAACCCACACCCGCCGACCCGGTCGCGAGGTCGCAAGGTCGCATTTTCCTCTCAAGGTGGCTCAGACTACACTGCGACCCCTGCCACCTAGTCGCAAGGTCGGCAAAGTCACGCTCAGACTTCGTAATCCACCCCCTCAAGGACTCCAGAAACGAAGAACTGGGCTTTACATGTGTCTCACTAAATTTCATCACTAAATCAGAATCGTTTTATATCATCATGTCATTCTTATCTTAGGATTCCTTTATGAATTTGACAAAATGAACTTCAAGAAGACATAGAGTGCATACCGTTTTATCAGACTTAGTGACATACCTCACATCTTAAGAAGGACAAGCAAGTGTAGGAAGAAATTGATGAGCTAGACGTGGTGTCCCCACCCCAATATACAAGGATACACTATGTACATTTGCAAAAGAAGACAAGACAAGATGGTACCAAGTGCATCATGAGTTCGCCATATGACGAAGAGGAATTTCCGAAGATCTCCCGCATCGGGAAATATATCATGGCCAAAAAGTCCAAACTACATCCGGGCAAGGGCGCATCCACTCATATTTCCATGTCCAAGAGGTTATAGATTGGATCACAGCGTACTCATCCCAAGAAAGCTCAGATCTGGCAGACAAAGGAAGGCGTGGCCGCTACGCCGTAGGCGCTGAGATGTCTACCTTTACTACTCATCGCTCGCCCAAATGAGCATTTCACCTTTAATGGGCTATCAAGCCACGCCGTTCCGATAGTTGATACTATTAGACAATGGTGGGAGGAGCCCGAGAAGTTTAAGGTCAAGAAAGACCAAGAATATCCTATGGGTTAACCCGAGAAAGGTTTATAAATTGGTTGCCGCCATGCTTTACAGCTTGGCTGTGCGCCCGTGATTGCTCCACTTTCGCCGGTAGTTGGGCTACTATCATGGAGTGTGTGACAACACATGGCACCCATTTCAACCGGGCCGCATATTGATGACTTCGGCGTACCAACTTGAACGCGGCATTGGCCCCGATGAGGGAAATGTCACGAATTTTACATGGCCTCTACCTACCGGATGCCGGCTCGCGCAAGAGTACACTTTGAGGGATGGGCACACAACCGGGATTCCCGAGCACGCGCGCAATTCATCTCCGCAAATCAGGGTATTTTGGGAGTCCAAATACAAATAGGATATAGATCGTATCTCCCAAGTATTTATCCCCTCTCTCTATATGTATTCTATTTGGCCAAGACGCCCCCCCGATGCCTCGCGGCCAAGGAGACTCTAGTCAGTGGCACACCGGTTCCCTTTTCCTGACATACCTTCATCCGAGTCTTTGGAACTTTACAGCACCACATGCTATGCCTCGCTTGTTACGTACAAAATGCTCATTCACAGAGGTATGCTTCCAAATGTTCTGTTACTTTCCAAATTGCCTAAAGGCAAAAAGAAGCCGTGGCCTACGCTACCCCTCACCATCGCGCGTGCATAGTTAAAGACTTCGTGGAAGTAGCAAAGCAGAGGGAGAAGCAATGAAATTTATCGCCTTGGGGCGCTAGAACACCGAACATATGACCTCGAGAGAATAGTTCCCGAACACCGACCGAAAGCTAAATTCAAGTGAACTTATCAAAGATACGTAACGCCCGACGTAAGATGAGAGAAGGAACTGCATAACGCCGAGAGACAATTTACTCCGGAGTAGACATGGGCCAAGATCCAAGATGATCGTAGCCTAGAAGACAAGTCGCCGTTACGAGGTTCCTCTTCCTCTTTACCCAAGAAATCTCAGACTAAACAAAGTTGTATTACTACATCTATCCAATGTAGAAGAAGGTATGAAAAGCCCAAGAAGAAAGGAAAAGAAGATAGAAGAGGATGAGGAAGCACGCCACAAGAGTGCAATCAAGAATACGTAAGAAGAAGCGTGCCAAGGAGGCCGAGAAAGAAAAGGAGGAAAAGGAGGCACAAAGCCGATACAGAACGGCACTGGGCGTAGCCGGACAAAGCAGCCGAGCGCCAAAAGAAGGCCGGAACAGGCCGCCGCAACGGAGCGGAAGAGGAAGGTCAAATAGAAGCAACAGCGAGAAGCCGAACGCCTACGAAAGGAAGAAGAGGAAAGAACACAGAAGAAAGGGAGGATGACATGCCGGAAGACATCGAGGCACCTCCCAGATACCGCGCATCAAGCTTTCTCGATGTTAGGATCTTCTGTGTAGGAAGAGGATGTATTCGACCTCACCGTACCTCACATTCGATCAATTTTCAAACCAAGAAGAAAAAGAACATCTTCAAAGTCCCTCCGCCATCCGCGCTGTAACAGGCAAAGACCCCCCCCCTTCGCATTAACTGCAATGATAAGATCGCCGCACCGTTTTCGCCGTTGCCCACGAAGAGAACGTAACTTAGAATGAGAGAGAATAGTCTCTCTACAAAATAGACTATAAGCAATTGAGCGCACGAGAAAAAAGGGTAATTGTAGAGAAATCGTAGTTGAGATGGAAGTTCAACAACTCCGAAACCGTACCCACTCTGGGAATGAAGTCCCAACGTCATTTCAGGAGTGGCGGTTAGAAGCAACTATCAGTGTGTATGGAGAAATGTCGACCATCAAACAAATAGCCCCACCGGTAATAGCACGAGCGAAAACTAAAGAAAAAGCACGAGCAGCTCTCGTGATACCAAGTCTTTAGAAGACGTAGCCAGATGTCGGACAAGACAACACCTCTGTGCACCCCAAAATTTGCCCAAGAGGGATTGGATTCAGCAAGAAGGACAAGAACAACTACCCGTATGGCAATACAATCCAAGGACAAACTATTCAAGGACTGACAAAGTAATGTCTTCATAAATCCACCTATCACGTATCGACTCGATGCACAGACACCACATTCGTCAGTACTGGACGAAGAGAAATCCGGGAACAAGGGATCGTGACATCCGGGTCATTTTTGCAGCTCTCTATCAAGCAAGTCGCCGTCAAGCCCCGAGCCCTCGCGCCCCAAGAACATCCGTAGCCATGACACTCCACGATTATACTCGTTTTCTGGTTTCACTTTCAAAACCAGATCTCATTTAAAAGGGAACCTAGTAATTAAATGCTTGGAATGCGAATGGCCATATAGGTTCCTCCTGTTTCTCCATACGTGAGAGTACCTGACATGGCAAGATGCCTGGCGATGGCAGATTGACGCACCCGACTTTCAACACAAGGTCACATCTCCATTGTACCTCCGTAGCAGCAAGTCATGAGTAAACAGTTGTGAGGTAGGTCGCGCAAATACCACCCGATTGCCGTGTGGTCGTTAGCCTATCCAGTCGGCAGTCGCACCGCCTATCCAGTCGCAAGTCGCACACAGCCCCAGACAGCAAGGTGGCCGTAACCTTTTCAAGGTCGCGAGGCAACTCAACAGCAGTAGGCGAAAGTCGGAAGCCCAAAGGGAAAGTTTGCGTTGTAAACTTTACAAGTAATTGGGGGCTTTTTTCTTTTAGAAATCAAGAGCTACATGTTTATTAAATAAAGACTATACTTTTATATGGAATTACGTATTCTCGTTACAGCACCCTGTGGTTATGATGTGTTTTATTGCGAACACCGTGTGTATTCCTTGGCATGTGGCCGAATATCCTATGATTAATGAAGTCGCACTCTTCATGTCATCATTTATGCGTCATCATTATCCGTGTTGTATTAATGATGTTCAATTTATCATCCGCTCTATTAATGAATGCTAATGAACTATTTTGTTAGCATTTTCTTATCTTTCGAAGTAAAGGGATATCTCATCATGAAGAACTATTTCTTTTGTGGTCGATTTCATTACATAAGCACAATTTCAAAGATGTGTTGCTAATGACACTTCGAGGTGTACATGCTTATTTATAATCTTGCTAGCGCATAGTGTTTGATCTATGCTAACGCATCAATCCCGTATTCCGTATCATGTAATACATAAAAGGCTCCAGTTCAAACAAGCATTGAGACCTAAGGAAGGCGTCGTGTTTTTGCAATGTACCCACACTCGGACTCGGATCCCTACCTGGGTAATTGTTCAAGGTCTGACTGGGACTTTCTAATGGAGAGATCCCCAACGTTGGCTCTTATGCACAAATTTTCCTTCAAGCAACGTACGAACCTAGAAGGAGGGCTCCGATGTTCTCAAAGATACAACGAACTTTCCATCACAACCTTCAGGGAGGTCATAACAATGAAATCATCAGGTTCCTCCCCTTCCGGAAGATATTCTAGAGAGGGAGACTCGATATTATGAAATCACTGTGGCGCACGGAGAGCCTTGCGCCCACGCAATCTTTATTTAAACTTACGATTTACTCCAATCATGGAATACTCTCGTCTACGACTAGAACCCCCTCCGAGAACATCACTCTCGAATGGTGCCCTCAGGGCACCATACCCGAGCTCAAATCTCATGTTGGAAGACCCCAAGATGACCGCCGTTGAGGAAGATGACCATTCTCCAAGAGGGTTAAGACCACACACCGAACCTTTCCAACTTCCGAAATTTCCTCAACTGCATCGCAAAACAACAACCAAAAAAAGCGCCCCCCACCCGGGGGATGGCGAGGAAGACGAGGCCGAGGAAATGTAGACGGGAAATAGTGGCTCATAGAAAAATGAAGGAGAAAGGGAATAGAGCTCGCAAATGAAGGAAGAATAAAGAGGCCGAGGGGCCTAGGTGAGGAGATAGGGGCCGAGGCGAAGGAAACCAAGTCGAAACCGCTGTCTAAACCCAATGAGGCTCTGGCTCCACAATCTCTGGGAGCATTCAGAGATTTTCTTCACCGGAGACACCAAGACGACACTCGTCATGAGTCGTAAGCACTTACCAGCTCGAGAGGTGAATCTCGAACATGAGTTTAGGCAACACTACGGCTAGAGAGTGCAACCCCTAACATGGATGGCTCAATCCCCATTAAATCTGCTCCACTCCACGATCTACCTCATCCCGGAGAAACACCTCCCCAAGTTTGACCCCGAGAAAGGCACCTTAGTCAAGATCATATCACAGCCTTCTATTTTGTCTCGCAAATCATGAGAGTCCAGTCTCGATGATGTCGCATGTCGATCGTTTCCCCATACTCTCGAAAACAAAGCGGCCACACAGTACCGGCTTCCCGTCTCTATCACTTCATGGGACCAATTCCGTCGCGCATTCCCGTAGTAGTTTTCGTAAGATAAAACTCCTTCCATGCTTCTCACGCAATTGAGCACTATCAAGTGTCATAAAAAGGGAGAAGGTTAAAGACTTCAACCAGCCGCTTCGCTACCATACCGCAGGCTCTCCTAACCCGGCGCCGGATGACTCAATCACCATTGACTACTATACCAAGGCTCTCCTAGAGACATTGCCGTTTTCGTCAAACGTGAAGCCCGTGCTACCCTTACTTCGCCAATTACGGCGCCGCTCTCGCCGTGGAGAAAGACATGCTTTCGATAGGAGCCATCGATCACGAAGGGAGAGATGATCACAAGCCTAACACCAAAAGGGTTAGTCCTCCACTCCTAAGACCACCGATAGGGCTAAAGATGCGTTGATTTTGAAAGCATGGAAAAAACCTCAAGCTCTTAACGAATGAAGTCACCTACCTAAGAGAAAGGCATGCATCCACAACTAGCACTAAACCACCCAAACCTTTCTTCTAAAAGTAATCCCAACACTACCGTACCTCCGTCGAACTCGAATACCGCTTTCCCAATGTGGAAGAGATAAGGAAAGATAATTTCTGTCATTCACCAAGCCGCCCACTCAGAAAACGTGCCCTCAATGGATTGGAGCAAAGATGACAAGCAGAGGTTAACCAAATTTTGATGAACAACCTGGGGATGTGACTGAGGATGATATTTCGGGGATCACGATGAGGATCCGCTCGAACGAAGAACCGTGGATCCTCCATCCTTGCTTTTGACATATCCGAGGTGGGACAAACTTTTACCTTACTGATATCAACATGGAAGATACTCCCAAAGACCACTGCGTATTTATAGTCTGCTGAGCAAAGGACCCGTTCCCGAGCAATCTTATAAGACAAGCAAGAAGAGGGCTTTCCAAGGAAAATTCATTTCAAGAACGGAAAACACCGCTCCGGGAGAAGCCCGCCAACAACATTGGCTCCGAGCAAGTCAAAGGGCAAGCTCCCGACGTAATCCTCAAAGACCCTTACCGAGCCTAGCCCTCAAACTGTAATCTAGCTAGCAATATCACAGGATATGAAGAAACAAGAGCAAACATTTTCACGAGCCGGCCCGCATTACTAACCAAAAGGAGCTCATTCTAAAGGCTTAAATATCAACACTATGAAGACCGTGAGCAACACATCTGCTACAAGCCGCTCCGTATGTAATAACGATAGTAAATGCCATCAATACCAACTCAAGAGGATCCACACCTTCCTTTCCTTTTTGTCCTTCGAGATTTTAACTTCAATGTCCACAACCTGCCTAGTCGACTCCGGTGCCTCAACAAAACGTCATGCCCCTATCTATCCGTAAGAAGCTAAACATTCGCCCTAGAAGACCGACGCAAAGATCATGACACTACGATCACAAGTGCCGCCCCAGAGGAGCGGAAAATGTCATCATCCTGGCCGTCGTCGACTCTCGGGTCCATCAATGCATCGACATTGTGATCGTCGACATCCCCCGAAGCATATGGCCTATCGGGCGAGCAGGATCGGTCCGGGGCAAGTTGCAAGGCTATTTCACGACCCACCGGTCCCACTCCCCAGGCTTCCTACAAGGGGCGCAACAATCAACCGTGGTCGAAAAGTGAACCATACATGAAAAACACCGTGACCGATTTGGATGCCATTAATGAACCCCATCGCTTCGCCTAGAGGAACTTGGCATGTGTTTTCTGGTCATATTCTGATGTTACCAAATCCCCTCGCCTTCCGTTGGTCCCGAGGTCCAATCAACCAAGACTAGTCGCGGCGAGGAACAAGTTTCCACCCCTGCCTCAACGCAACAACAAAACCCTCCGCAACCTATTACTCAAGGAGCCGAAAGTGACCCGTGGACCCTATATTATGACTCGTTCCAAGACTCATGACGGAGCCGGCGCGGTTGCATATCGTCGAATTTCACAAGAATAAGTTCTTAATCTCATGTTTGCTAGAGTTCCGTTGCACCAACAACACCGCTGAGTACGAGGCATTAATCCTGGACGAAGAAGGCAATCGGATTTGAAGGTAAAATGGGTTACAGGTGAATGAGATTCCGAAATTATCACTCGCTGTGTACGCAACACTATTCATCGTTTATCTCCACATTTAAAGGCGTATCAACAAGAGGTATGGTGATTGATTTATGCTTTTGATGCATTTGGAATTAAACTTGCTCTTAGAATGTGCACAATGCAGCACAGCTCGATACTCGCTAATAAATGTCAATGCTAGATTTATCTCTTAAGGGATGGTTTTTCTATCAAGTTGTATATGTATCTCTTCCGTGCTGCATAAATACTTAATCTACGCGTTTTTTAACGATGATCAATAGATGCGGACTTTATGTGCAGCGTCGAAGTATTCAAGGACGCGCGATAGACGTGAGGAGCATGAGCATGCTTTATAGAGAGAGCATGATGAACGCAAAGAGAACATTATGCCCAAGGGGGGTGGTGTCATTAGAAAATCTCTTTCGATCCGCAAAGCCGATTCCGTTGTGCCTCCGAACACCAAAGTGCAAGTTCCATATCGTACATTTTAAGAAGTGAACTTGGGATCGATGAGAACCTGTAAAGTTCGTTAACCCCGCAAAGACTCAGAGATGAGGAGGCACGGGCCTTCACCTGGGCTTATCAAGTGGAAGTATCGCGATGTATTTGCTTGGACATATGAAGATCTACGTACATACACGATACCCGATTATCTGCATACACTCATGAGGGAAGGCGTTAAGCCCTTCCAACGTAACCGTAAAAGTGCATCCAAATTTTGGAGCCAATGATTCCCAAAGGAACTTAAGAAGCTCTTGGATGCACGCATTATTTTCAAAGTTTGTCACTCCACGTGGGTGTCGAATTTGCACTGTATTTTAAAGAAGTCCGGCGAGATCCGCGTGTGTAGATTTCCGTAATCCGAATCGGGCCTCAAACAAAGACAATCCATCCTGCCCCCCATGGAATAGATATTACAAGCCGTGTCCGGACTGGGAGATAAGCCCTATTAGATGGCTTCTCCGCTATAACCAGGTGCCGGTAGCTGAACTGCATGTGACCGAAACCACCTTCCGAACAAAATGGGGAACCTTGCTTTCAGACGCATGCCCTTTGGCTCGACTGCAGGGCAACTTTCCAACGAGCCATGGATATACCGTGGTTTACTGTACAGTGGTGGTAGTCTATTTGGACACCATCAGGAGTTTTCGAATTCAGGCGATCATTTACGCTACCTCAATAAAATCTTCGAGAGTGTATAATTTTAATATCGCTCAACCCTAAAAAGAGCATTTTCACTGTGGCAAAGGGAAACTTGCTAGGCCACATTATCACTAAGCAAGGTATCAGGGTTGATCTAGAATGGGCGAAAGCCATTGCTCAGACATCTCCGTAAAAAAAAAAACAAGAAAGCCATGCAATCTTTCCCGGGGAAAATCAATTTTGTCCGTAAATTCATCTCGTATTTGCCTCGTATAGTCGCTACCACAGTGAATGATTAAAAAGAATGCCGTATTCCAATGGAATCCTTAAAAGAGAGGCTCGATAAAATCAAAAGGCTATACCAACCTTCCCTCCAAAGTCCATATTTTGCAAAGGCTTCATCCCGTACACTTGTCGTACCTCGCTCGTTACTGCCCTCACGCAAAGATGGTAACAACGATGAACGGCCCATTTCTTTCATGAGTACCGGTTACAAGGAGCCGAGTTTAATTACCCAAATCGAGAAACAAGCCTATGCGGTCTACAAGGCGTAAACATTTTAGGCCCTACATCTGAAAAATCATGTCACGGTTTGTACACACTCCAAATGTCCGCTCACTTTTCGTGGCAAAGAAGAGCTGGGGCGAAAGGCGGGCAACGGGTGGCGTGTTTGCAAGAATACGATTTAGAGTTTAAACCGACACATACTATTAAAGGACAGTGGCTTATGCCAAAATGGCCGCGCAGGCCGCAAGTGCTCATGAAATTGAAAAGGAATGTTGGGAACAAGAGATCGACATGTATCGTAGCGAACAGTGCCTCAACAGTAGCCCTTCTCGGGTATCTCGACATTTCAAGATATTTGGCCCAAGGCACCATGGACTCGCTCTTATCGGCCGGCGTAAACGCGCAATAAGATCTGGAAGTCGCATCTTACCAACTGATCCAAGGTAAGTTGTTCAAGAAACACCACGATGGGGTCCGTTACGTCGCTTGGAAACCGACGGCTTTAAAATCTTTAACTGAAGCCGCATGACTCGACTGGAGGTCATTTTGTCGCAGACACCATCGCCCATAAGATAATGCACTCAGATACTATTGGCCTACTCTTTTTAGAGATGCGCATGCATATGTTCGGAAATGTATTCCAAAAGCGAAGTTTGCCAACCGAGAAGCACGCGCCCGCTTCCCTTACTCTCGCAGCGTAGGAACTCTTTCAACAAAGGGGGGGTTTGGATGTAATTGGTGAAATCACACCTCACTCTTCTAAACAACATCGATATATCCTTACAAATCCCACGGGACATTACTTCACCGGTGTACGAAGCAACGCCTTTACGCCGAATCAACAATTACGAGGTAATAGAATTCCTCACACATTCCATCATTACCAGGTTTGGCGTTCCAACTTTAGTTTTCGATAATGCGACTTATTTCTCATCTTTTTAAATTATATGATTTTGCGCTAGAAAAATGGTATTATTCTCAAACACTCGAAAATGACTATCCCTAGGGAAATGGATTAGCTTCGTCCACTAACAAGAATCTTATCCATATTATTAAGAAGACCCTACTATCCCACCAACAAGAATCGGGCACAATGCCCTTCACAATGCACCGTGGGTCAATCGTATCACTCCCAAGTCCTCTTAGCACCTCCCCATTTTCTCTCGTGTATGGAAAAGAAGCCGTTTCTCCCTCCTCATCTATCTCTCCCGTCTCTCCGCCTATATCTCAGAATGTCATGGTACCCCATGCCCTACCTGCGTACCGAATCGACACTACGTAAATTGGAGGAAGAAAGGCAAAATACCATGGAAAAAGTTTGCCATCCATCGTAGCCGAATCAAAAGATGGTTTGATAAAAAGTCCACAGGGAACAAAAATTTTGAAGTAGGAGACCGTCCTCAAGTGGATAAAGCCCATGAGGAAAAGGGGAAGCATTCCAAGTTCCAAGCACTGATGCCCTTCCAAATTAATGAGAAGATAGGATCCCACACATTTAGATTGCAAACCCTTTTGATGGACGCAGTTGAGGTCCTCCCGGTAAATGGGCATGACCTCAAACACTATTTCACCTAGTCACTCTTAGAGGTTATATTATCCTCTGCACTATTTTCTTCTCTCGTACTTGTTTAAAAAAAATAATAATAATAATAATAATAAAATAAAAATAAAAAATAAAATATAGTAATAAATTTATAAAGGATTTGTTGAGCTACAATGTATTAATCGCAACAAGCCTCAAGTGCCGATGGAAAGCCCTTTCCATGACCCTAAGTGCCTGCAAAATCTTGCTTGTTCTCTCGCACTCAAAGGCAAGATACTGCCTGGTCCCAGGCATCGCTGAAGCTTACCTCGCTGTACCGAGAGGGTGTCCCGCAAAAGAAAATGCGTTGTAGCAACTGCACTGCATGGGAAAAGAGGAGGTACTCTATGCTACGACAGGCATCGGGAAAACCAAGTCCTTATACCGGCATCAGAACAACCCTCCGTGCCAAAATAAGTCGCGGATCCCCATCCGGCCTGTGCCACCTCCCCCATCTCAAATAAGTGCACACGAGCACACTTAAATAAGTGCCTCAAAACATTCAAAATAAGTGCAATAGCACACTGAAGAAGGAAAAGGATTGAGAAAGGCTTCCCGCGTTGCAGAGGTGATGTAACGTACTCCGACGGGGACCAGCTCGGGCTGCGCAGAAAGCAACGTTCAGCGATTCCTAGGCAAATGACTTCGCCGGGACCGAGAGGTTCGTTGGTAGCGGGAGCAACACGATGAGGACAAAATAATCATACCTCACCCGTAGCCGCCTCCTTGGAGTTCTCCAACCCTTCTAGTCGAGACCCGAAGAAATGAATTTGCTAACCACGCCTAAACAGCCAAAGAGATTACAACCCAAATAAGGTGCCAAAAGTAGGGGAAATGTCAACCACAAGGGAAAAGAAAAACAAGCAAGATAGGCCCCTCCTCTCCTGCCAGACTATGTCCATCACAGAGACTTTGAGTTCAATGAAGTGAATCGCCATTTGTTGTATTCCCAACACCCTCCAAAAGACTACCATTTCAAATTTTTGGAGCCCTTGAAGTTAGAGGAAAATCAAGAGAAAATCAATAAAGTTAAGTCGCAAAGCCCAGAAGTTCACTTTTAAAGAAAACTACGACCTTAAGACTCCGCGACCCCAAGTCGCAAGGTCGCAAGGTCGCGACCATAACTTTCAAAGAAAATCGCGATTCCAGGACGAGTGACCCAGGGCCGACCCAAATGTGGCTGCAACTAGAATTGCCCCAAGAAAACCGCACCTTGGTGACCTTGGCGACCCCGCGACCCCGCAAAATGCGTGCTAGTCGCGAGGTCGCGAACTCTAGATCACGAAACTTGCGACCCAAATGACCCCGCATTTATTGCCCACAAGACGTGCGACTTTCTATATAAGGGAGGTCGCCAAGTCGCATTTTTCACACCCGCAAATAGGAAAAACGGTTTCCCGACAGTCGACCGGCGCGATTTTCCCGGTAAGTTGTCGTTTCTCCCATCGTTTCCTTTCTGCATTTCTGCCAATTGCATGCTTGCCCAGACTTTTAAAATTTCCCCTTGCGCGAACCATTGTTTTTCCAAATTCTCAATGTTTGCTTAAACCGCTTTCCACTGTAAGCGCCAAACTCATCACACTTCTCGTCTATTTTCACACATGGCCTTGTCCCTTGCTCCCAACAACCCATTCTCGCTCTCCTCGGGACCTGTACCAGCCTTTTATACCCTCGCAGGAGCAGCAAACCCGCGCCGCGCGCGCAAAACCCCCTAAGCAAGCTTCCTATCGCGAGCTCGATGGACTCATGGACTCAGTCGCCAGGTCGCAAAGTCACATTTTCTTCATATTGCTGGAATCGTGACCAAAGGGACCCGCCCATCTATGCCGCAAGGTCGCAAGGTCGCATTTTTCCAATTTTCTCCGAGAGTTGCGACCCGCCGACTCAACAACTGTCGCGAGGTCGCAAGGTCGCATTTTCCTCTCGTGTTCGTACCCGCGACTCCGCGACCGCGACCTACGCAAGCCCGCGGTCGCGCCTAGACCTCTCGCAATCCGCGACCTCGCGACCCGCAAAACCAAGAACCCGCTTTACATGTGTCTCACTAAATTTCATCCTAAATCGTAACTACTTTTATATCATCATGTCGTTCTTATCTTGGGATTCATTTATGAATTTTACAGTGAACTTCAAGAAGACATAGAGTGCATACCCGTTTTATCGATTCTAAAGGATACGGCGCCCCGCTATCCCGAAGAAGGACAATCAAGTGGTGGAAGAAATTGATGAGCCGGACGTGGTGTCCCCACCCCCAATATACAGGGATACTCTATGTACATTTGCAAAAGAAGACAAAGACAAGTATGTACCAAGTGTATCATGAGTTCGCCATACCTAAGAGGACTTCTCTTAAGATCTCCCGGACAGGAAATATACTGGGCGGTCAAAAATTCCAAACTACATCTCAAGTGTGGGCGCATCCACCCATATTTTCATGTCCAGGTTATAGATTGGATCATACAAAAGACTCGATCCCAAGAAGTTTGTGATCCGAGACAATGGGCGGTGGCTTTCGCTTATGCTCGTAGGCACGATGCCCACTCTTACTACTCATCGTCTCTCGCCAGATGAGCACACCTGTATCGGGCCATCGCTCACGCCCGTTCGATAGTTGATACTGGCCAGGGACAACGGTGGGGAGGAGCCCGAGGGAAGCGATATCAAGAAAGACCAAGAATATCCGTGGCTAACTCCGAGAAAGGTTTATAAATTGGTTGCCGCCATGCTTTGGTGCAGTTTTACGGCGCTCTGATTGCTCCACTTTCACGTAGTTGGGCTACTATCATGGGAGTATGTGACAACACATGGCACTCGTTTAACCGATGAGGATGGATGACTTCGGCGTGTACTCAATGAACATGATTGGCCTCAGATGAGGGAATGCCCGCCGAATTTTACATGGCCTCTTACCGACCGGGATGTCAGCTCGTGCAAGAGTACACTTTGAGGATGGGCACACAATCGGGATTCCGAGCAATGCGTGCACCATCTCGCAACCGTGTATTTTGGGAGTCCAAATACAAACAGATATAGATCAGACCTCCCAAGTATTTATCCCCTCTCCTCTATATAGACACCATTTGGCCAAGACACCCCCTCGCATGTCTTCGCGGGTCAGGGAGACTCTAGTCAAAGTGGCACACTGTTCCTTTCCCCGGATATGCCTTCATCCGAGCCTTGAACTTACAGCACCACATGCTATGCCTCGCTTTGTTGGCGGCATAAATGCCTATTCAGGAGGTATGCTTCCAAATGTCTCAAGGCTTCTCCAAACTGGCCCCGTCTAAAGGCAAAAGAAGTCGAGGCTCACGCTACCCCTCACCATTGGCGCGTAACATGCGAAAAGACTTCGTGGAAGTAGCAAGCAGAGGGAGAAGCAATGAAAAGTTATCACTTGGGGCGCTAGAACACCGAACATATGACCCGAGAGAATATCCCCAACACCGCCCGAAAGCTAAATTCAAGTGGGACTTATCAAAGATATCGAGCGCCCGGCAGAAGATGAGAAGGAATTGGTATAACGCCGAGAGACAATTTGATCCTATAGTATCGTGGGCCAAGAAGATCCAGATGATCGAGCTAGGAAGACGAAGTTGTCAAGTAGGGAGGCCCTTCCTCTTTACCCAAGAAATTCTGTTCAACACTGTGGCTTTAATGGCATCTAATCACAGAAGAAGCTAAGAAAAAGCCCGAAGAAGAAAGGGAAAAGAAGATAAAAGAGGATGAGGAAGCACGCCAGAAGAGGCAACTACAACACAAAGAAGAAGCAAGCCAAAGAGGCCGTAGAAAGAAAAGGAGGAAAAGGAGGCACAAAGCCACAGAATCTGCACTCAAGGTAGAGCCGGACAAAGCGTGTTTAGCGCCAAACAGTGCCGAACAAAGCCGCCGCAAACAGCGCAAGAGGAAGGCAGAATAGAAGCAAAGAAGCAGAGCCGAACGCCTACGAAAGAAGAAGAGGAAAAGAACACAAGAAGAAAGGGAGGATGACATGCCGGAAGACATCGAGGTGTTCCCCGAGATACCTCCGGGCAATACCAAGCTTTCGATGTTAGATCCCCGCGTGGGCAAGAAGAGGATGTATTTGACTCCGTTCGGGGACTCACATTCGATCAATTCTCTTTCAAAATCCTAAGAAGAAAAAGAAGATCTCCGGCGCAAAGTCCCTCTCGCCACATCCACGCTGCAATGGCAGAAAAGACATAGTCCTTGATACCAGGACTAATCCGTAATGATAGCAAGACGTGCGGCACCGCTACGCAGCCACGAAGATAACTTAACTAGAATGAGTAGAGAAATAGTCTCTTCACAAAATAGATCGCAAGCACCTTGAAAGGGCCAATGAGAAAAAAAGCATCAGAGAAATCGTGAGTTGAGAGTGTGTTCAACAACTCCGAACTAGACTCCACCTAAGAATGAAGTCCCATCGGCCATTTTCAAAGAGTTTGAAGTGTTAGAAGTAACCATGAGGGGTGTGTATGGAGAAATTCTCACCATCAAACAAACAAATACCCCACCGGTAAGAGCACGAGCGAAACCAAGCAAAAGCACGAGTAGCTCAAAGGGAGGCCTCACAAGCCTTACGTAATGATGGGTCAGACAAGACAATACCCTCGTGCACTGAAAATTTTTCCTAAGAGGGATTGGATTCAAGGCTATCAGATGCTAAGTTTCATTCGTATGGCAATACAATCTAAGGACAAACTATCTTAAGGACCTAGACAAAGTAATGTCTTCATACAACCACCGACGCTACATCGACTCGATGCACACTTTGCACCACATTCCGTCGTCAGTATTGGGACGAAGAGAAAACCGGGAACAAGTGGATCGGGACATCCTACTATTTTTGTTTATCAAGCAAGCCTGTCAAGCCTCGAGCTCCTCGCATCTCAAGAACATCTGGAAGTCATTTTATTGCCACTCCAAATGGATTTATACCAAGCTTGCCTCTCGCTTTCAAATCCGTATCTCATAAGGTGGTATGGAACTTAGTACCAAATGCTTTGGAATGCATGCATCGCTTGAAGGAGGAGGTTCCTCTCGGTTTCCCCCCATACCAAGAGAGTACCGGACATGGCAAGATTTTCTCAAGGAGCAGCAGATTGATCGCCCCGACCTCAACATTGCACGTCCATCTCCACAAATGCAGAAAGGCTAAGTCATGAGCAGCACAGGTAGGTCGTGCTCGCACCACCCTAACAAGCTTGTGTGTCACAAATATCCAGGTCGCAGTCGCACCGCCTATCCAGCCACAAGTCGCACATACGTACAGCCGCAGTCGCAACCTTTTCAAGGCAGCGAGGCAACTCAACAGCAAAGGCGAAAAGCCTGAAGCCCAAAGGGCAAGTTTTGCGCTATAAAACTCCCCCACTCGGGAAAGTAATAGGGGCTTTTTCTTTTTTGGAAATCAAGAGCTACATGTCATTGTATCAAAGATTATACTGGTGCATATATGAATATTGCATTCTTGTTAACACACCCTATGGTTATGATGTGCTTCACGTGCTAACATCAGGTATTCCTGTACGTCGTAACATCCCACATTAATGAAGCCGCACTCTTCATGTCATCATTTATGTGTCACTGCTATCCGTGTTGTATTAATGATGTTCAATTTATCATCTTCTATTAATGAATGTTAATGAACTATTTTGTTAGCATTTTGTTTTATCTTTCCATAAAGGATATCTCATCATGAAGAACTATTTCTTTTGTGGTCGATTTGACATATAAGCATTTCACCCCCCCAAAGATGTGTCACATTGACATCTCCGAGGTGTACATGCTTTATTTATAATCTTGCTACGATAGTGTTTGATTCATGTTTAACGCATCAATCCCGTATTCCTGTATTCATGTGAATAAGTGTATGTCCGCAGGTTCAAACAGTTTCTTTTGAGACCTAAGGGAAGGCGTCTTAAGCGGTAGCCGAACCAACACCCCGAACGGGATCCCTACTCCAAACGGTTCTAGGTCTAATTGGGACTTTCTACCGGGGATATCCCCTACTGTTGGCCGGACAATTTTTCCTGTCAACAGATTTGGCGCTAGAAGGAGGGCCTGATGGCAGCCTCCTAGCATACAACGAACTTTCCATCACAAACTCCCCAAGGGGAGGTCATAAACAATGAACCTATCCCTCCCCCTCTGGAAGATATCCTAGAGAGGGAGACTCGATATTACGAAATCACCAGAGCGCAGTTGAGAGCCTTGCGCCCAGCTGCCCGCGATCTTATCAGAAACTTATGATTTACTCTGATCATGGAATACCTTTCCCACACTAGAACCCCTCTGGAGAACATCACCCGGAATGGTGCCCTTGCAAGTACCATACCTGAACTCGTAATTCTCATGTTGGAAGACCTCGGCACTGCTGTTGAGGAAAATGACCCGATTCTCCAAGAGGGCGAAGAATTTGGCGACACTGAACCTTTCCCCGACTCCCAACCTAACCAGACTCGGAAAAACAACAACCAGGCACATCCCCCACCGGGGGATGGTGAAGAAGACAGAGGCCGAGGAAATGTAGACGGGGGAAATAGGGCTCGCAGAAATGAAAAAGAAAGGAATAGAGCTCGTAGAAATGAAGAAGAAGGGAATAGAGGCCGAGGGGTTGGAGGTAGAGGAGATAGAGGCTGAGGCCAAGGAAACCAAGCTCGCAACCGTCACCCAAACCCAATTAGGCCTCCTGTCCACAACTTGGGATATCTTAGAGACTTTATTTACCGTGGGAGACACCAAGACCAACACTCGCGTCATGAGTCAGAAGCATCGGTCTCAGGTTCAGGAGGTGAATCTGAGCCTGAGTTTAGGCAACACCAGCGGGCTAGGAGAGTGCAACCCCTAGCCTAGATGGCGCAATCCCTATTAAACCTTTTGGGCCCACTCCACGATCTGCCTAGGCATCCGGAGAAACACCTCCCCAATTTTGACCCTGAGAAAGGCACCTTAGCTGAAGATCATATCAGCAGCTTCTATTTGTCTCTGCAAATCATGAGAGTAAAGTCCGATGATGTCGCATGTCGATTGTTTCCCCATACTCTCAAAAACAAAGCGGCCACATGGTACCGCTCTCTCCCCAGTGCCTCTATCACTTCATGGGACCAATTTCGTCGCGTATTCCTATAGAAGTTTTCAGAAGATAAAACTCCTTCCATGCTTCTCACGGAATTGAGCACTATCAAGTGTCATAAAAAGGAGAAGGTTAAGGACTTCAACCAGTGCTTCGCTACCATACTGCAGAAATTTCCCACCAAGCTGGCGTTGGATGACTCAATCACCATTGACTACTATACCAAGGCTCTCCCTAGGGACATTGTCGTTTTCGTCAAACGTGAAGCCCGCGCTACCCTCACGGCTAATTATGAGACTGCTCTCGCCGTGGAGAAAGACATGCTTTCGATAGGGGCCATCGATCACGAAGGGAGAGATGATCACAAGCCTAACAAAAAAAGGGGTCAGTCCTCCACTCCTAAGACCATCGATAGGGATAAAGATGCGTTTGATTTTGAAAGCATGGCAAAAACCCTTAAGCTCTCAACGAATGAAGTCACTGACCTAAGGAGAAAGGGCACAAAATCCACAACTAGCACTAAACCACCCAAACCTTTCTTCAGAAAAATTAATCCCAACACTAACAGACCTCTGTCTAACCCGAATACTGCCCTCAATGTGGAAGAGATAGGGAAAGATAACTTCTGTTCTTTCCACCAAGCTGCCCACTCTGAAAAAACGTGCCCTCAATGGATTGGCAGCATGACAGCAGTAGTTAATCAGCTTTTAGATGACCAAACTCTAGGGGATGTGACGGAGGATGATGTTTCAGATCACGATGAGGATCTGCCCTCGAACGAAGAACCAGGATCCTCTATCTTCGCTTTTGACATAATCTGAGGTGGGGACAACCTTACCTCCATTGATATCAACATGGCAGATACTCCCAAAGATCAGCCCCGTGCGGAATTATAGTCTAAGGAGAAAAGGACCTGTTCCCGAGCAATCATATGAAGACAAGAAAAGGGATTTCCTAAGGAAAATTCTTCCCCCAGGAAACGGAAAACAATCTACTCCAGAGAAGCCCAACAACAGCATTACCCGAGCAAGTCAAAAGGGAAAACTCCCGACAGATTCTCCAAAACCATCCACCGAGCCTAGCCCTCAACCAGATTCTAGCTATAACATTGTTGAGGATATGAAAAAAACAAGAGCAAACATCTCTCTCTACGAGCTGGCTCGCATTACTAACCAAAGAGAACTCATTCTAAAGGCTTTCGCGAATACTTCAACTACAAAAACTGTGAGCAACACGTCTGCGCAAGCCGGTCCAGATGTACAGTCTATAGTAAACGCCATCAATACCAACTCCAGAGGATCCACACCTCCTTTCCTTTTGTCCTTCGAGATTTTTAACTTTAATGTCCACAACTGCCTAGTCGACTCCGGTGCCTCTACAAATTTCATGCCTTTATCTGTCTGTAAGAAGCTTAACATTCGCCCGGAGAAACCCGAAGCAAAAATCATACAACTCGACAGATCACAAGTGCAAGCCGTAGGAGAGTTGAACAATGTCATCATCTGCCTGTCATCAGACTCTAGGGTCCATCAATGCATTGACATTGTGGTTGTCGACATCCCTGAAGCATACGGCCTATTGCTTAGCAGGGACTGGTCCAACAAGTTGCAAGGCTATTTTGCCACCGACTGGTCCCACTTGTGGCTTCCTTACAAGGGGTGGAATAATCAAATCAGGGTCGAAAGTGAACCCTATATGAAACACACCGTGACTGATTTGGATGCCGTTAATGAACCCATCAGCTTTGCCGAGGAGGAGCTTGGCATGTGTTTTCTGGAAGCCATATTCGGATGTTACCAACCTCCTCAGTCTTCCGTAGGACCCGAGGTCCAATCTGAGCTAGCACTTGTGGCGGAGGAGCAAGTCACCCCTGTCTCACCACCAGCAGAAATCCCTCCACAACGTATTACCCCAAAGGAGCCGGAAAGTGACATGTGGACCTTGTATTACGATGGTTCCAAGACCCAGAACGGAGCTGGTGCGGGCTGCATTTTGCTTGACCCTCACAAGAATAAATTCTTAATCTCATGCCGGCTAGAGTTCCAGTGCACCAACAACACTGCCGAGTATGAGGCTTTAATCCTCGGACTTAAGAAGGCGCTGGATTTGAAGGTAAAATGCTTACAGGTCATTGGAGATTCCGAGATTATCACTCGCCAGGTACGCAACACTATTCACTGTTTATCGCCACATTTAAAGGCATATCAACAAGAGGTATGGCAATTGATTTCTGCTTTTGATGCATTTGGAATTAAATCTATTCTTAGAATGCACAATGCAGTAGATGATACTCTGGCTAATGCTGCTGAGATTTACCCCATTGAGAGACGGTTTTTCTATTGAAGTTATATATAGACCCTCTGTGCCAGACAACGTTACTAATCTACGCATTTTTAACGATGATCAACAGATTTTGGACTTCATGTTAAATGCTGAAATGTTCAAAGACGCGGCGATAGACGAAGAGGAGCATGAGCATGCTTTGCAGAAAGAGCATAATGAAAGCAAAGAGAACATCATGCCCAAGGGGGTGGTGTCATTAGAAAATCTTTTTTATCTGCAAAGCCGATTCCGCGAGCCCCCGAACACCAAAGTGCAAAGTTCTATATTGGCACATCGGCAAGTGAACTTGGGATCAGATGAGAACCCAAAGTTCGTTAACCTCGGAAAATACTGTAGCGATGAGGAGACACGGGCCTTCACCCAATTATTTCGGAAGTATCGGGACGTATTTGCTTGGAAGTATGACGATTTACGTACGTACGACACTCGGATCATTCAGCACGTGATACCCGTGAGGGAAGGCGTCAAGCCCTTCCAACAGAAACTCAGAAAAGTGCATCCAGCTTTGGAGCCAATGATTCTAAAGGAACTTAAGAAGCTCTTGGATGCACGCATTATTTTCAAAGTTCGTCACTCCACGTGGGTGTCAAATTTGGACCAACTTCCAACTAGTTCTATGCACCTGTATGTTCTAGGTGCCTTGTGCTTAAAATAATATCTGAAAGAGTAGAAAAAAGGCCAAAGAACTTCCTCCAATATTCATCCAAGTTAGCCACACAAAGGGAACAATACATCATAATAATTAATGAGAACGACAATATAATTAAACATGGTAAAGTTGCACTGTTTTAAGATAAAAACAAGGAAAAAGGCAAAGGTAGTCCCAAGGTTGGAGGTAAAAAAGATAGAAATGAGGGAATAAAATGTAGGGAATGAGTAAACAAATGACACCCAACAATGATCCTCACATAATTATGAGACCCCTATGCTCAGATATGTTGTTTAAACTTATATTTTACATATTTGTGACATGTTTAATGAAATTCATATCATGGCTAGTAGGTGTCTAGTCTAGGATTTGTCAATGTTTTTGCAAATGTATCATTGTTCCGCTGTTATAATGCATTTCTGAGCTTGTCATTGAAGTTATAGGCAATGAACTGGGTTGTGGGCTTGAAAAAGTGGCTCAAATACCGGGGATGATGGCATATGTCTGAGGAAAAAAGTCCTTGGATGCATGCATGCTCATACTATGGGAGCATCCAGAGCCTCCTAGACGCACCCTTGCCCATATAAAGGGAGCATCCAGGGGTTTAATGGTCTAAAACATAAATGGGACACAAGGGATGGTTACCTGAGTGGTTGGGATGGCTCCTATGAATTCGGTTGTTAGTGTGGAAGGTCTGTGTGATGTGTTCCATCAATTCCACTTCCCTAAGGTCACCTATGATGTTGAATCCGATAAAAGTATCCTCTCGTCACAAGTTTACCCAGGTTGGCCAGTTACTTGGGTAGATGTGGCATGAGGGTGTTAGATAGTGGTATTAGAGCATGGTTTCATTCTCTTTGGGTGTTGTTTGGTTTCTGTTCTCTATGTGATATATGATACCACAGAGTGGTATCAGAGTAGGTTGCACTCTCTTTGGGTCATATCTGATACCAATTAGTGGTATCAAAGCAGGTTGTGCTCTCATTAGGTCATATCTAATACCACAGAGTGGTATCAGAGCATGGTTCACCCATTGGAATGGATGGGTAGAATGTGTTTTTCATGCATACATGTCAGTTGCATATGTGTTCTATATGTTTGTGGACCATGTGCTTGTTTTTTATGTATGATGGTGGTCATTGTAGCAGTTGTGTCTCCATATGGAAGTTGATGGTGTTGTTGTTGGATATGACCGTTATGAGTGCATGTTGGTTATGAATTTTTTATGCATGTTAGCGTCTATATGTTATTATGCATGCATTTTCATGGTTAAGGTTTTTGTCCATGAGGTCATTGTAGGAATTTTAGGTCATCATGGTGTTGTTGATATGTTATGATGTTGATGTGTTTGTTGAGATAGAGCAGGAGATGCATATCATCAAAGTGAAGTTGCAACACTAGAATTCAGGGTAAGAGTAGATAATCATCTAGGTTGTATGCTTGGCATGCATGTATGTTGGTTAATGGATTGCCATATGCATTGGGGTTATACATGGTTGTCATCTTATTGTTTTTGTGCTTACGTTCATGGCAGATGTTAGTGAATCAATTCGATCATATTCACATGTGTCGAATAGTAATGAATGATAGTAATGTGTTGTTATATGCATTGTTGTTGTTGTTTTACGTTATTTAACTTTATGATTATGTTATATGTTTTTGATGAGTATGTTATATATGAACTTGTTGTTGTTATATGTTAGTTAAATTGATGATTAGGGTTATTGTATTAAGATCTTGATGTTATATGTATCATGTTAATCTAGAATGAAATATGCATATAGTTATGGTTATGATATATAGGTATGAACCAACATATTTGGGATATTGTGTTGTATTAATTTGGACTGACTGTGTAGAAGTGATTGTTATGCATGAATGATGATTGTTTATGAACTTATGAGGTGAACATGTTATATAATTAACATTATGGATATCATGAAATTATTATGATTGAGTTTATATGTTGTGAAGTTATATCATGCTAATTAGATTGATTGTGTAGACAAGATAGCCTCCCTTGAGATACATTAAGGGAGGATTTTGATTATGTCGTTTATTTGGTGTTTGAATGTTTGATTATGTCATCTATTTGGTGCTTGAGTGTTTGGTGTATATTATGTTGTTTATCTGTTGTTTGAATGTTTGATTAATTGAACGATATGAGCATGTGTGTATAAGATTGCATGAAGTAATGATCTTGTTTTAATATGGTTGTACTAACACACTATGTGTTGAGATAGATGACGTGTACTTGAGTATAAGTAGATGATAGTTGTAGTATTATGATTTGGACTATTAGTTGACTAGGACATGGTTGTTAGTCTAGTAGAGGTTGATTTTAGTTAATAGATATGATATCTTGATATTTGGAACACGTGATTGACATGTGTGAATAGTTGCAAGGGAACATGCTTGGTGTTAGCATGACATAGTAATAGTTTACATGTTTATATAACACGTGTTTATATAAATAACATATGGGTGATGTGAAAATACATAATAAAGGCTCAATTGCAGAAAGGTAAATGGTAAAGGAAAGGATTTGGGTAAGAATTCCCTTGGCTATATTTGGAAACCCTAATTCCAAACGAATGAGTGCTTTGCATACATGAAGTCTTATTAGACCTAATCTTTTCTGGAATTATGTGGATATGTGATATATTTATGAACATGTATTTGATAGGTATGACAATTAGTTCCTAGTTATGGCTGGATTCATCAAGGGACTGGAGTCCCTTGAGAGATGATATATGCATGTGTTCAAATATAAGGAAGTGTGCCTGGCATAACAAGGCAAGGTAACTTGTATATTGTATGTTTATATTATACAATGCCAGTTATGTGTTTATGGAAATATGATGTAGGGGATTGGATGGAAAGAGATTGCCATGAAATATTGGATAAGGATCGGGTTGAGTTTTACTTCGGAAGCACTGGGGACCCATGGAGATTGAGTCATGGTGCTTTTTTATAGTCTTGTGCTTTTGGTATTTTGTGGTTTGTTGTGCTTGATTTGTGGATTTTTTTAGGTTTAGTGTATGGCCATACCACTTTGTTTGTGGTGTTGTATCATATTTGTTTTCATAGTTTTCTTCTTGTTTGTTTATTTTTCTTTCCTTCTATGTTTTGAGGGTCTTGGGAATGTAGGTTTTAACCTTGTATAGAAATTATATGCAAACAAATTCTTAAAAATAGAAAATAAAGAATAGTGAGAGCACAAAACATAAAACATATATACACAAAGATTTTCTCCTGGATCCCAAATCGAGACTACCAACTTGATTTTCATTATATTCCTTTTACTGTTACAACACATATATATACATGCTGAAACATTCATCAACCCAAATCCATTAACCCAGATTAGAATATAATCGTAGTTCCCTTGACTAGATCTACAAAATACCAGGGGCCAAAAACCATCATGCCCCAAAACCATGTGAAAACCCATGCAAAAAACCATAGGCAGGTCCACCCACCGAATATAGGGTCCAAAAAATATTTCTCGGGGTGCTGCCCCCGACCCCGTGTAGGGGTTACCCACCCCTCGCAAACCCTTGGACAGGGGGGATGCCTCCCCCCTTGTGAACCCCCCGATGTGCTCAGTGTAATGAACAAGGAGGGGCTATCGTCACCCTTATTACCCCCCTACGCATGCGAATATTCGTGGAAATAATATAACTCATACCCAATAGGGAAATGATTGGGAAAGAGGAAAGTTAATGGAGCTTGGTGGGAGATGTTGGTACCCAACATGTAATGTAAGGCTGGAATGAAGCTCAATGCATGAGTAAATGGAAACAAAAGGTAAGAATATGAAAATCGGTTGGACTGGTTGGGTCGATTGTGGTAAATGGATAATTGTATTACAAACATGAGAAGGGTAACCATAAAGGTAATGTAAATGGATTTGAGGCATCAAATGCCTTGACTATGTTGGGAATTGTTGTTCTTAACGTTGTGCATGGATGAAGGAAGTTCTCTTAACCTTAGATTTATGATATTTGGTAATTATGTTGTGAGTATGATTATGATGATGTCTATATATGTATATATGTATGTATGCATGTTTTTGTCCAACAAGGTTGTAAGGGATCATGGTTGTTTTATGCTGATGTTTATATGTATATATGTATGTATGTATGTTGTTTTCTGACAGGGTTTTCAGGGATTATTCTTGTGGAGGAATGATTTCTTATGCAGGTGAATGGCATGAAGAGGTTCGTTGTCTTATGGGAATCAAGTGGGAAGAGTAGTCATGCAAAATCTACAAGGTAAATATCATGTGGTTACGAATTGATATTATGTGATTATACTATGTCTATGTTTATGTTACAGACAAATTATGATGAGGGATACATCAATGGAATGAAAGCAATGTGATTTACAGCATGCTAGGACAAGCATGAATAAGACACTAGAAGTAAGGTTGCTTTGTGGAGTTAGTGTGTGGTCTATGGATGTGAAATACTACTATTGTGTAGTTAGTGATTATACCTATGGTGATGTGTACATGTAACATATGTAGTATTGTGTACATATAATGTTGTATGCATGTTGTATATATGGTGCTATGTACATGTTGGATATGTGGTGCTGTGTACATATCGTACTGTGCACATGTTGGATATGCGGTGTTGTGTGCATATGGTGTTTTGCGCATGTTGGATATGCGTTGTCATTAAGGGGATTTTGAGGTCTAAAATGGGCCTCCTAAGGAAATAATAAAATAATAGCTAAATCAATAAAATAATATTAATGAATTTGAAATTCACTTTTTGCACCAAAATCCATGTAACCATGGTTACATTCAATTCAAAAGTTGTATTAAAATAAAATTAAGAAAAAAATTATACAGATGTGACTATAAATAAGATTGATATTTTCAAGAAAAAAACATTATCATTGCACAATTAATGTATTTGTCCTTTGTACTTAAATAACTTAAAATAAAATATAAATATAAATTCATAAATTCTTAATTATAGAATATACTATTAATTAAAATTTATATTATTTAAATTATATAATAACATGTATTTAATATACTATATAAAAATAATATAATATAATATATTGTTTTATGTATGAATTTTATATTACATATTGAATTTATTTGATTTATAAATAAATATTTGAAAATATAAAAATATAATATTTATTGAAAAGTCTGTAAATACATGAAGATTGTGTAAGGATATGCATTGTTTCTTTCAAAAATATGAAATGAAAATAATAATATTTTATTCAAAAAGTGTGAAATGACATTTATTATGAGTACTTTATTTTATGTAATGTTCCCAAAATGGGGATTGTATAGTAAGCTTGGAAAATAACGCACTTCCTGAAGGATTGATGGACAGAAATGAGTTTTCAACCCTTGGATCCCTTAGATCAGTAGATCTGGAGTTTATATCCACAAGGGGAGCAAAAAAAAATCAAACTAGGTGTGGTAAACAGGTCTCCCACAACCTAGTCTAGCTGAAAAACACCCTACAGGAGGGGTTGCAACTATGCACAACAAACTACCTCAAGAATAACGCAGTCTTGGTCCATATGAACATGAGGACATAATATATGATTAATAAATGAAAGTACAATAGCAAATCAGAGGTAAAGTGAAGCTCTTTCAATATACAGTAGATTACATGAGACAAGAGAGTAAGATATATTTAGAAAAGAGAGCTACAACATGTATATATCAACAGAAATGGCTCAACAACATTATTATCAGGAGCTGTAGTAGTTCCATATTACAACTCAGATCTAGGATAGATTTGTGGACAAAACATCAGATTGATTTAAGATCTGGAAACCAGATAGTTTGCTTTACAAGATCCCCTTGGGGTTTTGACCAAATCATGCATAAATAAGAGTAGATCTGAGAAACAAGTTGCAGATCTGGAAATTGCTGCAGTAAATTTCTGAATATAACATTTCATTACAATGGATCAGATCTAAACAGAACATGGATCAACAAGCTAATCCATGGATCACCAAGTGGAAGGCAAAGCCCAACACTAGAGATATCTGATCTAAATTATGAGCAAAACACCATGAATAATCTCATACCAAAATAATGTAGTCCATCAATAGGAACAATGTTGTAGCTCAAATGACATAGATAGCCACTGCAAAATTGTAGATCTGAAGTATAAAGAGAGGAAACACTCTTCTAGGAGGTTAAAAGACACACTCCATGAGAAGAGGCTCCCAAAACACACTAGATCTCTGCAGATCAAAAACTCCACTTGCTGCAGCTTACAAAAGTAGACAAACCCTCACTGGATCTGCGCTGCTAATGAAAGTAGAGCTTGGCCTCAATCCTGATAGTGGATCAATTCACCAAATACTCTTCCAAGAATCCTCAAAGGAAGAGGTGAAATCCCTGCATAGGAATTCCAAGCACAATCCTCCACTAAACAATAGAGAATGGTATTTGTCTAAGAAAACAAATACTCAGAAATATGATCAATCAACAACCTTGTCTTGCTGCCCTCCCTCTCCTTTTATAAGATGAAAAGCCTTTGCAAACCCTAAACCACCTTGATGAGTTTCCCCTTTTCACATGAGAGGCCTCCTTCTAGAACTGCGCTGTCCCTTTTGGAGATGCATTAAACCTAGACAACGCTGTAGATTTGGTCAAGGTTGACCCAGTCTTCAGCTCAAACCTCTTTCACACCTGCAAGTGATTATTTACATGGCCTTGATTTATCTTTGTTCACATGGGCATTGATTTATTCAGCCTTTTTAGGAGTTTTACATGTCCTCCTTTATTTATTTATTCATGCAACAAAAATTAAAACAAAAATGAATATTCCTCTTAGCAATGGCTAAGTAGGAATATTACATTTTATGACTTTGAAAGTACTTAGAGCAATACTATGGTTAACCATGATTTTCTATCCACCATTGAGAATGTGACAAGTAAGTACCTTTAACTCAAGCAATGCCACCTCAACCATTAGGGATGATGTCATCCCCTAAAATGTGATTGGTTCTCATAAAGTGAATTTTGATTGTACATTTTCTTTAAGAGGCCCATTTTAGACCTCAAAATTCCCCTAATGTGTGTACATATAGTGCTATGTACATGTTGTATATATAGTGTTATGTACATATGGTGTTGTGTTCATGTTGTACATGTGGTACTATGTACATATGGTGTTGTGTGCATTATTGTACATGTGGTGTTGTGTGCATGTGGTGCTGTGTACATGTGGTGGTGTGTGCCGATGGTGCTATGTACATGTCGTGCATGTAGTGTTGTGTACATGTGGTGTTGTGTACAATTCGTACATGTGATGCTAGGCACATGTGGTATTGTGTACACATTGTACATGTGATGCGGTGTACATGTGGCGTTGTGTACATGTTGTGCAGGCGGTGCCATGTACATGTGGTACTGTGTACATGTTGTGCATATGGTACTGGTATACATATGGTATTGTGTGCATATGGTACTAGTATACATGTGGTATTGTGTATGTTAGTGTCAACCTTTGCAGCCTTCCCCCAATGATCAAACATGCTCTTACAAAGTGATTTTAAGGTGTCAAGGTCAAATTTTGTCATTTCAGAGAGTCTTCAAGTAAAATTTTGTCACTAGGTATTAGGTCTAGGGTGTGCTTTCACTCTTTTCAAAAGTTGTTCAAATGTCGGTCCATGTCACCATTCAGCTGAGTGTACTGTCATTCATAGGGTTTTCATCATCATGTCAAGTTCCAATGGGTCATTTTACACCTTGTTCATGCTTCAGTTGTGCCTAGGTAAGGTTCATTTCCCTCTCCTAGGGTTTTGAAGGTAATTTCTCTTGGATGGTAAAATCATCAGCAAAACTTGTATCTTGATGTTCATACACCTTCCCCTATCCTTAATGTACCTGATTAAACACTTCCCATCACTGAGATCCCCCAAATTCCTCATTTTTGCACAAACCCTAGTTTCTTGCTACAACTTGGCAATTTTCTAGGCTAGGCCTGTGTTTTTCCCTTTTGGACCCCTTCCCCTCACTCAATCTCTGAAATTACACTTTCCCCTGCTTCCTAACATCCCTCCCTACTTCCCAAAATTTTCTCAAGAATTTAGAAGCCCCTTATCCCCTTCATTTCGCTTCATTTCGACAAATCCCTTGTTCCACACATCGGGATAGGTTTCACTCAAATGATGTTTCTGAGAAATAAAAGAAGAATTTGGGACAACTGAGAGAGGTTTTTGTTCACAACAGGCCAAGGAAGAAAAACCTCCTTCACGTTTTACACAGGTGTCATGGTTTTAGATAAAGGTCAAACATACTGTTGCCTCAGGAGAATTGATGCACCTCTGAAGTGACCTTGGGAAAATCAATATTTCGCCTAGCTTGGTTGGCCGAATGACTTTATTGATGAGTCAAATGATAAATAGACACAATTATCTTTCCAATTAGCTATCATGAGCTCAATTTGGAGTTGAGGAAGACCTTCAAAAGTTGGACTTAGCTGAAGATCACTGAAATTTCATTTTGCTCATTTTGACCATTGGGAGATCTTTTTTTTGACAAGGAAGTGAAACTCCAAATTAAAAAATTAAATTTGGGTTGGATGGCGTACAGATAATGGCTTCCAACAAGCTATCACGAGCTCAATTTTGGACTTCAAGAAGTGGCCCAAAAAACAGGCTCAAAGTGGCGCGGCGCATTGAGTTTTCTCGTGCGCGCATGAGATTTTGACTCAATTTTCACTTTTCTACCGTAAAATCGCTACTTTGACTAGTTTCACTTCTTGATGTAATTATTGATCTATATTGATGTAATTTTGTGGCTATGATGTAATTTTGGCTCATATTTACTTGTTCTAGAGGATTCATTCACTAAAAAGTGAAAATTAAGTGAATGGATCAGTTTCCTAGCATATAGAGGCAAGTTGTTTGGCTGCCTAGATTTTAGTTCCATGTTTAGAATTGGTTGAAACAGCTCCTAGAAGGATGAGCTCGACCCCTAGAGGCATGGGAAGGGGTTAGGATGGTCTATATGATGTATTTTCTCAATCATTTTCAGAGGTTGGATACTTGGGAAAAGTTTGGCACCTCATTGTATATCCATTTTCAGTTTTTGGCAAAGGAAAGACTAGAGTTTTGCAGCACTTGTTGGGATCCTTGTGGCTTCTGAGTTTTGATGATGTTTTTCTCCATGTTATTGTAAGTTTCATTAATATTATATGTAGGTCATTTCCCTTCTCTTTGCTTCTGAATTAAACAAATGAGTAATTGAGGTAGAATTCATTAGTTTGCTGGTGCTCTGCCTTAGACTTTTGTTTAATTTTACATGTTTCTCGTCAGTTTGAAGAGGATCCTTGCACTCTCTTTCCCTCTTCAGCTCCTCAACAGTCTTTTCAATCCATTCATTTGATCTAAGACATCAAAATCATTGCCTTCCCTGCCTCAACTTGAACTCTGCAAGAATTTGGCCTCATCCCCAAGCCCAAATTTCCTTTCCCTTTTTTCCAAAAAAACCCCTAAAGAATCATTCCAAACTCCTTGATTAATATACCTAGCCTAAAATTAGCACTCATTTCAGTCATCTCAAGGCCTATTGATACATTTTTACTTAGATTGACCTGGAGAGAGCCCTCTCCTGTTCTGGTAGGGCTAGCTACCAGACTGAGCGTGGTTTGGTGTTACCCTGAATCCCGCCTTCCTTCAGCCTAAGGTGGATTTGGGAACTAACATAGTGGCGACCATACTGGGGAAGAACTGGTTTTTTTGTTAGTATTATTTTATTTATAGCTACAGACGGAGTCTGAAGTTATGCTAGGTAGCCTTCGAACTACTCTTGCTCTGCGAGTGCATAAACAGAGGAAACGCCGTCAGCTAATTCATTTTGGCTCTCAGGAACGTGACACTGACTTCCGTAGATCACGCTCTCAAGACATGTATCGAGTTCAGATTTGATGGTTGATGGTGGACAACGATCAGACATAAGAAGGCTGAAATCATTCACCTGGTGACTCCTGTAGAGACTCCACTGGAGGACTAACTCTTTCTCTGCGAAAATGGAAGGATCTTACACAAAATTTAGGTATCTAAAGTGGAATGGTATTCAGGATCTAATCTGCTTTCTTGTAAATTACTTCTTCGCTGGTCTTGAAGCTGTCCTAAAAGTTTTTCAGAATTTGTTGTATGATAAAGGTGATCAAAATCTTCACTCGACTTATTCAAAAAGTATAAATACTGAGTTTCCCTTTGATCCTGGTCTCCTTACTTTTCCCACATCTTATGTTGACTCTCTTCAGAGTGATGAGCCAGAAAATCAAGCTGATCCCGTAGCTCTTGTATATACTCCTACACCATTTGTAGTCCCAGATAGGTATAAACCTCTTGTTTTACCTTCTGTTCTCCATGCTTTCCCTGCAAATTATGACCTATATCTACCAAGATTTGATGGTGAATGTAACAATGTCAACGCCGAGCAACATGTTCAGCATCTTGAGTCTTTTCTTGATCTTTTTGAAGTTGATGAAGAAGATGTTAGTATTAGGATTTTTGCTCTTTCTTTGCAAGGCCAAGTGAAGAGTTGGTTTAAAGCCCTGCCTGATGCGAGCATTTCAGATTTCCAGCAGTTTGTCAAAGCTTTCCTTGACAGGTGGATGATTGGACAGAATCCTTTCCTTATTATAGAAGAGTATAACCAGCTGAAAAGACTGCCAGGGGAGACAGTACAACAATTTTCTGCCAGATTTAACCAAGTATATTTTTCGATGCCAGCTGATATAAGACCTTCTCCTAGATCTGCTCTCTTGCACTACCCGGGTGCCTTTGATCCAGAAATGGAGTTTCAATTGAGAGAAAGGAATCTTGCAACACTTCACGAGATGCAGAATAGTGCAATAAATGTAGAGGCTCATTTGCTGATCCGAAGGGCAAGGTTGAAGGAAGAAGAGATAAAAAACATGGATCCGGAGAAATCGAAAGCTCTAGAGGTAAAGCTTGACATGTTGGTAGGTGCAGTAGAATAGATGATGCAAAAGAAAACCACAAGGAATGAGTATAATGTTGAAGCCCATGGTTTGCTGATTGAAGAAGAACAGGTGGCTGATCCAAAACATTTTGTTTCTTATCCCAGTTGTCATAGTGATTGTTTTATAGATCATTTTGAAGAAGAGAGAGCTGTTGATATGACATGTATGCTTGATGATGTGTTGTATACTGATGATTTTCCTTAGTTTGATCAATATGATGATGATTATGTTCTCCAAACAGAAGCTAACCTTGCAGACAAATCAACAGCTATTTTGTGGATGGAGGAAGTTCAGTTTTAGCAGTTTGAGTATAGTGATCAACCGATGCATATTAGCTGTGACAATGATGAGGAAAGTGCAGCAAATTTTGAAGTAAGTGAAGGATCTTTGCCTTTTTGTTTTTATTCATTTCAGTTCGTCAGAGACAACTTCCATGCAATCGGAAATCAATTGTCAACAAGTCTTGATTTGGACCATCTTGAGCGCAATGAAAACCTTGTTCAAGACTTCTCATATTCAGATTTTCAGCCCTCAAAAGCCATTGATTGTCAAGTTGCAGATGAGGACATGGAAGCTGGTACATATGATCAAACGATACAAGGTGACTCCGTACCATTTTGTTTTGAATCATTCTAGTTTTTGAAGGGTAAATTACATGGTAAATCTTCAAATGAGCAGCCTGTAAGAAATCAGCAATCTCTTAGTGTTAATGTTGAGGATGAGATAGATAACGAAATTCTTGAGCAGCCTGTAGCATCAGATTTGCAGCCACCATATGAAATTGAAGGTCAGATTACAAATGAAGTCGTGGAAGCTGAAATACATGATTTAATGATGCAAGAGGATTTTGTACCCTTTTGTTTCGAAGCATTTCAGTTTATAAGGCAGAATCTTCGTAATATCTCTCGAGAAAAAGATGAACAACCAGTAGGATGTCATACAGTTTCAAGGGATACATTGCAGCAGTCTTCTCAAATTTTTGATGATCCTATTGCTCGTGTGTTGGATGATGTTTGCTGTAAAAGTTCTCCACCATTAGCTAACCATGTGCCATGAAAGAATGTTGATAATAATCTTATTCAAAAGTCGCCTTCATTGTCTTGTTTAACAGAATTTTTATTACAAAGCCTATAGCAAGATTTGCAGTCATATGAGGAGATTGATAAAGGAGACTTTTGTTCTGTTTGGAATCAGCTCCAGAGTTTGGTTGTTCATGAAATTCAGGATCCTTTTGACAGCTTGCTGCAATCACCAAAGAAAGACAGCGCAGATGTGAGGAAAATATTAATTTCCAGCTATGAAGGTTACCAGGATCAGAGTAGTGATGTGTTAATGGAAATCAATAGCTATGTTTATGAAGATCCTTTTGTAGTATTATTGAAGTCCTCTAGTCATTTCATGCTTTGCAAGTTTATCAGCAGTCAACTTGATTTCGAGTTTCCATGGGAGTTGCCTTTCGATTCTTTCCTTTTCCCGCGCATCAGAAAGCATTTGGGAAGAAATAAAAAAGCAGCCAGGATACTTACATGGTTCCATTGGTTGTTTCATTTCACTTGATTAGGTGATGAATGGAACAATTAGAGTAGGTTGTATTGAATAAGCTTCATATTGAACATATTTCCAGTTTTTCGGTTGTGTTTAAGTATCGAGTCAGTTCTTAGTTGAGTGAGAGTCAATTTGTGTCATCAGTTTTCAGTCATGCATTTCAGCTTGAGTTTTTTATTCCATTGCCCAATGGATGAAGGCACTGTCTGCTTTCCAAAGATATGTAGTTCTTGGCACATCCAAGGAGCTGCCATCCCCATTGGAGCCAATGTTAGTTTCAACCTTTGCAACCTTCCCCCAGTGATCAAACATGCTCTTACAAAGTGATTTTAAGGTGTCAAGGTCAAATTTTGTCATTTCAGAGAGTCTTTAAGTAAAATTTTGTCACTAGGTATTAGGTCTAGGGTGTGCTTTCACTCTTTTCAAAATTTGTTCAAATGTAAGTCCATGTCACTATTCAGCTGAGTGTACTGTCATTCAAAGGGTTTTCATCATCATGTCAAGTTCCAATGGGTCATTTTACACCTTGTTCATGCTTTAGTTGTGCCTAGGTAAGGTTCATTTCCCTCTCCTAGGGTTTTGAAGGTAATTTCTCTTGGATGGTAAAATCATCAGCAAAAATTGTATGCTGATGTTCATACACCTTCCCTTATCCTTAATGTACCTTATTAAACACTTCCCATCACTGAGATCCCCCAAATTCCTCATTTTTGCACAAACCCTAGTTTCTTGCTACAACTTGGCAATTTTCTAGGCTAGGCCTGTGTTTTGCCATTTTGGACCCCTTCCCTCACTCAATCTATGAAATTCCAATTTCCCCTACTTCCTAACACCCCTCCCTACTTCCCAAAATTTCCCAAGAATTAGAAGTCCCCTTATCCCCTTCATTTTTCTTATTTCGACAAATCCCTTGTTCCAATACATCGGGATAGGTTTTACCCAAATGATGCTTCGCAGTTAAATAAAAAATGAATTTTGGAAAACCGAGAGAGGTTTTTGTCCAAAACATTCCAAAGAAAAAAAAACTCTCTTAATCGTTTACACAAAGATCATGCTTTTAGAGAAATGTCAAAAATACAGTTGCCTCAGGAGAATTGATGCACCTTTGAAGTGACCTTGGGAAAATCAAGATTTCTCCTAGCTTGGTTGGCCAAATGACTTTTTTGATAAGTCAAATGATAACTAGACACAAATATATTTCCAATTATCTATCATGAGCTAAATTTGGAGTTTAGGAAGACCTTCAAAAGTTGACTGCAACAACACTCTGCCTTGAGGCAACCTCATTTTTCTCATTTTGACTAGTCTTGGGAGATTTGATTTTTGACAAGGAAAATGAACTCCAAATTGCAAATTCCAGTTGGGTTGGATAGCAGACAGATAGGGCTTTCCAACGAGCTATCATGAGCTCGATTTGGACTTCAGGAAGTGCCCCAAAAATAGGCTCAAAGTGGTGCGACGCATTGAGTTTTTTGAGCGCGGCGCATAGAGAAATTTTGCCTCATTTTCACTCTTCAGCTCAGAAATTCGCCCAGTTTTGACTAGTTTTACTTTTTCATGTGATGATTGATCTATCATGATGTAATTTGGTAACCATGATGTAATTTTAGAATATATTTACTTGTTCTATAGGATTCATTCACTAAAAAGTGAAAATTAAGTGAATGGATCAGTTTCCTAGCATATAGAGGCAAGTTGTTTGGCTGCCTAGATTTTAGTTCCATGTTTAGAATTTGTTGAAACAGACCCTAGAAGGATGAGATTGACCCCTAGAGGCATGGGAATGGGTTGGGCTGGACTATATCATGTATTTTCTGAGTCATTTTCAAAGGTGGAACTGGTTGGACTCTTGGGAAAAGTTTGGCACCTCATTGTATATCCATTTTCAGCTTTTGGCAAAGGAAAGACCAGAGTTTTGTAGCACTTGTTGGGATCCTTGTGGCTTATGAGTTTTGATGATGTTTCTCTCCATGTTATTGTAAGTTTCATTAATGTTACATGTATGCCATTTCCCTTCTCTTTTCTTCTGAATTAAACAAATGAGTAATTGAGGTAGAATTCATTAGTTTGTTGGTGCTCTGCCTTAAACTTTTTTTTAGTTTTACATGTTTCTCGTCAGTGTGAAGAGGATCCTTGCACTCTCTTGCCCTCTTCAGCTCCTCAGCAGTCTTTTCAATCCATTCATGTGATCTAAGACATCAAATTCATTGCCTTCCCTGCCCCAGCTTTAACTCTGCAAGAATTTGGCCTCATCCCCAAGCCCAAAACTGCCTTTTCCTTTTTCCAACAAAAAACCCCTAAAAATCATTCCAAACTCCTTAACGAATATACCTAGCCTAAAATTAGCACTCATTTCAGTCATCTCAAGGCCTATTGATACATTTTTACTGAGATTGACCTGGAGAGAGCCCTCTCCTGTTCTGGTAGGGCTAGCTACCAAACTGAGCGTGGTTTGGTGTTACCCTGAATCCCACCTTCCTTCAGCCTAAGGTGGATTTGGGAACTAAAAGTGTATTCATGGTATCATGACATGTGTATTCGTTGTGTTGTGCTCTATGTAATTATATGTATTGTGTTGTGTTTTACACGGAGTGTTTGTGTTTGTATTGTGTTGCATTGTACACTAGGTGTAGGTGTGTGTGTTGTGTTATACACTGGGTGCAGGTGTATGTGTTGTGTTGTACACCAGGCATGGGTGTATGTGTTGTATGCCGGTATATGTAGTACTCTGTACATGTTGTGCATATGGTACTGGTATACATGTGGTATTGTGACATGTGTATTTGTTGTGTTGTACTCTCTGTACTTATATGTATTTTGTTGTGTTTTACACCAAGTGCTTGTGTTTGTATTTTGTTGAGTTTTACACTAGGTGTAGGTGTGTGTATTGTGTTGTACACCGAGTGTAAGTGTATGTGTTGTGTTGTACACCAGGCATAGGTGTATGTGTTGTATGCCAGTGTATGTGCATGCATTGAATGGTGTTGTATGATGTGCATGGTTGTACGTGTTGTGATGTATACTATGCGTATGTGTACATGGTTGAAGATAAGGAACTGGGTGTTTGTCAGGTGTGGCAACTGATTTGGTGTGCGTACGAAAAGGACAAGGGACTGATTAAAGGATATGTATGAATATTTCATTTTTGTTTTAATTATGCATATGATCTATGATTATGGTTTATGATGGATACATGTGATCTATGATTTTGATTATGATGGTTTCATTTTGAGCTAATCGAATGTCATATGTTTATAGACGATGATTTGATCAAACAACTAGTTTGACTTGTCGTGACTAGAAGTGAATAGGATTGCAAGTGTATCTTGTTGACGAGCTACCAATGAGGTATGATTTGAGTTTATTTCAATTTATTTTGAATCTAATGGAAATTATGTGCTTGGTACAGTAAAGGATGCAATGCCATGTTTATGATGGTTGACTAGCAGCATCAATAAAAGGAATTGGAACATGCAACAATATGCCAGTAAAGGAATTTAGGAGTAGGGCCATTGCGGGACACTAGTACCCAATAGTGTCCATTGATTTCCATGAGCATGCTATGAACGGTACAATATTTTTGAGGCAAGTATATGCCTTGGTTTTTGGACCTTCCGATGCGATGAAACCTTTCCAAGGGATGGACTGCCTACGATGGGGATTCCAACAGAACTTGGAAGATGTGTGATTGCATAGAAGGGGATGACCAGATTTCCCGAGGGACTATGTAGCAGAGAAAGGAAGGTCGGGGATAGATTTTTTTTTTCATTAACATTTACAGATGGAATCAAATGCACATTGGGAGTGTGGCTTGAGACAATGAGTCGATAAATGTTCAGTGAGAGGATAGTAGCACAAGATTGTAGCACTAGACATTGGATGCAAATTTGACTTTGGCAGTGGATTTTGAACTTCATAGGAAGGAGGTGAATCCTAGTATTAATTTCAGGGTGGAGGTGTGAGCCTTTGGATTCCCTTGTTGTTGATACAAGCATCATATCATTTTATTTACTGGTTGAGAAAATTTTCATACATGTATATTATTGTAAATACTGTATTGAGATGGATTTATAAAGCTCCATAGACAATATGGTTGTATATATGGATGCCATTGTAAATACTGCAACGAGCTGTGTTATAAAGCTCCATATGAAGTATGTTTTATTTTTAGTGCTTTGCTAGTTTGTAGGTGTCATTGAACACCAAGTATTGTGTTTCCCCAAGGGGGAGGGTTCTGTAACAACCTTGGTAAAAATTACATGTAATAAAAGTTAATAAAGGAAAAATAATAACCACAGTTGATGGGACACTTATTCCAAGCTTATGTTGGGAAAAACATCCTAGTGGGTGTTCATTTCGGTTATTATGGATAAAGGAAATTGGCAAAGGAAATCTGAAAGGATTTGGAAAGGCATGAGACATTAATTGGATTTTTATATATGAAAATAATGGAAAATAAGAGAAAAGGAAGGTGAAAGGTCACAAGTTGCATGTGAGGAGGAAAATGAAGGAAATAGAGGCCTCATTAATAAAAAGGCTTATCAGGATCAATTGGAAAGATTTTGCTCAAACCTTTTGTCAGTTCTGTTTTGAAACTCTTTCATTATTCTCTCCCCCTCTCTCTCTCTCTCACTCTTGGACACTTAGAGTTTTCTTGGAGCACTTTGGCGTTGGATCAAGAAAGGTAAAGAAGGAAAGAGGAAGGAAGAGCAGGATCAAACAACTACAACAAGATTCTTTGTAGGTATCTATTTTCATGTGTGTTTTCGTTTCTAGATTTGGCATGCATGGTATTGCATGTGGTTATTTTCTTGCATGGCATGGGTTTTTCTAGGTGTGGTAGTGTTTTCAGCCTAGCCTTTCCATTTCTGGATAACCATGGTGTGATGGGGTTCTCATGTTTTGGTTGAGCTATATTTCCATATGGATTCAAAGCTGAGTGAGGTGGATTTATTGAAGGAAAAACACATGGCCTAATAATCCTTGAACCAAAATATGGATTACGGTAAAGCCCCTAGCCTAATGAACCCTAAACCAGACTGTGGGTTGTGGTTAAGCCAGGTATTGTGTGCCTCGATGGGCTCAGGAATCATTGACCGGTGAATGGAAAGATATAAAGTAAAGACTAAAGGTGGGTTCTCTATGTAATGCATAGTATTCCTGGGACGTTATATAGGATAAAGTCTAGAGAGTGGGTCTCTGTGTAGGGCCTAGTTATCCCTCGATCAGACTGTGGATTGAGGTAAAGCCTAAGAGACTAGGAGACAATAAAATTCCTCATGTTGTAGGTGGAGAAATTTGGTAGCATCCATGTTTGTTTGGTTCTCTCTTGGTGGTTATGAGTCCCACATTCATGTTTGGAATATGGCACGGGGGTGATTGGCTGAAGAGAGATTTGGCTCATCCAATCTATGGTCGGGTGGAACGTGGTATTCCCATCCTGGGTTGGTTTTTGCATTCAGTAATAAGAGGTTATTTCCTTGACATATTATGTGTAAATGAATTGGTTTATATGTGGATTCTAGGGCTGATGTAACTATGATATTTTTATTGTTATTTTGCTGGTTATAAGCATGTATTATGACATTGATGATGTATGGCTCTCCTCATGTTTTTAGTTGTAAATGAATGAAAAATGTATCTATGAGCTAATAGATGATAATGAAACTAATGATGTAAGGAAATAATGCTTCTTAGTGATTCTCAAATAAGTATGAGACCCCTATGCTAATATTTGTTGTTTAAACTTGTAGATTACATATTTGTGACATGTTTGACGAAATGCTTGTCATGGCTAGTAGGGGTCCAGTCTATGCTTTGTCAATTTTTCTACAAATGTATCGTTGTTCCACTATTCTAATTCATTTATGGGCTTGTCATTGAAGTTCTGGGCAGTTACCTACACTTTGGGCTTGAAAAAGTGGATCAAACCCTAGGTACGCTGGCATAGGTTTGAGGAAAAAAGTCCATGGATGCATGCATGCCCATATCGTGGGAGCATCTAGAGCCTCCCAGATGCACCCTTTCTCATATCAAGGGAGCGTCCAGGGGTTTAATGGTCTAAAACCTCAACAGGACCCAGGGGCTGGTTACCTGAGTGGTTGGGATGGCTCCTGGGAATTCTGTTACTGACATGGAAGGTTCATGTGATGTGTTTATGTCAATTCCACTTCCTTAAGGTCATCTAAGAGGTTGAATCTGATCATACTAAACTCTCCTCACATGTTTACCCCGATTCACCAGTTACTTTGGTAGATGTGGGATGAGGGTTTTATACTATCACAATAAATATTCCTCTTCCCTTACTAGCTTGCATGCCTATTTATTTTATGTGTGTTACTTTAAGCTTTCCCATAATGTAGACCCATGTTTTGGGGTCTGTACCTTTACTTAGGGCTAAAAAGGCCTTTCTCTCCTTGTTTTGGAGGAGATTTCTTCAAAATAGCTTTTATGACTCAGGTTTATGCTTCCTAGTTTGGAATGGTTTTGTCCATAAGCCATGAGCATGGTGGAGATATGTTCATTAAGGAATTTTATTCCTTTGCATGATTCTGGTTACACGTATAGGTTCTCGTATGTCGATTTGATCAACAGGGAAACCATAGAACTCTGAAAGCTTGAATTGACAAGTCCCTGGTCTAGATGGAGAACTCCCTATTTTGTGTTTTATATTTTGTCCATCAAGAAACCGAAGGAGGTAATCTGGTTGTAAGCTCTGGAGGGATAGAAACAATGAGTGTCTTAGTAAACATTATTCGCAATAATCAAGCTCTGACAAAAGTCCAGAAACTTGTAAAACCATCAAAATCGAGCCGTGGTTGAATCCTTTACCAAATGATGCATAGTGCAGAGTATGAGAAAGAAATTATCTCATATTCTCAACCTTTCAGCCTTACCCATGAGCTTGGATAAGTTTATCAAGCCCCGCAACTGTCAGCTGGAAATCCAGGTTGATATCCATATGACTTTGCGCAACGCCAACATAATGTATGACTAATATTAAGTAGGGTGGTCGATGACTGAGGAGAAACCTAGGATGACATAAGCCTTAAGGCTATACCTTGAAAGCTTGCAAATGACTGCGCAAGGAAGGAGTCACATTGAATCATCATTGGGATAGCGTGGCAGAGCCAACGATGTGGAGAATGCCGATTTTGGAGCCCATTACATGTAATCCCGACATGATGATTCCTCAATGATATAGAGGTCATACACAAAGGGAGCACTCAGGATGACGTAAGTCCAGGAGGAGTCGACAGTAAAAAGTGTGATGATTGGCAGAGGTTCATAGCGGAAGGTCCCCACAGGAAAACTCATCTCAGGAAACCCTTCCCAGAGGAACAAAAGGAGTGCTAGAGGATATGCTTAGGATGACGTATGACTGGGATAAAGTGGCATAAAACTCAAGACACGATGCAATGGCCTGGACCCTTTCAATTGTATAAAGGAAATTAATGCAAAATCAAGGGTCGAGAACCCCTTCTGTCTCAATAACTTTGACAACATGGAAAAATGGGAATAAGATAGAGGGTGCAATGTGATTGGTTTGTGGTGATGGCATGGAAGACATAGTGGCATGATGATGTCAACATGATGTCAACATAAGGGACACGTGGCATGTGTTTTTGGAATTTTTTAGGTGGCCAAGTGGGTTAAATCTGGGTGACACTTGTCACCACTCAGGGGGTGCCACGTTGAATTTACCACATAAGCATGACGTCACCTTGGAAGGTTTTACTCCGAAGGGTTTGTTGTGGTGCATATGTTAAAGATATGAGCTTACTCAACACTGAGCTGCCATGGTAGGAGTAGAGCTATTAGAGTAGTTAAATGAAGTTGTTAACAGGTGGGCCAATCAGAGGTACTTATCATGTAGGGAAATTTTCCCACTACGACACATAAGCTCAAAGGCTATTCCCCGGAGTAAAAGGCAGAACACACATTTAAAAGGAGTGTGATGATGTAAACCCATGGTAAAATGGAATGCAAGTGAACCAAATAGTGTAATAATTGGTGCAATGGTAGACCCACCATATAGTTCAGCTCGAAAGACCGACCCCGAAGCATTTGTAAGTACATAAGAGAGGAAGGGTCGGTAAAAAAGCCTGGGAGACGGGAAATGTTTCTATCAACAAGCTATTCATCAGTTGATTGTAGAGTCGTTAGCCCAAAAGGCTGACCTTGGAGCAACTTGTGAATGCATAAAATTCTAAGGGTTAGGTAAAAAAACCTGGGAGATGGGAATGTTGCCAGCAATTGACGTTCGTCGAATAACCACATAAACACATATATTAATATAAGGTTGGTGTGAATGGGTTAGATGGTTATATATATATATATATATATATATATATCTATGCTTTTAAATGTAGAACCTATGCAATGGATGGGTCGATAGCTAATACACCATTTCCAAGTGATGTTGGGAAGTTGCCTAGGTAGCCACGTGGGTGCCACATGGCAAAGTCATGACATGGAACCTTCTGATTTGGTAGAAATTAAATGGCCATAAATTTTATCCAGAGGTTTGATCAGGATAAACTTTCATATCACCAGAAATGTTTCTCCGAGACGAACACAATGGTGACATTTATTTTGAGTTTTGAGGAAATTTTTTAAAATTATCCCATCTCTCTAACTGTACAAGGGATATTGTATTAATAAGTGAACACTTTTAACCGAGGTTAAGATGGGTGTTTACAGGTGGTATTAGAACATCCAGGTTCAACACTTGGACTGGATGGGATATATCAAGGAAAAGTGATGACATGGTTCCTGCAAAGGTGTTCATTCTATTTTTTAGAAAATTAGATAAAAAAGTGTGATTATTGACGCTATGTGATTCATTTCACTAGTTTAAATCCCACTTATTCACCCCTGTGAGCATCACTCGATGCAGTGGTTGCTAAGTGGACTATTAAAAAATCATGAGAAATTAGTCAGTTATGACTACCTCTCATGAAAATGGTCATAGATGGAAGACTTACTTAACACAGTTGAATCCCCAAAAATGATATCCAATATAATGCACTGCGAAAACCCCCTAATATAATGCACATGATTACCATGTGATTATGTAGCATGGTAATATTTCATGAATCCCTGGATCCAGGGAGGATCTCAATTATGAGTGTAATAACTTAATGTGAGAGCATTATGGTATCTTACTGCTAGCATTTGATCTATATTTCACATTAACTACAATGATGTTTGAAATGTTCCTTGGAAATGCATGAGATTGCTAGATTGAACCTTAAAGGTTTGGAAAACTAGTGGTTGTAACCTTGGATGTCTTTCATTTTCCTTAACTTTGCATAACTTCCTGGATTGCGGTGAGTATGTTTATTTGTAGTATATCATCACCACTAGTTTAGTGATGCAATCTTGTATACTTGGAATGATCGTGCATGCGAATTCCCCTCTGATATGAGGGATGTGGGGAATATCCATTTACTATTGTAGCTTGGATAACATGACTTGTTTCTATTTAAATGTAAGTATGTGTATATGAATATATTGATTTGTATGGGGAGTCCCATTGCTTGATTGTTATATGACAAAGAACCTCGGTAGAGGTTGAATATTTATTATTGATGATTGCAGGCATTATTTTTTCCTTAGGAATGCTTTCTTTCATGGTCAATGCATCCCCTTTTTGAGGAATGGGTTGTGACATATGAAAATGGTTGGTTGAATCCTGTAAAGGTTGTCATCTCGCTATGAGATAGGACATCAACGATAAAAACTTGAGCTAAATTAGTTCAAAGGAAAAGACCTTGTATAGACCTTGTAGATTGAGGATTTGTAACTCTAATAGAGAAAGAGACTACAATATTAGAGTTTATATTTAATTAGCAGGAGTCCCATGTGTAACATCATCCTCTTCAATAAATACTTGTCTTGTCCATGTGGGTACTCTTCTAGTATATTTGACAAGTCTATTGGATAATGTGGGCCAAATAATGAGGAAATGGTTGAAGATGTCGATGATATTGATTTATATGACAGCCAACCTGTTGGGTGTGTGCTATATTGTTTGACCCTATATTAGGTTAGCAGACCTGCCAATGGTTTTGTGCATGGGATTGCACACGGTTTTGGGCATGATGGTTTTCTGCTCCTGTTTTTTTGTAGATCCAGTCAAGGGAACTACAATTCTGGAACTATATATATATATGTGTGTGTGTGTGCTTTTAAATGTAGAACCTATGCAATGGATGGGTCGATAGATAATACACCATTTCCAAGTGATGCTGGGAGGTTGCATAGGTAGCCACGTGGGTGCCACATGGCAGAGTCATGACATGGCACCCTCTGATTCGATAGAAATCAAATAGCCATAACTTTTGATCCAGAGGTTGGATTGGGGTAAAATTTTATATCACCATAAACGTTTCTCCGAGATGAACACAATGGTGACATTTATTTTGATTTTTGAGGGCATTTTTTTCTAATTGTTCCATCTCTCTAAAAATATAAGGGATATTGTATTAACAAGTGAACACTTTTCACCGAGGTTAAGATGGGTGTTTACAGGTAGTTTAGAGCATCCAGGTTCAACACTTGGACTCGATGGGATACATCAAGGACAAGTGATGGTAGGGTTCCTGTAAAGGTGTTCATTCTAATTTTTAGAAAATTAGCTAAATAAGTGTGATTATTGACACTATGTGATTCATTTCACTTGTTTCAATCCCACTTCTTCACCCTTGTGAGAATCATCTGATGCAATGGTTTCTAAGTGGACTATTCAAAAATCATGAGAAATTAGTCAGTTATGAAAACCTCTCATGGAAATGGTCATAGATGAAAGACTTACTTAACACAATTGAATCCCAAAAAATGATATCTAATATAATGCACTACGAAAACCCCTAATATAATGCACATGATTACCGTGTGATTATGTAGCATGGCACTATTGAATGAATCCATGGATCCAGGGAGGAGCTCAATTATGGGTGTAATAAATGAACGCTAGAATTATGGTATATTACTCATAGCATTTGATCTGTATTTCACATTAACTACAATGATGTTTGAAGTGTTTATTTGATAAATGCCTTGGTAATGCATGAGATTGCTAGCTTGAACCTTAAAGGTTTGGAAAATTGGTGGTTGTGACCTTGGAGGTCTGTCATTTCTCTTAAATTTTCACAACTTCCTAGATTGTGGTGAGTATGGTTATTTGTAGTATATCCTCACCACTAGTTGAGTGATGCGATATTGTATACTTGGAATGATCGTGCATGTGAATGCCCCTCTGACATGAGGGATGTGGGAAAAATACCTGTATCACTGTAGCTTGGATAACATGAATTGTTTCTATTTAAATGTAAGTATGTGCATATTAATATATTGATTTGGATGGAGAAGTCCCATTGCGTGATTGTTATATGACAAAGAACCTCGGTAGAGGTTGAATATTTATTCATGATGATTGCAGGAATTATTTTTTCCTTAGGAATGCTTTCTTTCATGGTCAATGCCTCCCCTATTTGAGGAATGGGTTGTGACATATGAAAATGGTTGGTTGAATCCTGTAAAGGTTGTCATATCGCTATGAGATAGGACATCCATGATAAAAACTTGAGCTAAATTAGTTCAAAGGACATGACCTTGTATAGACCTTGTAGATGGAGGATTTGCAACTCTAATAAATAAAGAGACTACAATATTAGAGTTTACATTTAATTATCAGGAGTCTCATGTGTAACATAATCCTCTTCAATAAATACTTATCTTGTCCATATGGGTACTCTTCTAGCATATTTGACAAGTCAATTGGAGAATGTGGCCCAGATAATGAGGAAATGGTTGAAGATGTCGATGATATTGATGTATATGACAACCAACCTGTTGGGTGTTAGGTTTGGCACACAGCATGAAGCCGTTCGTTTTTTGTAGATACGGTCAAGGAAACTACAGTTATATAATATATATAACTGTAGTTTCCTTGACCGTATCTACAAAAAACCAGGAGCAGAAAACCATCATGCCCAAAACCATGTGCAAACGCATGCACAAAACCATAGGCAGGCCCGCCAACCTAATATAGGGTCTAGCAATATAACACACACCCAACAGGTTGGTTTATATATATATATATATATGCGCTTTTAAGTGTAGAACCTACGAAATGGATGGGTCGATAGCTAATACACCATTTGCAAGTGATGCTGGGAGGTTGCCTAGGTAGCCATGTGGGTGCCACATGGCAGAGTCGTGACATGGCACCTTCTGATTTGGTAGAAATCAAATGGCCATAAATTTTTCTCCAGATTTGGATCGAGGTAAAATTTTATATCACTAGAAATGTTTCTTCGAGACGAACACAGTGGTGAAATTTATTTCGAGTTTTGAGGACATTTTTTTTTAACAATCCCATCTCTCTAACTGTACAAGCGATATTGTGTTAACAAGTGAACACTTTTCACCGAGGTTAAGATGGGTGTTTATAGGTGGTATCAGAGCATCCAGGTTCAACACTTGGACTGGATGGAATATATCACAAACAAGAGATAGAAGGTTTCCTACAAAGGTGTTCGTTCTAATTTTTAAAAAATTAGCTAAACAAGTGTGATTATTGATGCTATGTGATTCATTTCACTAGTTTGAATCCCACTTATTCACCCCTATGAGCATCACCCGATGCAATGGTTGCTAAGTGTAATATTAAAAAATCATGAGAAATTAGTCAGTTATGAATACCTCTCATGGAAATGGTCATAGATGAAAGAATTACTTAAAGATGTTCAATCCCAAAAATTGATATCTAATATAATGCAGTGTGAAAGCCTCCTAATATAATGCACATGATTACCATGTTATTATGTTGCATGGTACTATTGCATGAATCCCTGGATCCAGGGAGGAGCTCAAATATGAGAGTAATAACTGAATGTGAGCATTATGGTATCTTACTCATAGCAATTGATCTATATTGCACATTAACTACAATGATGTTTGACATGTTGATTTGATAAATGCCTTGGTAATGCATGATATTGCTAGCTTGAACCTTAAAGGTTTGGAAAACTGGTGGTTGTGACTTGGAGGTCTGCCATTTTGCCTTAACTTTTCATAACTTTTTGGATTGCGGCGAGTATGGTTATTCATAGTATATCATCACCACTAGTTGAGTGATGCGATCTTGTATACATGGAATGATTTTGCATGTGAATGCCCCTTTGATACGAGGGATGTAGGGAAAATCCCTGTACCGCTATAGCTTGGATAACATGACTTGTTTCTATTTAAATGTAAGTATGTGTATATGAATATATTGATTTGGATGGGGAAGTCCCATTTCCTGATTTTTATGGGACAAAGAACCTTGGTAGAGGTTGAATATTTATTCATGATGATTGCAGACATTATGTTTTCCTTAGGAATGCTTTATTTCATGGTCAATGCCTCCCCTGTTTGAGGAATGGGTTGTGACATATGAAAATTGTTGGTTGAATCCTGTAAAGGTTGTAATCTCGCTATGAGATAGGACATCCATGATAAAAAACTTGAGCTAAATTAGTTCAAAGGACAGGACCTTGTATAGACCTTGTAGATGAAGGATTTGTAACTCTACTAGAGAAAGAGACTACGATATTAGAGTTTATATTTAATTATCAGGAATCCCATCTGTAACATCATCCTCTTCAATAAATACTCATCTTGTCCATATGGGTACTCTTCTAACATATTTGACAAGTTAATTGGAGAATGTGGCCCAGATAATGAGGAAATGGTTGAAGATGTCGATGATATTGATGTATATGACAACCAACCTGTTGGGTGCGTGTTATATTGCCGGACCCTAATATATATATATATATATATATATATATATATATATATATATATATATATATATATATATATAAGCTTTTAAACGTAGAACCTATGCAATGGATGGGTCAATAGATAATACACCATTTCCAAGTGATGCTCGGAGGTTACCTAGGTAGCCACGTGGGGCCACATGGTAGAGTCATGACATGGCACCTTGTGATTCGATAGAAATAAAATGGCCATAAATTTTGATCCAAAGGTTTGATCGGGGTAAAAATTTATATCACCCAAAAATTTTCTTCGAGACGAACTCAATGGTGACATTTATTTCGGGTTTTCAGGATTTATATTATTATTATCCCATCTCTCTAAATGTACAAGGGATATTGTTTTAACAAGTGAACACTTTTCACCGAGGTTAAGATGGGCGTTTACAAGTGTTATCAAAGCATCCAGGTTCAACACTTGGACGAGATGGGATATATCAAGGACAAGTGATGGTAGGGTTTCTGCAAAGTTTTCATTCTAAATTTGAGAAAATTAGCTAAAAAAGTGTGATTATTGAAGCTATGTGATTCATTTCACTAGTTTCAATCCCACTTCTTCACCCCTATGAGCATCACCTGATTCAATGGTTTCTAAGTGGAATATTAAAAAATCATGAGAAATTAGTTAGTTATGACTACCTCTCATGGAAATGGTCATAGTTGAAAGACTTACTTAAAGCAGTTGAATCCCAAAAAATGATATCTAATATAATTCACTACGAAAACCCCCTAATATAATGCACATGATTACCGTGTGATTATGTAGCATGGTACTATTGCATGAATCCCTGGATCCAAGGAGGAGCTCGATTATGAGTGTAATAAATGAACACGAGCATTATGGTATCTTACTCCTAGAATTTTATTTGTATTTCACATTAACTACAATGATGTTTGACATGTTGATTTGATAAATTCGTTGGCAATGCATGAGATTTCTAGCTTGAACCTTAAAGGTTTGGAAAACTAGTGGTTGTGACCTTGGAGGTCTGTCATTTTCCTTAACTTTGCATAAATTCCTGGATTGCGGTGAGTATGGTTATTCATAGTATATCATCACCACTAGTTGAGTGATGTGATATTGTATACTTGGAATGATTGTTATTCATAGTATATTAGCACCACTAGTTGAGTGATGCGATCTTGTATACTTGGAATGATTGTGCATATGAATGCCTCTCTAATATGATGGACGTAGGGAAAATCCTTGTACCGCTGTAGCTTGGATAACATTAATTGTTTCTATTTAAATGTAAGTACGTGTATATGAATATATTTTTTTGGATGGGGAAGTCCCATTTCCTAATTGTTATGTGACAAAGAACCTCGGTAGAGGTTGGATATTTATTCGTGATGATTGTAGACATTACTTTTTCCTTAGGAATGATTTCTTTCATGGTCAATGCCTCCCCTGTTTGAGGAATGGGTTGTGACATATGAAAATGGTTGGTTTAATCCTGTAAAGGTTGTCGTCTCGCTATGAGATAGGACATCCACGATAAAAAACTTGAGCTAAATTAGTTCAAAGGACAGGTTCTTGTATAGAACTTGTAGACGGAGGATTTGTAACTCTACTAGAGAAAGAGACTACAATATTAAAGTTTATATTTAATTATCAGGAGTCCCATGTGTAACATCATCCTCTTCAATAAATACTTATCTTGTCCATTTGGGTACTCTTCTAGCATATTTGACAAGTCAATTGGAGAATGTGGCCTAGTTAATGAGAAAATGGTTGAATATGTCGATGATATTGATGTATATGACAACCAACCTGTTGGGTGTGTGTTATATTTCCACACCCTATATTAGGTTGGTAGATCCGCCTATGGTTTTGTGCATGGGTTTGCACATGGTTTTGGGCATGATGGTTTTATGCTCTTGGTTTTTTGTAGATCCGGTTAAGGGAACTACAATTATGTTCTAATCCAGGGTTAATGGATTGGGGTTTATGAATGATTTGGAATGTATATATATTATTGTAACACTAAAAGGGATATAAGGAAAAATCAAGTTGGTAGTCCCGGTTTGGGATCAAGGGGAAAATCTCCATGTATATCTATTTTATGTTTTATGCTCTCGCTATTGTTTATTTTTGTTTTTAAGAATTCATTTGCAGATAATTTCTGTACAGGGTTAAAACCTAGACAACCTTATGAGGTGCTTTTTTTTTTCAAGCCTCACATGAAGAGGTTGAATATACATGCCAGTTAGGTTTCTTGTGGAAAATTTTAACTTTTAATTATTGGTGATTGTCTGAGTAAAGAGATTGAATGAATCCCATGAAGGTTGACACTCCTTTCCACTTCGAAGGCTAATATTAGTAGGTAATAATAGGGATATTGGTAAAGAGGTTGATAGTAGTAAATTCCGATAAGTTCAGGTAAAATTCTACAATTTAATCTAGTAAAGACATGATTATGCATGAAATGATGTTGATGTGTTAAAGGGTTTCTAATTAATCCCTTTAAGATTGCAGACACCCTAATTACTAGCCATTGTAGCTACTACAACCCCACTCCAAAATTCTTCTTATATTCTAATTTTGGAGCCTCATTTGGTGTTGTGAACTGTCATCTTGTTGAAAATGCAACAAGAAATTCCAAATTTAATTTTCCCTTGAATTAAATTAGGAGAAAATAAAAATTCCACATCACTAGAAAACTTGAATGGGTTATCTGAGTTTAAATAGTTGTTATCACTTAGTTAGCTTAGTTAATTCGAGTTGGGGTCATGAAGTTTAGTTGTGTATAGTGATTCCTAAATTTTAGGAGTCCAGGTTGAGTTAATTTCAATTTTAACCATTTAATTCAGTAAAATTGAGTTATGGTCAGTTAAACTAGTTCCAGTTGTTGGAGGAACTAGTTGGAGGTCTAGTAGTGGGCTGTAAATTTAGTGTTTAACCAGTTAATTGTTCAATCAATCTAAATTAACTCATGCATGCATGAAATTTGAGTTACCTAGTTGATATTTGAGTTCAAGGGAAGTTTACTATCAATTGTATAATTTTCCGAGTTGTACAGGTGATGCATGCAGTCAAAGAAGGCCCTAAAGGAATTACACAATTCTCAATGATAAATTTACCTAGTTAATAGGGGATAATTCCTCATCAAATAACGTAAGGAAATATGAGCTTGGGAAGGCTTTAAATTGACCAAGTTTTGGCCAAAGTTATTCAATCAGGTAGAGGATATAAAATACTTGTGCAGGTTATGCTCAAGCTTGAGCAAGCATATTATATTCATCCAAATTATTTGATCAATGAAATACATATAGGAAGGGGTTTTGAGCTGTTTCTTTCCCCTAGATAAATCTCTGTGTATGTGTGTTAAATCATGATGCATGTTTTTGATATGTGTTCTTGATCATGAATTTGGTTCCCAATATGAGTAGAGTAGGTTGGAGTCTTATGTTTTAGTACATTACTTGAGCAGTTTTGAATATACATTAAAATTATACATGGTATCAGAGAAATATTCACAAAGAGAAGAGAATTCAAAGTTGTCTTTACAGGAGGATCAAATTTGCGGGACCAATTCTTCAGAGCTAGCAGGATGACGCTGTATGGTCTAAGGCTTGAGTATTCCCTTGAGGGTAGATAAAATTATATTTCTTGGAAGGACCGCATGGAGGTAGTGTTGGAAGATAATGGGTTAAAGAAATTAATTGATAATGATATCCCGAGACCGAAAAAAACTGATGCTTAAAATCTAGCAGATTGGAAGAAGAGTGTAGCCAAGGCGAGGAGGATCATATTGGAGGGAGTACAAGACCATATTGTCTCTAATATCCACAGGAAAGCGACTTTGTATGCAATGTGGCAAGGATTGAAATATTTTTTCCAAAACAGTAGTGACCACATGAAGCTGACACTCAAGAACAAGCTTCAGAATATCAAGATGAAAAAAGACGACACAATACCACAATACATGAGCAGGTTCACACAATGTTGTGATGAAATTGGGAGTGTTAGTGTTACTATTATAGAATAATATCTAGTAACCTCACACTTCTAGGCCTTCCCAAGAGCTAGCACAAATACCAATATTTGGTAAATGGGAGGGTGAAGCTAACAAATTGGGAAATATTGTGGTATGATTTGGTGTAGGAGGAGTTCAGGAAGAACATTAGAGATGAGACCTCATCCAAGGGTGAGGAAGAAGAAAAATGTGCCTTGGCTAGAAAGGAAAAGAAAGGGAAAGGGAAGAAATCCCAATCCAAAGGAGATTCCAGTCAAGGGGGAAAGAAGAAATACTTGTCCAAAATCACTTGCTTTAATTTTCATGAACTAGGACACTATGCCACGAAGTGTCCACACAAGAAGGTGGGAAAGAATCCCTCAGGAGGAGGGACAGGTGAAGCTTTAGGTTCACAATTCAAGATTGATTTTACCCTCATTGCACGCATGGAAATCACAATGATGGGTAGTGTGTGGTATCTGGATAGTGGTCCCTCATTCCATATGATGGGAAACCGATAATATTTTCAGTGACTTGGAGGAGAAAGACCTCCAGATGCACATAAGAATGGGAGATGATGGGAGGTATAATGCAACTGCTATTGGTACAATTAATTTTCAAAGGGAGTTTGGATCCCCTCTCAAGCTCAAGGATGTGATGTTTGTTCCGGGTCTAACGAAGAATCTGGTTTCCGCCGCAGTGTTGGAATACTATGGCTATGATGTGATATTAAACAAAGGAAAGGAATTCTGGGGGTGTATATGTATAGGGAAAGAAGAAGATTGAGGATCAAGTGAAGAACCTCTACGAAATGAATGTGGAAGACTGTGCTACTTTGAGCACAAAGGAAAAGAAGGTGTAGAGCTGAGATGCTGGTGATTTATGACATATAAGACTTGGAATTTGCACCATGGAGCTTTAAATATCATGCAACATATCACTGTATAACTCCTCAACAAAGCACTAGAGCAAAAAAATACATGAAAAGGGTATACCTTAGGGAAGTACACAAAATCCACCTTCAATGATCAGGATAACTGGTCACATGCAATCCATGAAAGGATCCCCTATGATGACTGTGGAACTTTCTTGACAAACTCCACAACCAAGAACATGTATTACGTTATATTTGTATCATCTATGGAGGTTTTCATTTCAAGTTTCCTCTGCTTATTCCATTCTGGGAACAACTACTCTGGTGACGGTATGGCCGATACAATCACAAATAGACTTACTCCTCTTTTACTCGTTAATGTTACTGAGGGTTTGATTTTTACATTAGTCAAATTTCACATCCTGCTATTTAAATCCTGTCTCAGGTCTTCATGGTCGACAATAAGGTTCATTAGTATGGTAATAATTTTAAGTTTTATGAGAGTTAATCCCAAACCGGTTTTTATGTTTTCCCTTTATTGGTTCTCACCTCATACAAATTTCCATATTATAAATTTTCTCTGTCCTTCGTAGGTAATAACACGACTCTAATTTCCAGTTTTCAAGTTACACTATTTTCCTTCCTTGACTTATAACATTGATCCCATTTTACTAGGTATTTCTGGATCTTCCAGAAGGAATTCCTTCCGAGTTAACTAAAAGCTTAGTCCATAATTGGACTCCTCATTGTGTTGTTTAGTTATTATATTTTTTCCATCAAAGCATTATGAGGGTCTTGAAGGATCCATTCTTCTGATGTTGTAACTTAGCCCTCGAAGGACTTATTGTTAACTATATCAATATTTTTTTTAAAGAGAAATTGAACATAATATGTATTATGTTTGACAGTGAGCCCTTAGTTTTATTTCAAATTCAAGAAATTCCTTTGGATTTCCTTCAGATTTTAGAACAATTTTCTAGCTAAGTTATATATTATATTCCACATGTTGTATTTCTCGTTACAGTTAAGGTTCATAATTATAATACTCTTTGTAGAGGAGTTTTTGCCTTTTGCTATGATGCTATATTCAATGTAGTTTATAGTTATTCATATGCCCATTGAAGTTTTCGGTCTCATTTTACTTTTATGGTACATTCTCAGTTTCCTATATGTGTCTAATTTTTCATTCAAAATTTTATATAACTCAAGTTATATTTGATTATGCTGTTTCAGCGAACCACCTCCATTATTTGAATTCCCATTTTCCTATTACTGATTGTTATTATATTTGTCTATTTTTAAGTTTAGTACTTATTACAAAACATTCCAAAGATATAATGATTGCAGATGAATGAACCATCTTTTCAAAATAGTATATTAGTTGTGTCATTCCCTTAGTCCATGAAATTTTTCCTATTTTCACTTATGACAAACTGTCTGGTCTGGGACTCTTCCTGGAATTGACCAACTGTCCTCTACCACTCCATAGCCACACTGGTTTGTTGGAGGGTTTTCCTCTCTATTCATTAATTCCATAGAGTCAATTTTGATATCCTTTATAGTTCACACTGATATCTATGTTCTCATGGAATTCATCTACACATGTTATGCTAAGAAAGTAGACATCACAAAGCATAAAAAAAATATACAATCATTTCCTTACTAGAATTAACAGTTATAAACTTACTGATATAATAATTGCAGTCTTACTACAAATGCATAGTTGATATCTTATTAAAATATATAGTTTCATTCATACTGTATTAACAACCACAATCATACTGGAATAGATAGTTGCAATCTTACTGTAAATGATCTATTTGCAATCTTGTTGAATGAATAGTTGCAGTTCTACTGTAACCAACAGTCATAGGTTTACTGAGATAAACATTTCTAACAAGTATCACAATGAAAATATTTTCTTTGTACTCTATTTGAAATTATAATACTTATCTCAGGTTAAACCAATACTGATATTAGCCAACCAACCATGAGAGAGAAGATAATGTCCTCAACTCCCCCCGTGCTCATCACCAGAGTGGAATTAAATAGAAGTTCTACTGGAGATAGACATCAAGACTTTTGACCAGTCCCTTCTCTAGTTTCAGGTTGCAGAGTTCCACTGGTTATCGACTAGATTTGGATCAGTCTCACCTTACAACCAACTGGTTGTTATTTTTCTCTCTTTTCATAGAACCTCTTCTCCTCTCTGGGATTTCCCTTTTATCCTCAGAGGAGAAGGTAACTGTCAATAAATGCTTTATTCCAACTACTCTGGAATCTTGGAAAAATTTACCCATCAGTTATGGAAAAAAAACCATAATGTAATTTTTTATTCAAAAGAAGAAAAACAATTCTTGTTCATCAACTAATTAACATACACAACTTCTGCGTTTCTAGCTATAATTTTTGAAAAAAACTTAATTCATATTAAAATAATTAAATCATTAACTAAAATTTATATATTTCTCATACCTAAATTTTATTCACCCTTAAATTACTAAATTAACCATACAACAATTGAATTCATCAAAATAAAATAAAGTCTAAACAAAATGTAATGAAACTTAAAAACCTTCAAATATAACCTTCCTACGATATCATTCTTGACAATAAAGGCCATATTTTCCAATTCACAGAAGTGTAACTAATATTAATAAAACCCATATTGTCAAATCTAAATCTTTAATTGAGGGATTCTTCCATTCTCATTCAAAATTATTAACACAATTTTATTATTATTATTATTGGTGATTGTTTGAGTATGAAGGTTAACACTCCTTTCCACTTAGAAGGCTAATTTTAGTAGGTAATAATAGGGATATCGGTAAAGAGGTTGATAGTAGTAAATGCCGATAAGTTTAGGTAAAATTCTACAATTTAATCTAGTAAAGACATGATTATGCATGAAATGATGTTGATGTGTTAAAGGGTTTCTAATTAATCCCTTTAAGATTGTAGACACCCTAATTACTAGCCATTGTAGTTGCTACAACCCCACTCCAAAATTATTCTTATATTCTAATTTTGGAGCCTCCTTTGGTGTTGTGAACTGTCATCTTGTTGAAAATGCAACAAGAAATTCCAAATTTAATTTTCCCTTGAATTAAATTAGGAGAAAATCAAAATTCTAGATCACTAGACAACTTGAACGAGTTATCTGAGTTTAAATAGTTGTTATAAATTAGTTAGCTTAGTTAATTCGAGTTTGGGTCATGAAGTTTAGTTGTGTATAGTGATTCCTAAATTTTAGGAGCAGAAGTTGAGTTAATTTCAGTTGTAACCATTTAATTTAGTAAAATTGAGTTATGGTCAGTTAAACTAGTTCCAGTTGTTGGAGGAACTAGTTGGAGGTCTATTAGTGGGTTGTAACTTTAGTGTTTAACCAGTTAATTGTTCAATCAATCTAAATTAACTCATGCATGCATGAAATTTGAGTTACCTAGTTGAGATTTGAGTTCAAGGGAAGTTTACTATCAATTGTATAATTTTCCGAGTTGTACATGTGATGCATGTAGTCAAAGAAGGGCATAAAGGAATTACACAATTCTCAATGAGAAAATTACCTAATTAATAGGGAATAATTCCTCATCAAATAACGTAAGGAAATATGTGCTTGGGAAGGCTTTAAATTGACCAAGTGTTGGCCAAAGTTAGTCAGTCAGGTAGAGGATATAAAATACTTGTGCATGTAGAGGATATAAAATACTTGTGCAGGTTGTGCTCAAGCTTGAGAAAGCATATTATATTCATCCTAATTATTTGATTAATGCAATACATATAGGAAGGGGTTTTGAGCTGTTTCTTTCCCCTAGATAAATCTCTATGTATGTGTGTTAAATCATGATGCATGTTTTTGATATGTGTTCTCGACCGTGAATTTTCTTCCCCATATGAGTAGAGTAGATTTGAGTCTTATGTTTTAGTACATTACTTGAGCAGTTTTGAATCTACATTAAAATTATACATGGTATCAGAGCAAGATTCACAAAGAGAAGAGAATTCAAAGTTGTCTCTGCATGAGGATCGAATTTGCGGGACCAATTCTTCAGAGCTAGCAGGATGGCGCTGTATGGGCTAAGGCTTGAGTATTCCCTTGAGGGTAGATAAAATTATATTTCTTGGAAGGACCACATGGAGGTAGTGTTGGAAGATAATGGGTTAAAGGAATTCATTGATATTGATATCCCGAGACCTAAAAAAACTAATGCTTAAAATCTAGAAGATTGGAAGAAGAGTGTAGCCAAGGCGAGGAGGATCATATTAGAGGGAGTATGAGAAAATATTGTCTCTAATATCCATGGGAAAGCGACCTTGTATGCAACGTGGCAAGCATTGAAATATTTGTTCCAAAATAGTAGTGACCACACGAAGCTGACACTCAAGAACAAGCTTTAGAATATCAAGATGCAAAAATATGACACAATACCACAATACCTGAGCAATTTCACACAATGTCATGATGAAATTGGGAGTGTTGGTGTTACTATTGTAGAAGATGATCCACTAAGCCTAACACTTCTAGGCCTTCCCAAGAGCTGGCACAGCTACCAATATTCGGTAAATGGGAGGGAGAAGCTACCAAATTGGGAAATATTGTGGTATGATTTGGTGCTGGAGGAGTTCAGGAAGAACACTAGAGACGAGACCTCATCCAAGGGTGAGGAAGAAGAAAACAGTGCCTTGGTTGGAAAGGCAAAGAACAGGAAAGGGAAGAAATCCCAATCCAAAGGAGATTCTAGTCAAGGGGGGAAGAAGAAATGCTTGTCCAAAATCACGTGCTTTAATTGTCATGAATTGGGACACTCTACCATGAAGTGTCCTCACAAGAAGGTGGGCAAGAAGCCCTAAGGAGGAGGGACAAGTGAAGCTCTAGCTTCACAATTTGAGCTTGATTTTACCCTCATTGCACGCATGGAAATCATAGTGATGGGTAGTGTGCGGTATATGGATAGTGGTGCCTCATTCCATATGATGGGAAACCGATAATAATTTCAGTGACTTGGAGGAGAAATACATCCAGATGCACATCAATATGGGAGAAGATGGGAGGTATAACACAACTGGTATTGGTACAATTACTTTTCAAAGGGAGTCTGGATCCCCTCTAAGGCTCAAGGATGTGATGTTTGTTTCAGGTCTAATGAAGAATTTGGTTTCCGTCGCAGTGTTGGAAGACCGTGGCTACAATGTGATATTCAACAAAGGAAAGGAATTCCTGAGGTGCACCTCTACGAAATGAATGTGGAAGATTGTTTTGCTTTGAGCACAAAGGCGAAGAAGGTGAAGAGCCTAGATGTTGGTGAATTATGGCATATAAGACTTGGCCATTTGCACCATGGAGCTTTAAATATCATGCAACAGATCACCATAGGACTCCTCAATGAAGCACTAGAGAAAAAAAATACATACAAAGGGTATACCTTAGGGAAGTTCACAAAATCCACCTTCAATGATTAGGATAACTAGTCACATGAAATCCTTGAAAGGATCCCCTATGATGTCTGTGGAAATTTCTCGACAACCTCCATGACCAAGTACATGTATTATGTTATATTTGTATCATCTATGGAGGTTTTCATTTCAAGTTTCCTCTGCTTATTCAATTCTGGGAACAACTACTCCAGTGACGGTATGGCCGGGGCAGTCATAAATAGACTTCCTCCTCTTCTACTCATTAATGTTACTGAGGGTTTGATTTTTACTTTAGTCAAATTTTCCATCCTACTATTTAAATCCTGTCTCAGGGCTTCATGCTTGACCATAGGGTTCATTAGTATGGTAATAATTTTAAGTTTTTATGAGAGTTAAATCCCGTACCGGTTTTTACGTTTTCCCTTTACTGGTTCTCACCTCATACAAATTTCCATATTCTAACTTTTCTTTGTCCTTTGTAGGTAATAAAACGACTCTAATTTCCAGTTTTCAAGTTACACTATTCATCTTCCTTGACTTCTGATGTTGATCCCATTTTACCAGGTATTTCTGGATCTTCGAGAAGGAATTCCTTCTGAGTTAACTAAAATCTTAGTCCATAATTGGACTCCTCACTGTGTTGTTTAGTTATTAGATTTTTTCAATCAAAACATTATGAGGGTCTCTAAGGCTCTGTTCTTTTGATGTTGTAACTAAGCCCTCGAAGGACTTATTGTTAACTATATCAATATTTTTTTTAAAGAGAAATTGAACACAATATGGATTATGTTTGACAGTGAGCCCTTAGTTTTATTTCAAATTCAAGAAATTCCTCTGGATTTCCTTCAGATTTCAGAACAGTTTTCTAGCTAAGTTATATATTATATTCCACATGTTGTAGTTCTCGTTACAGTTAAGGTTCATAATTATAATACTCTTTGTAGAGTAGTTTTTTCCTTTTGCTATGATGATATATTCAATGTAGTTTAAAGTTATTCATATACCCATTGAAGTTTTCGGTCTCATTTTAATTTTATGGTACATTCTCAGTTTCTTATGTGTGTCTAATTTTTCATTCACCGTTTTATATAACTCATGTTATATTTGATTCTGCTGTTTTAGTGATCCACCTCCATTATTTGAGTTCCCGTTTTCCTCTTACTGGTTGTTATTATCTTTGTCTATTTTTAAGTTTAGTACTTATTATGAAATAGTCCAAAGATATAATGATTGCAGATGACTAGACCATCTTTCCAGAATACTATATTAGTTGTGTCATTCCCTTAGTTCGTGAAATTTTTCCTATTTTCACTTATGACAGACTGTATGGTCTGGGACTCTTCCTGGAATTGACCAACTATCCTCTACCACTCCACTGCCACACTGGTTTGCTGGAGGGTTTTCCTCTCTGTTCATTAATTCCATAGAGTCAATTTTGATATCCTTTACAGTTCGCACTGATATCTATGTTCTCATGGAATTCATCTACGCATGTTATGCTATGAAAGTAGACATCACAAAGCATAAAAAAAATATACATTCATTTCCTTACTAGAATTAACATTTATAAACTTATCGATATAATAATTGCAGTCTTACTACAAATGCATAGTTGCTATCTTCTTAAAATATACAGTTGCATTCCTACTGTATTAAAAACCACAGTCATAATGAAATAGATAGTTGCAATATTACTGTAAATGATATATTTTCAATCTTGTTGAATGAATAGTTGCAGTTCTACAGTAACCAACAGTCACAGGTTTACTGAGATAAACATTTCTAACAAGTATCACAATGAAAATATTTTCTTTGTACTCTATTTGAAATTATAATACTTATCTCAGGTTAAAACAATACTGATGGTAGCCACCCAACCATGAGAGAGGCGATAATGTCCTTAGCTCCCTCCATGCTCATCACCGGAGTGGAATTAAATAGAAGTTCTACTGGAGATAGACCTCAAGACTTTTGACCAGTCCCTTCTCGAGTGTCAGGTTGTAGAGTTCCACTGTTTACCGACTAGCTTTGGACCACTCTCACCTTACAACCAACTGGCTGTTCTTTTTCTCTCTTTTCACAGAACCCATTCTCCTCTCTGGGATTTCCCTTTTATCCTTAGAGGAGAAGGTAATTGTCAATAAATGATTTATTCCAACTACTCTGGAATCTTGGAAAAATTTATCCATCAGTTATGGAAACAAAACCATAATGTAATTCTTTATTCAAAAGAAGAAAAACAATTCTTTTTCCTCAACTAATTAACATACACAACTTCTAAGAGCTATAATTTTTGAAAAAAACTTAATTCATATTAAAATAACTAAATCATTAACTAAAATTTATATATTTCTCATACCTAACCTTTTATTCACCCTTAAACTACTAAATTAACCATACAAAAATTGAGTTCATCAAAATAAAATAAAGTCTAAACAAAATGTAATGAAACTTAAAAACCTTCAAATCTAACCTTTGTACGATATCATTCTTGAGAATAAAGGCCATATTTTCCAATTCATAGAAGTGTAACTAATATTAATAAAACCCACATTGTCAAATATAAATCTTTAATTGAGGGATTCTTTCATTCTTAACACACACACACACACACACACACACACACACACACACACATTTTTTGAATTGGTGATTGTCTGAGTTAAGAGAATGAATGAATCCCATGAAGGTTGACACTCCTTTCCACTTCGAAGGCTAATCTTAGTAGGTAATAATAGGGATATCAGTAAAGATGTTGATAGTATTAAATGTCGATGTTTAGGTAAAATTCTACAATTTAATCTAGTAAAGACATGATTATGCATGAAATGATGTTGATGTGTTAAAGGGTTTCTAATTAATCCCTTTAAGATTGTAGACACCCTAATTACTAGCCATTGTAGCTGCTACAACCCCACTCCAAAATTATTCTTATATTCTAATTTTGGAGCCTCCTTCGGTGTTGTGAACTGTCATCTTGTTGAAAAGGCAATAAGAAATTCCAAATTTCATTTTCCCTTGAATTAAATTAGGAGAAAATCAAAATTCCACATCACTAGACAACTTGAATGAGTTATCTGAGTTTAAATAGTTGTTATCACTTAGTTAGTTTAGTTAATTCGATTTGGGGTCATGAAGTTTAGTTGTGTATAATGATTCCTAAATTTTACGAGTCCAGGTTGAGTTAATTTCAGTTGTAACCATTTAATTCAGTAAAATTGAGTTATGTTAAGTTAAACTAGTTCCAGTTGTTGGAGGAACTAGTTGGAGGTCTAGTATTGGGTTGTAACTTTAGTGTTTAACCAGCTAATTTTTCAATCAATTTAAATTAACTCATGCATGCATGAAATTTGAGTTACCTAGTTGAGATTTGAGTTCAGGGGAAGTTTACTATCAATTGTATAATTTTTCGAGTTGTACAGGTGATGCATGGATTCAAAGAAGGGCCTAAAGGAATTACACAATTCTCAATGAGAAATTTACCTAATTAGTAGGGGATAATTCCTCATCAAACAATGTAAGGAAATATGAGCTTGGGAAGGCTTTAAATTGATCATGTGTTGGCCAAAGTCATTTAGTTAGGTAGAGGATATAAAATACTTGTGCAAGTTGTGCTTAAGCTTGAGCAAGCATATTATATTCATCCAAATTATTTGATTAATTCAATACATATAGGAAGGGGTTTTGAGCTATTGCTTTCCCCTAGATAAATCTCTGTGTATGTGTGTTAAATCATGATGCATGTTTTTGATATGTGTTCTTGATCATGAATTTGCTTCCCCATATGAGTAGAGTAGATTGGAGTCTTATGTTTTAGTACATTACTTGAGTATTTTTGAATCTACATTAAAATTGCACATGGTATCAGTGCAAGATTCACAAAGAGAAGAGAATTCAAAGTTGTCTTTATAGGAGGATTGAATTTGCGGGACCAATTCTTCAGAGCTAGGAGGATGACGCTGTATGGTCTAAGGCTTGAGTATTCCCTTGAGGGTAGATAAAATTATATTGCTTGGAAGGACCACATGGAGGTAGTGTTGGAAGATAATGCGTTAAAGGAATTCATTGATAATGATATCCCAAGACCGACAAAAACTGATGCTTTAAATCTAGCAGATTGGAAGAAGAGTGTAGCCAAGGTGAGGAGGATCATATTGGAGGGAGTATGAGACCATATTGTCTCTAATATCCACAGGAAAGTGACTCTGTATGCAATTTCGCAAGCATTGAAAGATTTGTTCCAAAATATTAGTGACCACATGAAGCTGACACTCAAGAACAAGCTTCAGAATATCAAGATGCAAAGATGACACAATACCACAATCCCTGAGCAGGTTCACACAATGTCGTGATGAACTTGGGAGTGTTGGTGTTACTATTGTAGAAGATGATCTAGTAATCCTAAAAATTCCAGGCCTTCCCAAGAGCTGGCACAACTACCAATATTCGGTAAATGGGAGGGAGAAACTACCAAATTAGGAAATATTGTGGTATGATTTGGTGCAGGAGGAGTTCAGGAAGAACACTAGAGATGAGATCTCATCCAAGGGTGAGGAAGAAGAAAATTGTGCCTTGGATGGAAAGGCAAAGAAAGGGAAAGGGAAGAAATCCCAATCCAAAGGAGATTCCAGTCAAGGGGGAAAGAAGAAAGACTTGTCCAAAATAACGTGATTTAATTGTCATGAACTGGGACATTATGCCACGAAGTGTCCACACAAGAAGGTGGGAAAGAAGGCCTCAGGAGGAGGGACAGGTGAAGGTCTATCTTCACAATTCGAGCTTGATTTTACCCTCATTTCACGGATGGAAAGCACAATGATGGGTAGTGTGTGGTATCTGGATAGTGGTGCCTCATTCCATATGATGGGAAACCACTAATATTTCTAGTGACTTGGAGGAGAAATACCTCTAGATGCACATCAAAATGGGAGATGATGGGAGGTATAATGCAACTGGTATTTGTACAATTAATTTTCAAAGGGAGTTTGGATACCCTCTCAGGCTCAAGGATGTGATGTTTGTTCTGCGTCTAACGAAGAATTTGGTTTCCGTCGCAGTGTTGGAAGACCTTGGCTATGATGCGATATTCAAAAATGGAAAGGAATTCCTGAGGTGAATATCCACAGGTCAAGAAGAAGATCAAGGATCAAGTGAAGAACCTCTATGAAATGAATGTGGAAGATTGTGCTGCTTTGAGCACAAAGGCGAAGAATGTGCAGAGCCAAGACATTGGTGAATTATGGCATATAAGAGTTGGCCATTTGCACCATGGAGCTTTAAATATCATGCAACAGATCACTGCAGGACTCCTCAACGAAGCACTACAACAAAAAAATACACGCAAAGGGTATACCTTAGGGAAGTACAGAAAATCCACCTTCAATGATTAGGATAACCAGTCACATGCAATCCTTGAAAGGATCCCCTATGATGTCTGTGGAACTTTATCGACAACCTCCACGACCAAGCACATGTATTATTTTATTTTTGTATCATCTATGGAGGTTTTCATTTCAATTTTCCTTTTCTTATTCCATTCTAGGAAAAACTACTCCAGTGACAGTATGGCTGGGACAATCACAAATAGACTTACTCCTCTTTTACTCGTTAATGTTACCGAGGGTTTCATTTTTACTTTAGTCGAATTTCCCATCCTGCTATTTAAATCCTATCTCAGGTCTTCATAGTCGACCATAGGGTTCATTAGTATGGTAAGAATTTTAAGTTTTATGAGAGTTAAATCCCAAATCAGTTTTTACGTTTTCCCTTTACTGGTTCTCACCTTATACAAATTTCCATATTCTAACTTTTCTCTATCCTTTGTAGGTAATACCATGACTCTAATTGCTAATTTTCAAGTTACACTATTCGAATTCCTTGACTTTTGACATTGATCCCATTTTACCAGGTATTTTTGGATCTTTTAGAAGGAATTCCTTCCGAGTTAACTAAAAGCTTAGTCCATAATTGGACTCCTCACTGTGTTGTTTAGTTATTAGATTTTTTACATCAAAGCATTATGAGGGTCTCTAAGGTTGGATTCTTCTAATGTTGTAACTTAGCCCTCGAAGGACTTATTGTTAACTATATCAATATTTTTTTAAGGAGAAATTGAACACAATATGGATTATATTTGACAGTGAGCCCTTAGTTTTATTTCAAATTAAAGAAATTCCTCTGGATTTCCATCAGATTTCAGAACGGTTTTCTAGCTAAGTTATATATTATATTCCACATGTTGTAGTTCTCGTTACAGTTAAGGTTCATAATTATAATACTCTTTGTAGAGCAGTTTTTTCCTTTTTCTATGATGCTATATTCAATGTAGTTTACAGTTATTCATATACCCATTGAAGTTTTAGGTCTCATTTTACTTTTATGGTACATTCTCAGTTTCCTATATGCGTCTAATTTTTCATTCACAGTTCTATATAACTCATATTATATTTGATTATGCTATTTTAGTGATCCACCTCCATTATTTGAGTTTTCGTTTTCCTATTACTGGTTGTTATTATCTTTGTATATTTTTAAGTTCAGTACTTATTATGAAACAGTCCAAAGACATGATGATTGCAGATGACTAGACCATCTTTCCAGAATAGTATATGAGTTGTGTCATTCCCTTAGTCTGTGAAATTTTTCCTATTTTCACTTATGATAGACTGTCTAGTCTGGGACTCTTCCTGGAATTGACCAAATGTCCTCTACCACTCCACTGCCACACTGGTTTGCTGGAGGATTTTCCTCTCTATTCATTAATTCCATAGAGTCAATTTTGATATCCATTATAGTTCACACTGATATCTATGTTCTCATTGAATTAATCTACGCATGTTATGCTAAGAAAGTAGACATCATAGAGCATAACAAAAATATACAGTCATTTCCTTACTAGAATTAACAGTTATAAACTTACTGATATAATAATTGCAGTCTTACTACAAATGCATATTTGCTGTCTTATTAAAATATACAGTTGCATTCCTACTATTAACAGCCACAGTCATACTGAAATGGATAGTTGCAATCTTACTGTAAATGATCTATTTGCAATCTTGTTGAATGAATAGTTGCAATTCTACTGTAACCAATAGTCACAGGTTTACTGAAATAAACATTTCTAACAATTATCACAATGAAAATATTTTCTTTGTACTCTCTTTGAAATTATAACACTTATCTTAGGTTAAATCAATACTGATGGTAGTCACCCAACCATGAGAGAGGCGATAACCTCCTCAGCTCCCCCCGTGCTCATCACCAGAGTGGAATTAAATCTAAGTTTTGCTGGAGATAGACCTCAAGACTTTTGACCAGTCCCTTCTCGAGTGTCAGGTTTGCAGAGTTCCACTGGTTACCAACTAGCTTTGGACCACTCTCACCTTACATCCAACTGGCTATTCTTTTTCTCTCTTTTCACAGAACCCCTTCTCCTCTCTGGGATTTCCCTTTTATCCTCAGAGGAGAAGGTAACTGTCAATAAATGCTTTATTCCAACTACTCTGGAATCTTGGAAAATTTTACCCATCAGCTATGGAAACAAAACCATAATGTAATTCTTTATTCAAAAGAAGAAAAACAATTCTTGTTCATAAACTAATTAACGTACACAACTTCTGAGTTTGTAGTTATAATTTTTGAAAAAAACTTAATTCATAGTAAAATAATTAAATCATTAACTAAAATTTATATATTTCTCATACCTAACTTTTTATTCACCCTTAAACTACTAAATTAACCATACAACAATTGAATTCTTCAAAATAAAATAAACTCTAAACAAAATGTAATGAAACTTAAAAACCTTCAAATCTAACCTTCCTAGAATATCATTCTTGAGAATAAAGGCCATATTTTCCAATTCACAGAAGTGTAACTAATATTAATAAAACCCACATTGTCAAATCGAAATCTTTAATTGAGGGATTCTTCCATTCTCATTCAAAATTTTTAACACAAATTTTTTTTTTCATACCTAATGTTTATTTCCCCTTAAATTGGGAGTTAACCATGCAACAATTAAAAAACTTCAAAATAAAAAATGTAATGAAACTTGAAACCCTCAAAATATAATCTCCCTACCATACCATTCTTGAGAAAAAATCAACATTTCCCAATTCAATGAAATGTAACTAATAATAACAAAACCCACATTGTCAAATCCAAATATTTAATTGAGGGATTCTTCCACTCTCATTCAAAATTCTTAAGGAAACATGGATATGGTTCTTTGCTTTTGTATATTTCTCACACCTAATGTTTATTTTCACTTAAACTACAGAGTTAGTCACACAAAAATTAAAAATCTTCAAAATAAAACAAAATTTAATGAAACTTAAAACCCTCCAAAGCTAACCTCCCTACCATACCATTCTTGAGAATAAAGGCCACATTGAAGTGTATCTAATTATAATAAAACATATATTGTCAAATCCAAATCTAAGTGAGGGATTCTTCTATTCTCATTCAAAATTCTTAACAAAAAATATATTTGGTTCTTTTCTTGTAAATATATTTCTCATACCTAATGTTTATTTCCCTTGAACTATAGAGTTAACCATAGACAATTAAAAATGGTCAAAATAAAACAAATCTAAAGAAAATGTAATAAAAATTAAAGCCCTCTAAAGCTAACCTTCCTACCATACCATTCTTGAGAATAAAGACCACATTATCCAATTCACACTATAAGGAAAAGACCCTCTAGCGGAGGTTATAAATGAGGTTTTTAGTGTTATAAAATTGGCCAAAATTGTCAAAAAAACATATGGTACCACATCCGTTTCTGGTAATGGAGGTTTTGGCAGAGATTTTAACAGAAATTCAACACAATTAAAAAAAATGGGTGGCCGGAGGTTATTACGGATGTTTTTTCATCGGTGCTCTTATCAGGTTTTAACGCACCGGTGCGTATCGGTAGACAGCGCACCGGGGCGGTCGAAGGAGAATGCATCGGGCCATTAAGGAAAGTAATAGCACCAAGCCTAGTGTTGGTGATACAATGCACGAGGCCGTTTTAATTGGTCTTGGGATTTGAGCTGTGCCCATAGGTCGTATCAACACGCCGGTGTGTATGCTTATATAAATGCCCCGGTGCATTGTATCACACAAATGCACTGAGGTTTACAATTGGTATTGGTATTTGTGCAGTGCAAATATATCATACAAATGCACCGACGCTTATTGACACATAAACGCCCCAGTGCGTACTATCAAAAAAATGCATCGAGATTTGTAATTGGTATCGGTATTCGTGCGGTGCCTATTGGTCATCCAAATGCATTGGTGCGTATAGACATAAAAACGCCCCGGTGCATAGTATCACACAGACGCACCAAAATTTATAATTGGTATCAGTATTCGTGCAGTGCTCATAGGTGGTAAAATGACACCGGTGCGTATAGATACATAAACGCACCGGAGCGCCGTACCGCACAATCGCCTCGATATTTTTAACTTGTTTTGGTACTTGTGAGGTCCCAATAGGTAGTAAAAACGCATCGGTGTGCTTAATAATACAAGCGCACCGATTTTCATTTTGTATTTTTTAGAAACATCAACCTGTGGCAATGCAATTATTGTGATTGTTTTAAATTCATTATTCATCAAAAGTCGACACATATTATAACAATATTCATATTAATTAAATTTTCATTAATGGATTTGAATGTGATGTTTAGATTAATTTTTTATATCATATCATAGTTATTGTGGTTTTTTAAAATTCATTATTCATCAAAAGTCGACACATATATATGTTATAACAATATTCATATGAATTAAATTTCTATTACTTCATTTGAGAACGACAATGGAGAACACAATAACGACAATAGAGAACACAATAGAATAAATTAAAACATTTATTATTATATATATATATATATATATAAGAAATTATTTGTATCCCTTATTGGTATCCCTTTATCTTTCAATTGGGACACTATGTCCATTACATTAAAGAAAATGTCTGGTTTCACAGACATTTTTCAAAAAATAGTACAATGCCTTGCTTTTATATCCAAACATAGTGATCATCATTCTTCGCTTGAACTGCTATCACTGCTAGAGCTACTTCCATGACTTGGGTTATTTTCAAAAATGTTTTGTTCACGATGTTGATTGTTTTCTTCTTCTTCACCTCCTTCCATCTACAAACATAAAAATAAAATGTAATGAGTGTATATACTGTTAGCCACCTATAAATTTTTGACATAGCAAACAAGTGGCTAATTTTTTTTCTGAGCCTTCAAGAGAAACATTTCCCTTGAAAATATTTCATCCTTGAAGCCTCTATGTGTCTTCTATTCCCTGAAAATTCTCCACTGCTGTTTCCATTGAAAAGCCTTACTGTTTGTGAAGAAAACTGCTATAAAAAAGGTCTCCATTTTCCCTATTTCATCTACACAAAACCCCCATTTTCACCTCCTTTTCTCCCTTTCAAAATTCCCTTAAAATCCCCTCATCGACCCTCCATCTCATTAAAATTCCCTTTTAAAACCTGATAGCCCCCTTTTTCTGGTTTTAAAATCCCCTTTTCCCTCTATCGGAACCCCTCATTTGGCCTAAAAAAGCACTCTTTGGCCTAAAAACCCTCTATTCTGCACTATAACAGAGTTTAACCCCAGAGGGCTTACACTCTGTATCCCCATTCCTTCATAAACCTTCAGCCCGCAACGGGGCGCTTAAAAAGCACTGGCCTCCGCTAAAAATCCCCAAAAACCCTTTAAAAGGCCTATAAACCTTTCTCCTCTCCATTATAGTGTTAAGCGCCTGAGGGCTTATTCCTCCCTAACCCCTCCTCCATGCAACCTAAAGCTTCAGGATCAGGCACTTAAAAGGACGAGAGAGCCCAACCAAAATGGTTTTTCCCTTTGTTTATTTATTTCTGACAGTTATGGTGTGGGTCAATAGGAACTGTCGATCTCTACAAATCGACGGTCTTCAGGCGATCCAATGCCCTTTCACCCTTCCAAGCCTCCATTCCCTTTCAAACACTACAACGACGATATCAAATCTTAACCGTCCATTTTACATGATCTAACGGTTGCTATTAAACTTGATGGCTCATCTCGCCCTGTGCAGCTTCCCCCATCACGCTCGCACCTCCACCGTTAGATCTCTCCGCTCCACATCCAACAGTCAGGAGGCATATCGCGTTAGTTTGGCGTCTGAAGGTTAACATTCAAAAGTTGCGCGATATTGGTGGTTTTGTTTTTCCACGTGTCACGCGATGAGTGGAATCGCGTTGATTTTGTGAATTCCACTTACCACCTCCGAAGTCGTGCGAAAACCGTCCTGGTTTCCTGCATTACCACCTTTTTCCCTCCACATTGAGTTTTAATATTTAATCACAACCGTTGATTGATGTGATTGATGTTGAAAACCACTTGTCAAATACTCTCACAACCAGGTATTATTTCATGATCCATTGCTCATTTCTTTCCAGAAAATTTGAGGAAAGACTGCTATCATCATAAGGGGCCTTGTTGCAGCCGGGCTGGAGAGACCTTTTTGAAGCTGCTATTAAAAAACAAAGAGAATGGGAGTGGCCCTGCCTATCCAGCGTGCTCAAAAAGATGAGCAGAAAAGACCAGTCATGGGATCACCTGATTGACTAGATGTATTGGAAGAGAGTGTTTGTAAGCTAGACATGTAAATATTCCAAGTTAGAGTAGGGTAGGTAGGAAATCTCAATAAAGCTCAAGATGTGAGAATTTAGTTAGTTGTTGAAGTTTTTCTTTGAAAGGAAAGGTTCAGATATGCTCAAACTTGGACTGGCAGAGAAAAGAAGAAGCAGCTCTAACAAGATCAAAACCAGAGCTAAAATGAAGAATAAAAAGTGACTCTAACAAGCTCAAAATCCAAGTCACAAAAATAATGAAGGATACTGGTGATTTCTTCAAGATCTGAAGCTCTCCAATTTTGTTTTTGATTTCTGCAAATTTAAGTCCATATGCAGCTTGTATTTATGCTATGGACCCATAGTAGACCAGACAATATAATCCTGGTTTGTATGTGTTTAAATTTCTGTTTTAGAATGTAGAGAAAGAAATCTGCTAGACAATTTAATCCTAGCAGATATTAGTGTAGGTAGAGAAGTTATGAGTCCAACTGTTTAATCTGGTCTCATGGAGGAATAAGGGTAGAATTAGATTAGTGTTTTCTGCTTTCAATAAAAAAAATGATGAAGGTCTACAAGTCTAAATGCACCTTGAAAAAAAATGTTAGGACAGTAGGATGGGTAGGTAGATTGTTTGGGAGAATATTACTGCTGATATGATATTTTCATGATTTGTAACAACTGATCAAAGAAGAAAGGGATGGTCAAATATCAGGCAACTGGCCTAATTCCAAAGATTATTTTCTCAGATTCTTGACACCTTCAAGAAGATGCCATCCTAATGTGGAGCCACTGTTATCCACCTATAAATTTTTGACATAGCAAACAAGTGGCTAAATTTGTTTCTGAGCCTCCAAGAGAAAAATTTCCCTTGAAAATATTTCATCCTTGAAGCCTCTATGTGTCTTCTGTTCCCTAAAAATTCTCCACTACTGTTTCCATCGAAAAGCCTTACTGTTTGTGAAGAAAACTATTGTAAAAAAGGTCTCCATTTTCCCTATTTCATCTTCACAAAACCCCCATTTTCACCTCCTTTTCTCCCTTTCAAAATTCCCTTAAAATCCCCTCATCGACCCTCCATCTCATTAAAATTCCCTTTTTAAACCTGATAGCCCCCTCTTTCTAGTTTTAAATCCTCTTTTCCCTCTACTGGGACCCCTCATTTGGCCTAAAAAAGCACTCTTTGGACTAAAAACCCTCTATTATGCACTATAACAGAGTTTAGCCCTCGAGGGCTTACACTCTATAGCCCCATTCCTTCATAAACCTTCGACCAGCAACCGGGCGCTTAAAAAGCACTGGCCTCCACTAAAAATCCCAAAAAACCCTTTAAAAGGCCTATAAACCTTTCTCCGCTCCGTTATAGTGTTAAGCCCCTGAGGGCTTATTCCTCCCTAACCCCTCCTCCATGCAACCTAAAGCTTCGGGATCAAGGGCTTAAAAGGCCGAGAGAACCCAACCAAAATGGTTTTTCCCTTTGTTTATTTATTTTCGACAGTTATGGTGTGGGTTAATAGGAACCATCGATCTCTACAGATTGATGGTCTTCAGGCGATCTGATGCCCTTTCACCCTTCCAAGCCTCCATTCCCTTTCAAACACTATGGCGACGATATAAAATCTTAACCATCCATTGTACATGATTCAACGATTTCTATTAAACCCGATGGCTCATCTCGCCCCATGCAACTTCCCCCATCGCGCTCGCACCTCCACCGTTATATCTCTCTGCCCCACATCCAACGGTCAGGAGGCATATCGCGTTAGTTTGGTGTCCGAAGGTTAACATTCAAAAGTTGCGTGATATTATTGGTTTTGTTTTTCCACGTGTCACGCGATGAGTGGAATCACATTAATTTTGTGAATTCCACTTACCACCTCTGAAGCCGTGCAAAAACCATCCTGGTTTCCCGCATTACCACCTTTTCCCCTCCGCATTGAGTTTTAATATTTAATCACAACCGTTGATTGATGTGATCCAACGGCCACGATTAGATCTTACCCTGTCTCTTTCCCATTCACTTATGCCTCTGAAATTCCTCCATAAAACAATCTCCGCCGTCCATCAATATAAATCAATGGCCCACGTTTGATCTTACCCCATTCATCATCCATTCGCCTGACCTTCCCTATGATATTATCAATGAATCTCAACCGTTGATTACCATGGTCTGTCCTAATCAGACGGACCAAAACACACCTCGCCCCCAACCTCCATCAAGTTGATTTTCCACCTCTGCTGCATTTTCACTCATTTTCTTTCCTGTCACCACCATTAGTATCGCCACGCCACCATTTCCTTAGGCCTCCACAACAATCTTCGCCCATTCCCTCTGGTTTTCATAACTTTTTTATTGTATTGTGTAGGGTTACAGGTATTCAACTCACTCTATTGCACAGTCACTGTCAATGGCGACATGAAGCGATGGAAAACTGTCTCAGAGCCCAAGATACAGGAAAATACACCACTAAAGAGGTTCTAAGCATGTTTTAATTAATAATCAGCGTTATTAACCCTGATTCAAACCCTCATGCGCCTCCAAACTAGTATATGCACCAGAACAGGTCAAAAGCAGTTTAAAGGTGCATCATAAAGGAAATTAAAGGATTTAAGGCCTAATGTTGAAGATTTAAACTCATAATCCGGTGTTTAAAGGACAAGAACACAACATGAAGACCATAAAGAAGACCGAGGCCTAATTTGACCTAAAACACAGAATCAAGACAAGTTAAAGGTGTTTTAAGGTAAAGACAAAAAATCTATCAGTCCAAGAAATCCTCCACCGCCATTGCAGAGGCCAATTGAACCCTCTCCAGCACCAAAATCCAGCTTCTCCAGCCACCAAGAGAAACCTGTAGCCTCACAGAAACCAAAGAAGGCCTATTTACTGACAAAGCAGAGGATATTTGCCTAAAGACAGCTGAACAGTTATTTCTAACTGTTGACAGAGTTATGTTGAAGATAAGAAGCAACCTTGAAGTCAATATCTTCGTCCATCAAGCCTCAAAGGGCAGTAACAACAATTATGAAGTATGGGCAACCTGCAGACTTTCTATCCAGCTTACTTGTTTCAAAAGTAAAAAACAAACAACCAGAGTACAAATACAAACAAAGGACCATTTAATGAAGCATGGAGCATGCCATTTCTTATCCCTCAAGCCTCTCAGAGGCCGAGAAGCATTAAGTTATTAATTTAATGGGGCCAACTATCTCTTCTACTCTTCACTTCCTCATTCACCTATAAGTATTAATCAAAAATTCATTGTAAGGGGTTGGTTGGTTGGGATTCTATTAGTTTTTAGAACTGTTATTGAGGGGAAGTAGTTGAATAGTCTGTAATATAGTAGGCTGGGAGGAGAAGTATGTATTGTAAAATGCCACTGAGCTCAAAGTATGTGACTGGTTTTTCACATCAATTGGTCAAGCAGATTCATAGGATCCTGGTCTATATTATTGGTGATGTATTCTCACTGTAATTGTCTCCTTTCATGTTTTTACATACTGCCCATATTTATCTGATAAAGAACAACAAGAATAGATTAGGATATACTGCTGGAAGTACCCTAAGTCTCACTATAATCTTTATCTTGATGTTTTCTGCTAAGTTGTGTATCTAAGAGCTAATTCATCATAGTTTAACCAGTATAGTAGTTGGCTGGTCCATGCTTTCTGATGTCTGAATTTGGAGTTAGTTTCTTAGATCCCTTTGAGTGAGTGTCAAAAGCATTGAAGGTTAAAAGTCCCTCTCTGATCTTAGGTCTTACTCTCTGTTTCATCTTAAAGGTTTTCTACTACTTTGAAAGTGGTTATAAGGATTGTTGGATTGTTTCTCTTTGAGAGTATGCTGAAGCAGGTCTGGAGTTAAATGACCTCTGACCTGATCTTAATCTACCCTTTGCGTCTTTTATAAGAGTTTACTTTGAAGTATGCCAAAGCAGGCCTGGAGTTAAATGACCTCTGACCTGATCTTAGACTGCACTTTGGTCTCTTTCTTTCACCCATTCTTAATGTTCCACTCCACCATCTATCTAAAAATATCCTTTAGTATAGATGACTTGCCCTATGAAAAACCTTGGATAGTTGTTATGCAAGTAATCTCCTTTCATGACTCCATAGCCCAATGGATTAACCTTTCTCTTGACCTATTTTCCCATGCTGAAACTTCCTTCTATTCAATTATTTATTTACTTCCATAACCTTCTCGGTTGATGATCTCCAACCAAACAATCAAAATCAAACAACCCTTATGCTTCATAACTAGCCTAATATCTCATTTTGAACCTTAAAAGATATATCATTCTTTGCATTTATAGAGAGATCCCTCTCTGGATCCAGGAGGGCTAGATAGTAGGATCCCAAAGTGGTTCTGATGTTGTCTTGTCTTTTGGTCTTGCCAATCTAGCCAAAACACAGGAACCCCAACATATACATTGGTGAGAATAATGAAAATTGCAATATTAAATAATATACATCAATGTAAATCGAAAAGAAATGACGTACCAATGCAAAAATTGACTCATAAACTATACACATTCTTTCAAAACCTTGTAACATGCCATCTTTCAAGATTTGATTTGTTGGCACTGCCATACTTTGTTTCCTGCAAGTTTTATACCCCATAAGAAATCATATATTTAATATAAAAGATTTATTTTTTCTATTAATTATAGACGGAGCTAAGTAAAACAAGATTGATATATGCTTACAAATTCCACAATTAATTTCTGATATGCCAACATATACACACAAACCATATTTAAACCAATT